>CM031086.1:25090431-25690431 GCA_018257905.1 Gillenia trifoliata | reverse complement strand
TTCGTACCGTAATTTCTGAGCAACCCTGTCAAAGGTGAGGCTATGGCTGACCCGCTCTCTCTCTCTCTATATATATACACACACACACACACACACACATCACCTACTTCATAAACTAAAACTTTATGGACAGAACCATGAGAGTTGTTTTACTTCTAATCAGGGTTCTAACTATTGCAACCATTTCTATCAGTTTTGATTTATGCAATGGAAATCTGGGCCGTCCTCAGCTTTGCAGAAAAAGCGAAAAACAAGCACTTCTGATGTTCAAGCAAGATCTCAAGGACCCTGCAAATCGGCTTTCTTCTTGGGTTGATGAAGAAGATTCCGACTGTTGTATTTGGACCGGAGTTGTCTGCGATGACTTAACTGGTCACATCCGTGAGCTCCATCTCGGCAATTCCAACCCTTTATTGAACTTCAGCTCCTCCTTGGGCGGCAAGGTAAGTCATTCTTTGCTCAATTTAAATCATCTCAACTACTTGGACCTAAGCAACAATGATTTTCAAGGAGCACAGGTTCCAAAGTTCTTTGGTTCTCTTACAAGTTTAAGATATCTTAACCTCTCAAAAGCAGGATTCGGAGGAGTAATTCCTCATCAGTTGGGAAATCTCTCGAGTCTACGCTACCTCTCTCTCGGTGATTACAAGCTGAAGGCTGGAAACCTTCAATGGCTTTCTGGTCTCTCTCATTTGGAACACCTGGACATGAACTCCGTTGATCTTAGCAAAGCATCCGATTGGTTGCAAGTCACAAACATGCTCCCGTCTTTGAAAGAGTTGGATATGTTCGACTGCGGACTTGATCACATTCCACCTCTGCCTTCAATAAATTTTACTTCGCTTGCCATTCTCGATCTTTCTGCAAACATGTTTGCTTCTTTGATTCCCAAATGGGTTTTCAGTCTTGAAAATCTAGTTTCTCTTTCCCTCGATAACTGTGGTTTCCACGGTCCAATCCCAAACAATCCACAAAACATCACCTCTCTCAGGGAAATTGATTTCTCGTTGAACAATCTTAGTCTTCCGATACCCGAATGGCTGTTCAACCATAAAGACCTTGCTTCTTTGAATCTAGGATACAATTATCTTCAAGGACCAATTCCACATGGTATTCTAAACATGACTGGTCTTAAAGTTCTTAATCTCGAGTCGAACCTCTTCAATTGTACAATACCTGAATGGTTGTACAGTTTTAGCAATCTCGAGTCCTTATTTCTTTCTGGCAATCACTTGAAGGGTGAAATTTCGAGCTCCGTAGAAAAATTGACATCCATTGTTAGTCTTCGGTTGAATAACAATCAGTTGGAAGGGAAAATCCCAAAGTCATTGGGAAAGCTTTGTAAGTTGATGGATCTTGATCTGTCAATGAACAATTTCACAGTTGGAAAGGTATCAGAAATCATCGAGAGTTTGTCCGCTGTGTGCGCTTCACCTCAAATAAAGTCTTTGTCGTTGAGTTATTGCAATCTTTCTGGTCATTTGACAGAGAAGATAGGAGACTTTAAAAATTTAAGCAACCTTGATCTTTCTGGTAATTCAATATCAGGTCCCATTCCAGCGTCACTAGGGAATTTGTCGTTCTTAGTAAACTTAGACATCTCTGACAATCAATTCAATGGAACTCTTCCAGAAATTATTGGTCAGCTCGAATTTCTTATGAATTTGGACGTGTCGTATAATTCATTAGAAGGCGTGGTGTCTGAAGTGCATTTTACTTGGCTTACAAGACTGCTGGAGCTCAATGCAAAAGGAAACTCATTGGTTCTGAATACTAGTAAAAACTGGCTTCCTCCTTTTCAACTTCACCAGTTATACCTAGATTCTTGGCATTTGGGGCCTGAATTACCTAACTGGCTTCGATCACAAACTCAAGTTTGGTCTCTAAGCTTGTCGAATACAGGGCTTTCGGGCACAATTCCGACTTGGTTTTGGAACTTATCTTCCCATTTACTTTATTTGAATATCTCTCACAATCAATTGTGTGGAGAGGTTCAAAATATGGTTGTTGGCCCTTCGTTAGTGATCGACATGGGTTCTAACCGGTTCAATGGTTCATTACCTTTGGTTCCCTCCACAGTTTATATGCTAGATCTTTCCAATTCATCTTTTTCCGGATCTGTCTCGCGCTTCTTTTGTGATAGTGTGGACGAACCAAAACAACTCTATCTTCTCAATCTCGGGAAAAATCTTCTCACTGGAAAAATTCCTGAATGTTTGATGAATTGGCAAAACTTGGCGGTCGTAAATTTGGAAAGCAACAATTTAACTGGGAACATTCCAAGCTCCATGGGATACTTATTCAACCTCAAATCATTGCAGTTGCGCAATAATCAGCTATCCGGAGAATTACCTCTATCCCTACAGAACTGTACCGAGTTGTCTGTTATTGACCTCGGTGGGAATAACTTTGTCGGAAGCTTACCAATGTGGATAGGGAAAAGCCTCTCAAATTTGATGGTTCTGAACTTCCGTTCGAATAAGCTTCATGGAGACATTCCGCACGAACTCTGTAATCTCATAAATCTCCAAATCTTGGACCTCGCGGATAACAATATTTCAGGCACAATACCAAGATGCTTCCACAATTTTAGTGCCATGGCCACCTTTTCAAAATCAAACAGTCCGAATATTTTGTTGTACGACATTTTTTCTTATGGGAGGTACCTAGTCGAAGCAATCTTGGTGACCAAGGGGAGAAAAGTGGAATATAGCGAAATTCTTGGATTGGTAACTAGCATGGACCTTTCGAACAACATTATATCCGGAGAGATCCCTGAGGAACTGACCAGCCTGCTCCGTTTACGAACACTGAACTTATCAAAAAATCTTTTGACTGGAGGAATCCCTTTAAAGATTGGAAACATGAGACAGATTGAATCTCTTGACTTTTCGATGAACCAACTTGATGGTGAAATTCCTCAAAGCATGAGGAGTTTGACATTCTTGAGTCACTTAAACTTGTCCGACAACAATTTGACGGGACAGATTCCAGAAAGCACTCAGCTCCAGAGCCTTGATCCGTCCAGCTTTATGGGCAATGAACTTTGTGGAGCTCCACTCGACGATTGCAGTGCAACTAGGAGGATACCGGCAGCAGTTGAGCAAGACAAAGAATATCTGCTTGAAGACAAGTGGTTCTATGTTAGCTTGGGATTGGGATTCATGTTCGGTTTTTGGAGTTTACTTGGTTTGTTGCTGGTAAACACGCCGTTAAGCAGAGTTTTTTCAAGATTCCTAAATAGCATAGTAGGAAAAATTTATGGTGTAATTGTTGAATATTTCTAGCATAGATTGATTTTTTGAGTTTTTTTTTTCCCTGGTAGAAAGAATATTGTAGTTGATAATATTGTCACAAATGCTGCTCTTTTGCTTGGTTGTGATTTTGTCGCAAATGTTACAACGAGAATAACAAGGACACAATCTATTCACTTTGATTGACCTGACAGCATTGTTTTCAAATTTTCGTTGCACCAGATTTCGGTTTGAACATCGATATAGAGCTGCTTGACTACTCTGTATGTCTCATTTATTCATCCGCATATCGCGTAACAGCCGATTAGACCTGTTGTTCTACTGATGATCAGGTTTATGCAATGGAAATCTGCGCGTGCGTTGTAGAGAAGGCGAAGAACAAGCACTTATGATGATAAAAGCAATTTGTTGGATATATATAAGACTAGTTCTCTGTAATTACAAAATTTGATAATTTTGATTAACCTGAAAGCATTGTTGTCACCTCTAATGGTGTTCAATCAGTGAACCATTCAAATCTTCATCGCCGCATATACTCCGCCGCTTAAATGTTTTCTTTTTCCTTCCTCTTGGTCACCGCAGTTTGAATGCCAACGGGCAGACGCCGACACCGAGTCATCAACGGTCAAAATAGTTATCTGTGATTTTTCTACATTTCTTTGACAAAGGCACGTCACGCTTTATAAAGTTCAAAGATTGAACACACTGCTATATAAAGTATTCAAGAAACATTTGATGGAGGCCAATATGAGGAGAAGCCCAGCTCCTTATAAGCTCTCGTAAGGTCTCTCCTCTCATTAATGTGGGATTCATTCTCAACACGGCCCCTCATGTGGGGCAAATTATCAAGCCAAACACGTGGACAACTCAACCGGCGTGACGTGGAGCACGTGTGGCCGGTGGGCTTGACATGTGGGACAACCTGCTTTGATACCATGAAGTAAGTTGGGATTCCACTATAAAACCAATTGGTAATATGAGGAGCAGCCCAACTCCTTATAAGCCCATGCAAGATCCCTCCTCCCATCAACATAAGATTCATTCTCAACAGCTCTCATTCCATAACTTTTTTCAAGGATCCGAACCATCTATATCATTCATTTAAATCAACTTTATGGAGAGGTCCATGAGCTTGTGATCAGGTTTCTAACTATTGCAACTCTTACTGATGTTGGTTTGTGCAATGGAAAAAACGAGTGCTTCTGATGATCAAGCAACCTCTCAGAAATGGAAAACTCTCCAAATAAGCTTCAAGGAGACATTCCTCATGAACTCTGCCATCGGAAAACTCTCCAAATCTTGGACCTTGCGCATAACAACCTCTCCAGAACAATACCAAGATGCTTCCACGCCAGATATATACAAGACAGTGAGATTCACGGAATATTTTATGGATAATGTGATCTTGGTGGCAAAAGGGAGACAAGCGGAATATGGTAAGACAATGCTTAGATTGGTAATAATCATGGACCTTTCAGACAACATTATATCCGGAGAGATCCCCGAGGAACTAACCAGCCTCCCTGGCTTGCAATCATTGAATTTATCCAAAAATCTTTCGACAGGAAAAATCCCTATGGTTACAAGTTATGGATTTATCTATGAACCAATGCAACTTCAGGGCGAAATTCCACAAAGCATGAGGAGTTTGACAATTCTGAGTCACTTAAACTTGTCTTACAACATTTTGACTGGAGAAATTCCAATAAGCACTCGGCTTCAAAGTCTTGATTTGTCAGGCTTTATCGGCAATGAACTTTGCGGACTTCCGTTGAACAAGAATTGCAGTGCAAATAGGATGGTACCGCCAACAGTTGAGCAAGGCGGAGGAGGATACTGTTTACTTGAAGACAAGTGAGTTGACCTAAGCTTGGGACTAGGTTTCTTTTTCGGGTTTTGGAGCGTACTTAGTTCTTTGCTGGTAAACATGCCATGGAGCCTTCTTCTTTCACAATTCATGAATAGCAGTGTATATAAACTTTATGCTGTAATTGTTCAATATATGGAGCTGATTTTGTACTTTGCAAGACTGATTTTTGAATAACATCAGAGAGGGATCAAATTGTGAAAATGGTTAGGGATTTTAGATTGAAAGGGTTCTTAACATATTGATACAGCAGAGGGCTGCTGATTACAAATCAAAGCATGGTTTTTCAGTACGGAACTGTCTAAATATGTTCCCTGAGGATCGCAAGTTGGATCGGGATCTCTGACATTTAATTGTAACAAAAGTTGTGTTTCCATTGAAATCTTCAGGTTTCATGTAAACTTTTCATGGCAAAATTTTCAGATGCTTTGACAGGGCTTGGGGTTGTAGGACAAACTGGTAACTTGTTATGCAAGGCAGGACCCCTTATGACGACTCATTGCTGTAACCTGCGACGTAAAACAGTTAACTTGAGCGGTGTGACCGTGACACTGAAAAATTACTCCCGTTTAGGGCCTCAAACTTCATTGATAATTGTTACGAAAACTATCCCGTTTTTGTTGATTTTATGTTTCCCTTTCCCAACAATTGAGTTCGAATTTGATTTCCTTTATTATCAATTTAGGAAATCACGTTTGTTTTTCTAGTTAAATTGGGGTTTTGGTGGATATTATATATACAAAGCTCAGTTTAGAGTTGTATTTACAATTTACAATTTATTCATACAGTCAATATTACAGCTTTGAGACTTGATTTTATCGTCGTTCTTCTGGATTTCGATATTTTTGTTAATCTTTGCAATGACTAGTAACTTCCAATTGCTTTGCCTCTTCTTCTCCATCGCGCTTTCAATTGTTGGACGAAATTTTGCAGGTGAATTGTTGCAAAACTGTGTACCTTCATCCCTATATACCATCTTTATTATGTAACGAATCATCATGCCGATACCGTGTTTATGGAGCGGGATACTTGACATGTTGTCGGCATGGACGCCCATATGGTGTTAATATGGTTATCGATATGTTGTCGAGTATTTCGCCCCATGACTAGTAATGAAGCCGAATCCTAGTAAGAATGGGATCATGCTTATTGGTGTTTTTAAAGTTGTTCTATGGGATATAATTGGTTCTTAATGTGAACTTGAACTTTTTTTATTTGTTGACTATATGGTTAAGATATTGTTAAAAGTACATGATATATATGTGAATTTTCCGTTACATGAATCAATAGATTTTTTTTATTTGCTTTTAAAATATTTTTTGTTACATGAATGTGAAACTTCGATGTATGAATCAATAGTTTTATTTAGAACTTGTGCTTTAGAAAAATTCTACCGTAACCCCGATGTATGTCATGCATTCGGCAATGGAGGGTCAGGATCTTTTCCTTATTTGGTAAAAGAATTCAAAGAATCTAACGGTCTTAATACTTCTGAGTTTTTTTTGCCAAAGTATAGTACAAGTACTGACATGCTTTTATTTTTCTTATTTCTCAGGTGCTTCTCCAATTGGAGTATGTTATGGAATGGTGGCCAATGACTTGCCACCACCAAGAGAAGTAATCGACATGTACAAATCGAATCAAATCGAGCGAATGCGACTCTACAATCCAAACCCAGAAGCACTCGAGGCCCTTCGCGATTCTGGCATCGAAGTCCTAGTTGGAGTTAAGAACGAGGAGCTTCAACAACTTGCAAGCTCCAACTCTGCTGCAGAGAACTGGGTAGCAACACACATTAGGCCTTATTCGCGCCAAGTACACTTTCGATACATAGCCGTTGGCAATGAGGTCATCCCGGGAGAGCTTGCGCAATACGTCCTCCCAGCAATGCAAAACTTGCAAAACGCATTGAGCTCCGGGGGTTTTGAGCAGATCAGGGTCTCGACATCAGTTGCGACATCTGTCCTTGGTGTGTCTTACCCTCCCTCGGCAGCCACATTTTCTCAAGACGCTACGGATTACATGGTTCCGATTGCACGATACTTGAACAGCATCGGTGCACCCTTGTTAGCCAATGTGTACCCATATTTTCCCTACATTGGAAACCCAAAAGACATTTCACTACCTTATGCATTGTTCACCTCCGAAAGCGCTGTTGTGATAGATGGCGGTCTGAGTTATACGAACCTGTTTGACGCCATGGTGGACGGATTATATGCATCGTTGGAGAAAGCAGGGGCGGCTCGAGTCCATGTGGTGGTGTCCGAGACAGGCTGGCCCTCTGACGGGAATGGAAACGTGACAACACCCGGCAATGCACAAACATACAACTCGAACCTAATAAAGCACGTCTTATCCTCTAGTGGAACCCCAAGGCGGCCGGGGAACTCCATCGAGACTTACTTGTTCGCCATGTTTAACGAGAACATGAAGCCCGGCGATGCAGTGGAGCGGCATTGGGGTCTGTTTTATCCGAACAAGAGTCCAGTTTATCCTATCGATTTCGCGGAGAAGAGATCGAACTCAAAGCATAGAACATGGTTTCAGAAACTCATACAGTCCATTAAAAGGGCGATTAGAAAGATTGTTTCTTGGCTTCGTTCCCTGTTTCATCATGACAAATAAGTGAGATCTGACTCCAGATTAGATTTTCTGGCAGTAGCCAATAATTTGAATTTTTTTAGTATTGTACAATTTGATTATCTCCTACTTTTAAGAATTAATTATGCAATTTGATTATCTCCTAAACAAAAAAATTGACAAAAAAAACCGGACTTACATAATCAAATGCCTCAAAAAATTAGATTACCCGACTTTAAATTACCGGTAAAATTAGCATTACAGAAATCAAATTATCACATTAATTTCACGCTCATGGAATTCAACCATTAAAAAACTTAAATTAAAGAAATAAATAATTGTGGAAGAAATCAGTTACGTACCAGTTCCTCGTAGAGCAGCTCGAAATCCGAGTTATTCGACTAGGACGAGTTCGAAACCCGGACTGGAATTGTGGACCTGGAGAAGCAGCCGGATAGTCTCATGCTTTGATGGACGCCATGAGAAATTCCAATTAGATTAAGGAAGAATTCAAGAATTCGACTGGAGGATTTCGGAATTGAAGAGTTGGGAGGTAATCTAGGGTTAGGGTTTATGGATTGTAGTGTAGTGAAGGTGATGATAGCATATCCTCTACAGGTTTTCGCGCGCTCAGTGACAGAAGGAAGAACGAAGAAAACGAACGACCAACCGTACACGTGGTAGAATTTGAAAGTGTGTGTGACTAAACCAGGTATGTCCTCATCTGCAAAAATACAACAGACTTCGGGCCGTTTCGTGAATACGGATAAATGCAAATGACGATTTTACCCTGATACATTGGAAAAATGTAAGGGCATAATCGACTAATTCGACTACTTGTTTATCACTCGATTTTGCTACGTATACCCATTATCTTCCACTTTGAGGACGCAGAAAAAAAAACACACAGAAAGAAAATGGAGGTCAGTACAGCGGCAGCTACGGCGGCTGCCGCCATGTCCGTCAAGAGCATGGAGTTGAAATGGGTAAGCAGCAGAGGAAAAACCCAGATGGAAAAAACTATAAAAACGCCATTAAAATCTAAATCGCCATTTCCCCTGCAAGCCATGGTCCCAATTTTCATATCCACAAACCCATCTCATGTAATCCCAGTCGACCTCGGCAACCTCTTCACCGTCTGTAACCTCTCCCCCCACCGGTTCCCCAACTACGCCGACGGCGGCGGTGTTGAAGCGGTCGACTTGCACAAGCTGCGCATTGCTCTCTCCCACAGCTCAGTCCTGGTTTCTGTCTTCTGCAAGCCAAGTGATTTAATTGGCGATACGTCATCGTTATCGTATTCGAACGAAACGCAGCAGCAGAGGAAGAAGAAGAAGATGGTGGGTTTTGGGGAGTTGCTTCAGAATGCGGTGACGCCTGTTTCCCCATCAAACGGTCAGTTGGTTGGGTTTGGCCGCGCCGTTTCGGATCTCGGACTGACCGCCTCCATCTACGATGTCATGGTATAAATTTATATCCTTTTTATTTAATCTTCGACTTTAATTTCCAAGATAAAGTGTTGAAATATGGATGTATTGCTATGAAGATGCTTCAGTGTCTGTTTCTCAGGTAGTTCCTTCGTTGCGGGGAATGGGAATCGGCAGGATGATTGTTAGACGAATCATAAGGTACTTCAGTTTTCTATCGTTCTTAAAACCGGTTTTTCGTAAAGTTTTCAACGTCATCGTTTGCTCTGAATGGTACCTTCATGATATGTTCATTTAGCTCACAATGTTATCAAGTAACACCGGGATTTGCAGACTTGGGCGTAGCTAAGTTGGCTAACCAAGTTTGAATCCCTCCCCGTAATTTAGATTAGATTAGAATATCGCTCGAATAAGAAAACGCTGGGATTTTGGGAGATTGGGTATATATTCCTTTTGTGGTGTGTGAAAAGCTTTCCATTACTTGTTGCAGAATACTCACAAGTAGAGACATCTATGACATAGCAGTCCTTTGCTCAGAAGATGAGAGGTAACAAATTATACCATTCTCTCTTGAATGTCAAAAAGCCTCGATCTTTCGGTGAACCAATATCTGCTGGAAATCTTAATTTCAGGTCATTCTTCAAAGGGTGTGGCTTTGGGGATGACATTTTGGCCTCCACTGCAATGATGTATACAAGGAGTAGTGGTTCAACTGATCCTCAAGGCAATCAACAACAGATGGTTAAACGTGCCGGTCGAAAGCTGTTGTTAGTTCCACCACTTTTGAATACCTTAGAGCTCAAGAAGACTACGAAAACATAAAGTCCAGCCACGCTATACCCTCGGCTGAAGCATCGAGATTCGAGACCCAAAACGGACTCTTTTCTTCGTCTCTTTTCCTGAAGGAGGGAGGGAGGAAGCTAGGTTACCTGTAAGCTTTTGATCATGTAATCTTGTGTAAAAAATAGTCCCACTGTTACAGATGGCCTTCAAAGTCATATATCCCTACAGTATTATGCTGTGCGTTTTGTATTTTTAACTACGGATTCCTGCCCCTCTGTGAAGCACTTTTGGCAGGGAAAAGAAGTTTGACAAAAGGGGTTACCCTTACCCCGTAATGTTGCTAGGGTATAAAAATTCTCTCACCTCCAAAGTAAAGTAGCAATTTAGATAATGCTAAACAGCTTCCCTTCTTTTTCTTCAAGAGAGTTCTCTTCTCTCTCGGCTTGTCTCTTTCCTTCGATTAGCCTGGCATGGGGAAACTCTGGGTTGAAGTGTGCCTGATTTCCGCCCGAGGGCTCAGGCGTTCGTCTTCGTTGTGGAAGCTCCAGTGGTACGCAGTTGGGTGGACTAATCCCAACAACAAATACTGCACCAAGATTGATGCGTCTGGAAATGCGAATCCGGTGTGGAGAACCAAGTTTGCAACCTTGGTTGAGGGCTCGGAGGCAGACCTGCAGGATCTGGCGCTGCACATTGAAGTGTACAGCAGAGAGCCTATCTTCCTCCGAGAAAGGCTTCAGGGGACGGCTACTATTGTCCTGAGAGAGTTTCTGGCTAAGCATAACAAGAACTCTGAGGCTCCGAGGCAAGGAGCTGAAGACGTTGGGAGCTATCAGTTGCGGAAAAAGAACTCCAACAAACCTCAAGGGTTCGTCGATGTTTCAATACGGATTTCCGAGGATATGGAGGCCCGAAGCTCGTACACAGGTATTCGTAATTGATAGCAAAGCTTTGAAATATCTCACCATATAAATCGAGTTTGGAATTTAATGTGGTTATTGACTACAATTCTGTTGTTTGTAGGCAGTGAGGGAGGACCTGTGGATCATAGCAATACTATCACCTTGGCTACTGGAGACGGGTCTGCACCAGCGATACGACCTGTGGCTCGACAACAAAGACCAGAAGATCAGTTCCGTATCAACTCCCCATATGCACAACCAATGCCTTCCCCTCCAAACTATTCCAATCCATCTGCAGTTGGACCAAGCTACCCACCAGCCAGCGCAACAAGTTACCCGCCAGCAAGCGGACCAAACTACCCACCAGCAAGCGGGCCAAGCTACCCGCACGCAAGCGGACCAAGCTATCAGCCGCCTAGAACTCCATCACCACCTCCCCCGCCTTCTAATGTGGGGTACATTCCCACTTTTATCCCAAGACCAGATCGAATGCCCGAGACGTATATCAATATGCCATCATCTGGAGCACCGCCTGGTCGTAGAGGAGCACCTGGCGTTGGAATGGGAATCGGTGCTGGAGCGCTGGCGGCTGGTGCTGTGATCTTCGGTGATGACTTTATGTCAGGATTTGATATTCCTTCTGGCTTACAAGATGCTAGTCTTACCATATCAATTGATCCTCCTTTCTGACCGTGTTTGTAATTAGCATCAGATTATGAAATGAAAATCTGTTGGTTGCTTTTTAATTACAACTATTAAACATCCAAACAGAAATTTTATAATGGAAAGTATTACAGCTATTGTATTATACTTCGATTTACGGGTATTTCCCATTCCTTTGCTGAAAAAAGTTTCACGTCCTAAGAACTTCGACTGAGCACATTCCGGTGTTAGTTTTCTTGATCAAGCCAACGAGTTTTCTCCGTGACATGGTAAAACAGGGTATAGGAGACGAACTTCACACAGCAATTTGCAGATGCTGCTCCTGAGAATCTCCCAAAGCTCTCTGCAGAAACTTCTTAACTATTGAGACAAACTCATCAAATTTCTCTTCGTGTGGCAAGTGCCCACAGCGCTTTATTACTTCAAGGTAAGATCCGGGTATGGCTCGTGATAGCCTCTCAGCATTCCATGAGGGGACAATCCGGTCATTATCACCCGTAACAATCAGAACTGCGTGTCAAAGAGAGAGTGCCTAGTATCAACATTACATGTTTCCTCTCCAACATTAAAGAAAAGACGTATAGGGTTAAACTGTTACCAGGGCATGAGATTTCATGAAGTCTTTTCGACAATGGTGTCTTCAATTCAGACGAAGTGTCTGTGAGCATTGCTGCTGTGTACTCCACAAGTGCCTTGTCCCAACCCTTAATCCTCAATGGCTGCATGTGATACGAACATCCAGGTGAGCACTATTCTCCCCCGAAACCAAACAAAACAAAATTAGGCAAAACTATTAAAGATGATAACCTTTGTATAACCTTGTATGACATGTTCAGTGACTTGTTTCGAGTCATACCACGCATTCTTAACAGCAGCAACACCAAATTTATCAATAACCATCCTCACCTGAGAATCATAAGGTAAGTTACTGTCAGATGTCGAAAAAAGAAAAATACCAGTATATATTGTCCAGCAAGACATAACTATACAACCATTGTACTGAACTAATAGAATTTTCAAGCCCGAACTTGGAACATTAGGAGAAAACGCTTTCGAGATAGTCTTAAACGTTTGATCTTTTGCTCTAGTTCGTTGGAACACTCGATCAATTTACAGTAACTGGAAAATCAAACCAAATGCAATATAAAATCATTGAGAGAGCGAGATAGGGAGTGAGATCCTTACCAGCATTGCAGCCAAGGTGGAGCGTAGAATAGCTGACAAGAATTTCTTATACAAAGAGTTAAACATGCTTGCCATTCCCTTCACCATTCGCAGTATTGCATCTGAAATAAATTTGGTAAACTTGGACAAACTCTTGAACAACTCGATAAATGGATTCCTCATATTTACTGAATTTGAGTCATCTTCTTCAGTCTGGTTATCTTCTACCGATTGATATTCATTAGCAGCCTTTCCAATAGCGCGAGGGGCCAAAATTGCTGGGGCAATAAGGATTATAGCAGCAATGCACTCTGGGGCTTCAAAGTATGAGTCAACTGCTACAAGACAACCAGCAGAATGCCTGATTTAAAAATTCAAATCATAGTGATGAGACGTTACTATGATTGAGAAGCTTTACTCTCTCCTAAAACAACTTATATATAGCCCAAAGGCGCAAAATGAGACATAATCTCAATGGGTGTACAAAGAAATTGTCAGCAGAACCATTTTTTTCCTTTCTCAAGACTGATTTATAGGGTGCAGAATTTGCCAGTGTTTTCTTCTCTTCTAGATCAGTGAATATCATATTCAATGCTCGAATACATGGTGCTAGTCATTTTGATTCGGAGACAACAATGAAAATGACTGACAATCATTGGATTACCAAATGAACAATACATGAAAGAGACATCCATAACCAGAACTTCAAACTAAGACAACTGGCCATCTGGTCAGTAAATTTAGATGTTTCATTGAGGTTTTAATTCAAGTTTATGCAACATCTACTCGGGGTATTCCAATGTTCGAGCTTTCTCCACACATGCATTTTTACTATAATTGCAATCTCCAGAGTAGATAAATGAAAATCAAGGATTCCCTTAGAATAAAAGGCAAATCAAGAGAACAATAATATACATACCCCACTAAAATCGTCTTCTCAGCTGCCAGAAAATCAATGAAGTACAAGGTAGCAAGCACTGCAAACGCCATGGAATACGGATTCAAAGGTTTGGATTCCCCATTTCCAGAAGATGAATGCCCAAAAGCGCTTACCCTTGATGTCAATCCAAAGGCTGGTCTATCAAAGGCAAGAACTTTGGAACCAGTAGCCTCTGCCAACGGCTTCATAACTCGATTGAACGAGAAAACTGAGGCTCCGAAGCCATGTAACAAAATCATAGGAAACCCAATCTTCTTAGTCCCGGTAGAGAGAGTCTCGGTCTCATGCGCCTGTGATTGTGCATCACAAACCTTGTGGTGTATCTCCACTCCTCTAAACTCACAAAAACAACTATCCGGGTCAGCTAAAAGTTTTGGATTCTCCACTTCACCTTCTTCTACGCCCGCTATCCCCTTCCTTTTCTGCTTTGTTTGCACATCTAGCAATTGGTCTGGTGGAGACTTAAAGTCAGCAAACACAAACACAAAAGGCATAGGCTTCTACACACCTCTGTTTAATTCGAACTTGCTCAGAAGGAGAAAACGAGCGCGCGGAAATCATTTCCTAACGTATACTAACAACTAAGAACAAACCCAATAATGCGTAAAGCAAAACATGAACAAATAATTCTAATGATGAAAAGTCATCCCATTTCCCAAGTCAAACGGCTAATTGACATGACGGGCGGGATAACGGTCTCAAATTTGCATAAAGATAAGGAGTCTAGGTTTACCAGAACCGGAGTATTGGGCGCCGCCAGAGCCACTGACGGAAGCAGCAGTAGCGACCGGAAAAGATTTAAGAATTGTACGGTTTTTGGCATCCGAACCAAATCTTGAAGGAAAACTTAAGCTTATGGTGGTGTTGCCGCCATGAAAGCTTGAAACTTTGCTGCAGTTCTTGAGCAAGGCCAAGCTCGGAGGAAGCACCCCAACTCCTGCGCTGCTCCCCATAGGGATTTTGGCGCCTTCAAATCTCAGCCAACTCTCTCCGGAATTTTAAGCATGTGGATAAAACTGCTATTTAAAAAAATAATAATTAATGAGCAATAAATGGAAAACGGCGACGTAGTTGCCTTGATACTGTGAAAAGACTTTATAACAGTAAGTACTATTCGATGATACGTATTGTTAAATAATTAAAATTTATTTGGGATCCACTGTAATTAATCTGAACCATTCAATAGTCGTATCACTCAAGATTTTTCTTTTATAATAGGAAACTTACACATTGCATCTAAACTTTTCTGGTTTTTTGCATTCACCACCAAAACGAAACAATTATACAATTTACCACCCAAACTTACTAACTTTATTATCCATGTCCACTTTCATCATACGTGATTGATAGACACAAATATAAAACAAAACAAAACGGATACACAATTAACACGATTAATAATATCTACTTAATGTTAAGTTATTAGAATGATTTTTCACAAGAACAAGTAACCTTTTCTTCAAGGTTATTCTCATCATTTCACTCGGCTAGTGTCAAAGATTTGATGAGTTTTAAAGAAAAAGGAGAAAAGTTTTGAACCTTTTGAGGGAGATGTGAAATTTAGGTGCCAAATTGTAACATAACTTGCAGTTTGGGTGGTTTATTGTAAAAAACTTAGTTCATGTTGTAATTGTACAAAACTGAGAAACTTCAGGTACCATTTCTACAATTCTTCCTTCTATTGATATAAGAATTGGAAAGTCCTTCCCAAATTCCAGACCAGAGGATGACGACAATGGATGCTCTGGTGTGCCGGAAACTGGGCGACCCAACCCAACCCATATCAGATGGAGGACCGGAGAAAGCGATAGTGGTGGAGAAGAACCACCCAATTCCCGAATTAGGGTCGCCCACATCGGTTAGAGTGAGAGTGAAAGCTACGAGCTTGAATTACGCCAATTATCTGCAGATACTGGGCAAGTACCAGGAGAAGCCGCCCCTCCCTTTCATCCCCGGCTCCGACTACTCCGGGACCATCGACGCCGTCGGACCCGCCGTCTCCAAGTTCAAGGTCGGCGACCCCGTTTGCTCTTTTGCCGCCCTCGGCTCTTTCGCCCAGTTCATCATCGCCGATCAGAAAGAGCTGTGAGTTCGCTTTGCCCCTCTCTCTCTGCTCTCTCCTCTCTCTAAATTACTGATGTGGGATTGTTGGGGTTGGAAGGTTTGGAGTGCCGGAGGGGTGTGATCTGGTGGCTGCCGGTGCACTGCCTGTTGCATTTGGGACCTCGCACGTGGCGCTTGTTCACCGGGCCAATTTGTCCTCCGGTCAAGTACTGATCTTTCTGATAATCTTTCTGTGTTTGTTTTTTTATCAGTGTTTGATTTGTGTCTGATTTATTGTGTGTGTGAATTTACAGGTATTGCTGGTTCTTGGTGCAGCTGGAGGAGTTGGTCTTGCGGCCGTACAGATTGGCAAGGTTGTGGGAGCCACTGTTATCGCCGTAGCTAGGTACTTCAATTTTTATGGATTCGATTGTAATGGTCGCTATTTTTTGCTTTAGATTTGATGCATTTACCAAATGGGGTTGTGTTGTTGGGTACTGAATTTGCAGGGGAGCTGAGAAGGTGGAGTATTTGAAGCAATTGGGGGTTGATCATGTGGTGGACTCGAGCAGCGAAAATCTTATCCATAGTGTGAAGGATTTCTTGAAATCCCGAAAGCTTAAAGGGGTCGATGTTTTGTATGACCCGGTTGGAGGCAAGCTTACTAAAGAGGCAATGAAGGTTTTGAATTGGGGAGCCAACATTTTGGTCATCGGCTTTGCAAGTGGAGAGGTCCCTGTCATTCCTGCAAATATTGCCCTTGTTAAGGTACGAGTAGTGATTGTTTGCAGTCCCAAAGTATCGCATTTGTTGGCGGAGATGATTAATGCTGGCTTAAGATTCGATGCATAAAGGAAAATGAGTATTAAGAAGATTGATTAGTGGATAGGATGTGGAAGTTTTTATGAGATGGCCAAAGCCTTAGTGAGAATTATAGAAGCTATTTGGAATTGATCACCCGAAACTCTTACTTCAACCCTGTAGAATCTGTATGTGAAGCGATCATTACTTGAAATATATGAGAATAAATGTTGGAGAAGGCCAAATGAAAATAGGAGTGTACAAAATTGTGTACCAAAATTACGTGGGTCTGAATTATATATTGTTCCTGAAGTTTCGGTTCGAGATTAATGTGCTTATACTTGTGTATTACTTTGTACCAGAACTGGACAGTGCATGGACTTTACTGGGGTAGCTACAAAATACATCGACCAGGTGTTCTTGAAGAATCACTCAAGGAGCTACTGTCCTGGGTCGCAAGCGGCTTGATCAGCATCCGCATTTCTCATGCTTATCGCCTGCCAGAGGTTAGGAACATCGTATACTCTTTTTAACCTCTTAACACTGCTACAAGGCTCTGGTTTCTGAGTTTTCGGTACTCTGTATGGGGTAACATTAGGACTTGGAAGATGGTATGAAGGCACATGCTATAGAATTTATTAGATATAATTGAACCATATTTAGTATAATTCTTCAAGGAACTCCGTCCAGTATTAGCCATGTGATTGTCGCTTTATGCACATTGAGCATGATCGCCGCTTGGATTTCAGTTTACTGTGGAAGATTGATTATCTGAATTCTGAGCTGTTTTCAATTGCGTGTAAATGACAGGCGAATCTTGCATTTTCTGCCATCAAAGATAGGAAAGTCATTGGAAAAGTGATGCTTGTTCTCGACGACGAGAGAAGTGCAAGATCAAAGCTTTAACAGGATCGGAGTTCACCAGGGATGGGCAAGGCTCGTGATCGTTGGCACTTCGAATCCAGAACTGTTCCTTTTTGTTACACATAGTTTACCATTTGATCATACGATGATAGAAAACCAAATAAAATTTGATGGTTTGGGCCCGTAGTACCAGTTATGTAACCTCTGTGTATCACTGATTCGAATAAATGATCCAATAGGATCTATTGAGCAGATCAACAAAATTAGCCTTGAACTCTCCGTTTTTCAACTTTTGTTTCGTTTGTGAATGCGCGATCAAGCCGAGTTTTAAGAACACCGAGCTCAAGATTGTTCGAGAGTAACCAAATCGTTTTGGTTTTTATGTTTTGCGCCATTTCCGAAGCTGAAACAACAGTGTTATGATTGTAGGGGGAATTAGAGACGAGTAGTCACTTAATATAACTACACTTGTTCGATAATCCAAGCAATTCATGGGGCGGGCTTGCTTCTGGCAATGTAGCTATAAAGATTGCTTTATTTTACGAGATGCGGTAAGAAGGAACATAACACTTCCAAATATTTACATGCAACAGATATTCCGAATCAATATTTACACAGGATGAAAGAATGTATAGTTCCATGAATCATTCGAACAAAGTATATCTTGGCCTGCTTTCGGTTTTCAGAAAGCGGACATATTCCTGCTGCACCATCTCACCTCCATTCACTGGATCAAAACTGCATTTGTAGAAACTGATAAACCAGAAAAAAAGAATCAGTGAGGAGGGGTGGGAGACAGATGAATTGGTCCAAAAAAAGGCGACAACTAAAGGGGGATCGATTTAAATAATCTTCATTCCTTTTATTTTCTTTGTTTTTTTCAGATAGGAAATAAAAACTACATATAATTTCAATCATGAAACCATGGAGGAATCATTATTCGATTATTTCCACAACTTTTAGGCTAGCGGAAAATGCAAGCACACAGAAACACATACATGCACACAAAAAGAGAGAGCTTACCTCCCATCCATGCCAACAATGATGACAGTGTTTTGAGAACCAAATGCGGTAATGAATTGAGTGTCTTCTGGCAAGTGGAACTGAGCAAATGACCATTCTGAGCTAAAATATTTAGGCAAAACCCCTGCAAAATTGTCCGAAAGATTATTTTTTGAAGAAAACAATTAAAAACCATTCAAGGGCAAAAAATTAAGGAGAAATCCGAACCAAAGTCCCTCAAACACTTAAAATGGAGACGCGTAGTATCCAAGAAGATGACACAGTAGTCTTCAAAAGAAATTTTGAGCACAATTTTATTACCTCTCATGAAAGACAACGATGAACTAGAATTTGCACCAGTGTTTGGAGAAATAAGAGGATCCAGGGAATTTGAAGAATTCTGCTGAAACATAGCTGGCCCTTGAGCAGATAAATCCTCCCCAAATACTCTAACTCTGAGGCTAAATATATGCACAGTACCTTTATCACTCGATGCTGCCAACCACTGGACATTTGGAGAAAGAGCAATACTGTAAATTTCTGCTCTGTCCACTCCTCTGCGTACCTACACAAAGGCAATAGATTAATATCAGCCTTATGAAAGACAATTACTAGTGGGTGTCAATCCTCGCATCCGTAAAAGAATAACAATTTAAAAGAAAATTTATGGCTAAATACAAATGACCTTTGTTCTTCTATTTAGTAATTCACAGCATGTTAGTTTAAAAAATTAACTTTCTCATACGGAATCTGAAGCCATTCATCATAAACTTGAAGAACAACCATAATTTATTACTAAAAGTTCACATGCAATATGCTACCTCTTGTAAGCGAGTCCCATCCATTGTGTTGAAGATTCTTATCAAAGTACCCTTATTACTTGCAGTTGCAAGAAGCAGCCCGTCCATTGTTAAGGTGAAGCATGCAATATGAGAATCATGAGCATTGACTAACTTCGTCATGTTCAGCCCAAAATGTTCAATTCGAACTTGTCCTCGTTGAAGGCCTGGGCAAGCCAGCACAGATGTATTTGGATGGTGTGAAAGGCAGCACAATCCCCGAGGATTTGCTACAGTCTCAATCTGATGCAGCAGCTTCAGATCCATAAAGTTGTAAACATATATTTTGTGCTCAAGAACCACAACTATGCGATCACGCCTTAACTTTACTGCACGAACCTCAGACCTGAATGAAAATTCACCAATACATCGACTCTGATGATCATCCCAAATCATAACCTTGTTAGGCGGATATTGTGAATTGTCCCCGCTACCAACAAGTACAAGAATGTTGCATCGGAATAGCATCTCCACAATTTTGAATCCCCCACTTTTCAAATCACGTCTAAAAGTTTCTTTGAAAGGCTCGCAGTTGTAGATTCGAAAACCATTGCTTGTGCCGGCAGAGAAGCAACCGTAGTCCTGATTCCAAGACACAGAGAGCAACTCCGTTTCACTGTCATTGATATCTGGTTCAAGCGGGCTGAAAGAACCAGAAGCCCCAGAATCCGGTGATTCATGCATGCCAAGCCTCGCGGGTGAATTTATTCCTCGAGATGTTGACACTGTTGAACTCATGAGGGAATCAGGCTCACTTACAACGAATTTCCCGAATCAGTAATCATGCGAGATAACCCGGGCACAAAACGATGAATAACCACAAGCTTAATTCTGCCATTTCAAATAAAAAAATTCAACGTAAAATGCTTCAAATACAAGAAAAGGAACTTATACCAGTTACTATAACAGGGGAAAGAGGACCAATTACTCACAAGGAGCAGCAATGTCAAACAGAAAGTATAAACTTCACAACAATATCAAATCAACCTTGTGAAGAATGCTAAATCCAACTAATTCGAAACAAAAAGTAACCCGAACGAGACAAAACTTATAAAATTCTAATAAATTATCATCCTTTAGAGCAAATCTCCAATACCCATTACCGAATTAACCAAATTTTATTCAAGAATTAGCAAATCTCCATTAAACTAAGCACATTTCGCAGTAAATTATCCAGCAATGAGAAGATCATGAGCAAGTAAATCTGGACCACAGCGATCAAATTCCAGCAATCAACAACCATAACTAGGAATTTTGACAAACTTACAGTTGCAGCAGCGTTCGGCAATGATCAGCGAAAAATTGAATCTTTGGTGGAGCCGCAGATGTTCTATCAGAAAAAATGAATAACCGAATTAATTAATTGTATAAATGGACGAAAGAGAGGAGAACAGCGGGAAGGAGACGAAATTAGATTCAGAGTTGGGAGTCAATTGCTGAATTTCGATGAACTGACCTTTTCCGATCTGAGACAGGCCATCAGCACCAGGACGAGACGAGACGAGACGACAGCGATACGTCTGTTTTCCCCTTTTTCTATTTTCGATTTTCTCTTTTTATTTTCTTTCCTCTCTTTATTTGGTTTTGATTTTTTTTAATTGAAAAAATTGGACCATTAGCCACCGAATCAGCCCAATTAGGTATTTGGTCTCTTTAACTAAATACTACCATTTTGCCACTGCATTTGGCAATTAGCCTTCATATATTTTTATGGTTTTTTTACCCAAAAAAATAATTTAAGAATTAAGTATTTTTTTATTTATATTTTTTAATCAAAAATTTATTCTAAAAGAGAATAGAAGTGAACCATAGACGTGGGTGTGGGGGGTTTTTGTTTTTGTTTTTGTTATTGTTATTGTTATTCTTTTTTCTTTTTTTGAAGTTTTAATTTTTAATTTAATTGTAATTTTTGGAGTTCATGAAGGGCAATTTATGGTATTGGCAACATTGATTAATAGTCTTTTGTACTAACTTCATTAAAATTTCCATCCAAAAATAAGTTATTTTAAAGGACAAATAAAAGCGAAAGTTCTAATAGAGTTATCCAAAATAATTGTAACATCTCATCAAAAGTTTGTTATAAAATAATTCCCGATAAGATATTTTGGACACATGCATGCTAAATATTTACACATATTGTACAATGTTTGGCATTGTGTGCCATGTGATTGTGCAGTATGGTCGGTGTGCGTATGTGGTTTGAAAGCCGGCCTTGTGATGTTTTCACCAAACCAAGCAAAATATGTCATTCCTCTCCCTTTTTTCTTCCCGATCACTTTCTCTCTCTCTCACTCTCTTTCCTTCTCTCTCTTCCCTTCACTCTCTCTCTTACTCAGAGTATGTGCACAATGCACATCGTCGCAACGCCAACGAACCGAGGCAATCCGAGGTCACCATCTTGTTCCACTTGACGAGATGATCACAACCATGCCCTTGGTTGTGTGAAACTTGCTCTGAGTTCCCCGAAACGGAGACAATTTGGCCGTGGAGTTTCGAACTATTTTTCGACGCGATCCCGCCGAGTTTAGCCTCGCAACCACCTTCGTTTTCTTCCCCAACATCCTTAGACTCGAAACCAAGGAAGAAACAAGCTTGTTCGACGTCAAAACAACGAGATCAAAGAGCTACAAGTACCTAAGAGCTTTGGAGGGAAATACAGGTCATTTTCAGGCCTTTTTCGACCAAACAAAAGGTATATTGTCATTCTACACATCTCTGAATTCATTTTGACAAAAAAAAAAGTGAAATTGGCTGAGAAATGAAGAAGATATGAACATTTGAAAATTTTACAAAAACCAGCGACTGCAGACGCCGGAGCTCCGACGAACCAAGCTTGAAGACATGAAATGTTCTTCGAAATATTCGGTGTTAGGTATATTCCGTTATCTTTAACTTTGATTTCTAGAATATTCTGTTAACGGCATTAACTGACGCAATTAGTTTGATCGTTAGTCTGACCTCGCGCGTGTGCTGCGCGTGAGCCGTGAGTGGGCAACGTGTGGGGGTGCGTGGGGCATTATTTTTGAATTATGTCGACATGAGGCAACTTGTGACGACACGTACTATCTAGTGGCAATATGTGTGGTATTTTTTAGAGCTTTTCTAACCTCCTATTTGAGCAAACAAAGGATAAGTAACGTTTATTAGTTTAATTTGCAATCTTTATAAGTTTAATCATTACCATAGTGATATATCATATAGGTGAGACTTATCCAAAGGATTACCTAGGCTATCCAATACAGAGAGGCTACATATCGGTGAGTGAGTGGGTCTTTGTTTTGGTATATACATTGTTATGTATGATTTTTCACTGCTTTCATTAATTTGCTAGCATGACTTGTATAATATATGACTGTTGGAGGTAGAACAGCTATATTATATTTGCCATACCTGTTTTTACTGTTACTCATCAGTAGATGTAGAACACCCAGGTATTAGTACTCAGTCATAGGCCAGGAATAACTTTGACATATGGAGGTTCACACCAGTACCACTACGCAACTTTGGATCCATTGTAGGCACTAGCAGTTCTAGGTTGCACTAGGCAACTATGACTTGAGTGTGAGGCGTTTTGCGCACAACAATTAGCATTATGAGTCATGACTCGTGTCACTGAAGTACTTAGCGTATTCTTTTATATACCTAGTCGGTCCTTGTAGATTATCTACTTGGGCTCGAGTGTTTATGTATGGATGAGCATTCAGTCTTGTTTTACGAGCAATCCAGTATTGTTTTACCATTGTTTTCTAGGAGTACCCGTACTATTGTATACTATTTTCGAGGATCATACCAGAGTGTATAACGTATTTTCATAACTATACTTGTTTTACAACGAGGGGTTATTACTATTTTGAAAACAAGGTTTTACCAAACTTTACTTTTTGACCCACTCACCTATTATGTTTTGTGTCCCGACTTAGTGGCAGGCTTGAATACCAGTGAAAAAAGGTACCCTCCAACTAGTTGGTGGTTTTGACAGCTCTTCCAGAATAATGTAGGGTTTGTTCTTATCCTTATTTATGTAATATCCATCCTCACGAAGGTGCGAACATTTGTACTTTCTCCACTATTTACTATGCTTTGACTGTTATGCATCTATAATAATGGGTTTACCCATCACTTCACATACTTCTTCCGCTTCCAACTCTAGTTTACTCACTTTTCTCATTCACATGCATAATTTGGCTTTTGTCACTTAACACGTGTCAGCCAACACTTCTCGACACCTGGTTTCTCAGAATCGGGATGTGTCAATAATCATTGTTTTACATTGTGATAAGTTGTGATCATGGATTGATACGCACGAATTTGAGGTTCAAGAATTAAAACTCCAATTAGGCCAAAGTTCAAGGACCGACCAATGCTCCAATTATCTATATGTGATTCATCACGTGTAGGAAAATTTCAGTGGGACATCCTAGCCATTTCATAAGAGGTGGCATTGTAAGCATTGTGTACATGTGTGGAATAGTATGTATTAGAATTTAGAAATTGTACTTAAGCGAGACCGGATGATACTTAAAAATAATGGGGTTCGTTTCTTTGTGAGAGTGTTGACCATCCAACAAGTAAGGTTGTCATACACAATTTTTTTTCCAATCGGTGATTCGGTAGCCAAGCAGGAAGAGATTTTTTCAAGTATCCGATTTTTAAAAAGTACTCTACATGTCATAATATAAGTGAAGAAAATAATAAATTTTTTCGTGTCCCTTTAATTGTATTATGACATGTGGAGTACCTGGCACTTTGAAAAATTTCTTCCAAGGAGGACTCATGGCTAATTAAATTAAGTCTGACATTATGGCAATGATTAAGAATGCTATTATATTATAATTCATCTTATTAGAATTTAAATACTTTCTTCCAACAAAAAAGAAATAGAATTTAAATAGTGCCGTTGAATACTTGCAATTCACTAATGACGAATTATAGTTTATGAAAAGATTCGTTGATCAACTTGATGTTGATCTACCCAAAAATAAAAAGGGATTAAGCATAATTTTTCATTTACTGTTCCACTTTGCCTTTTGAAGAGATTATCGAAGTACCTTAATTTGTTTTGAAATTTGAGTTCAGAAACAATTTGAAGTTTTTTTTTTCTTCGCTGACAGAAACAACAAAAGTTGTATTCACAGCCAAGTCAGGTTTTAGTTTTACAATGCAAAACAAGGGACTGGCTACAGTGCTCGCAAGCATTGAATGCCCACACCGATCTCACCCTCCTTTCCCCCCTCTCTCCTCTCTCCTCCCTCATTTTAATGGTGAGATCGGTGTAAGCATTCAATGCTTGCAAGCATTGTAGCCTACTCCGCAAAACAAATGAAACTTTTCTAAGCAGAAAATTACTTGTCAATGTTATCCGAAAAATTTGATGTATAACTATGCATTGTAGGAGAAATGAGGTCGATGACCGTCGTATGCTCAGTATTTTGTTACAAATGAGACCACAAAGAGAGAGAATCTAACTTTCACCTGGAAAGTTAATAAGAGCAGATGCTCGTTACCATTGAAGCTATATAAAAACCCTAACAATTTCATAAATTTTCAATTAAAGATATTGCAATCGTGCGTGAACATGCAGACCTTTTTTCTTTTGTGTTAAAAATCAAACGCATAATATTAGATGCAAAGGATAAATATTCTTTGTAAACATGAAATTTCTTGCGACGAATAAAACAAGAATACGTGTACAAAATAACGTTTGTATTAACAAGAGTTTAGGGTTACAATCTATGTGTAGTTATTGTTTCACAAAAATATTCTTCTGATTCAATCTCCAATCTTGAGCTTGATCAAAGATGGCGAGCACTTGATCTTTGACCTGGATGTGATTCGGTCAAGGGCCACGAGGCTTGATCTTGAACAAATAGGGGCCATGAGTAGTGTCACGTGGTGGATGAATCGTCACGTGTTTGTTGCACTTGTTGATTCTTCACAAGCTTGACGAAGAACACAAGAGTGTTTGTGTGTTTGCTTTGGCCCTGAGAACTTTTTGGTTTTCTCCAAAAGCTTGAACTTGCTTCCTTTCTCTTCAAAGTCCATCTTTTAAAAATGAGCCTAGTATTTATAGACAACAAAAAACCCAATCTAAATCCCATAATTTGTGAGATTAATTTTTAAATTAAAATTAAAATCTTTAATTTAGGATTAATTTGTCATTTTTTGTACTTGATTTGATTTGTTTGACGAAAGTGCTGACATGTGTCGATAACTCATCCAGTTTTGATTTGATAAGTCACATGTCATGAGTGCAATTTGTGAGATTCATGATGTGCACCAGTAAGCCCTAACATGTTAAAATTTAATTTGTTAATAAACATCTATTTCACCGAAATTTACATATCTACACTCTTAACAATGGGGAGCGCCTTTAATGAATTTTCTTTATAAACCCTAAACCCTAAAAGTTCCATGTTCTTAATAACCACTGCCTTATCTCTTAAAAAAAAAAACTACCGCCTTACAACTGAATTACCACGAGCGCTTTGTCGTTTATTACCCAAAAACAAAAACACAAAAAGATTCGTGTAATAGTGAAAATAGTAAAACAATAAATTTGAACTTGATCCTAACAAAATACAGTACTCGAACTGCATCAACCATCGGAACTTGAAACTCCTGAAAAGAAAGAAAAAAATAAAATAAAAGGATATAATACCAGCTAGGTCAGTCTGCAACACATTTTACAAAATATTACAACGTCAAGTGGACGAACTCCAAGCTTGTCTCTGCAATCTGCATTAAACAAAGGGGAGCTGATTTCCAAAAGAGGACCTAAGCCATGAGCTCCAATCATTCCAAATATGGAAATATATAGTCATCACATCGGCACATACTCAGAGTTTAAACACCACTCACCGTCCCAGTTTCAGAAATAACTTAAAAATACAACCAACCTACAACAAAGCTTTAATTCAAATATATAAAATGCTGGCTTTAATTTCCTTATCTGTTCCACAGATATGACCATTACTTTTAAAGTATTTGGTTAAGTACGGATTCAGCACCTAATACTACTAGAGAAATCGTTGTAATTTAAAAATAAAATAAATCAACGAAGGACAGCAACTGGATGGCTCAACTCCAGATGAAATTAAAAATGTGACAAAGGGTACGCCTTTCGATGTACACATGCAATGCAAGAATGAGAACCGAGGCCTTCTGCCTTCACAAATATATATATTGTAATACAATATATATATATACACACACACACACACACTAAATAAGAAAGCATGCTTGGCCATTGCAGAAAACATAGTTTCTTGTAACCTAAATAAGCAACTTTTTAAAATACATTTGCAAATCATGTGATATGTCATCAATAAGAAATAAGTACGCTAATTAACACTTAAGAAATAATCTAATCATCAACAACCACATTATATGCTTTACAAAATATAATTTAAATAGATAGTTTTTCTAACATTACTATAAAAAAAAACACAGTTTCTTGGAAATTTTTCAGTTAAAATGTTATGAACGATGAGTGCATGCTTGGTGCTTGATGCTTGATGCTTGATGCTTGTTACTGGCATGGCAAGCACATAATTTGAACTTTGAAGTACACGTGAAAAACTGCAAATTAAACCGAGAATCTTCAGTGTTCTTTTTTAGCATGCACAATATGGAGAACCTACAGATGACACATGTTTTCTTAGAGTGTCACAGATGAGAGGGAAAAGTTACTGACTGAACATTATTTAGAAAGATGGGAAAGTAATTAGAGATAAAAGCACCTGACCAAGATTTACTTGTCGGGTGAAAAAAGTAGAGGAAATGAAGGGGGATGGGTAAAATGATTAGAGGAGTACAATGGGAGAGCTGTGATCAACCCAATGGACAAGAGAAGGCACTTGACGTAGGCCCCTTCTTCATATGCATGGTCATTAGTCCTAGCTAGGGTACACCTACTAGTAATTAGTAACCCATGAAATTTAGAAAAGGCAACTATTACAACAAGAAAACTGATCAAAGGCTTACGAGGGGTGCATATATCAATAACTTAGTTGCTAGATTGTGAATCTGAACATATATCTTGTAATTTATGTTGCTAAACTATGAATTTGAACTACACATTTCAATAAGAGAACTACACATTACACACATTTCAATAAAAGAACTACACATTACTTCTTGCGAGAGAAAACCAAATGGTAACCATCACTCAACTTAAGCATGTGTAAGAGATGGGAAAGAATGACGATGATTATGATGATAATGATGATGATGATACTATTAACTCTTCTAACTGATATATAAGCATATGAAACTAATTAGTAGTAACTAAAGTTTTGGCACCTAATTAAGTTTAGCGTTCCTCAATATTAACTAAGGGATGGAGAAAAGTGGAGACAATGGAAAGGAGGAGCTCCCTTCAGTCCAAGCGCAGAGAAAGAGGGATGTAAAATATCTCCCGCTTCATTCACACAATCACAGTAGCAAATTGTCTGATGTTTACACTCCTTTAATCTCTACTGAGTGCTTGAGTGAATGAGTCGGCAGCTACTTCAACAACCCTTTCAAATTCTATCCATGAGTGGACTGAAGAAAGCTCTCTCTCCCCATTTCTTCATTATTCACCATATAAATTTTAGTTCTAACTGATATTGCACTATAAATTTGTATCAATAAATAAAGCAAAACCCACCATGCAACTGCAGTAGTACTGGAAGTCTGGAACTACTGTGCACCACTTTCACACTGAAGCACTCAAATCAATGAAAGCAACATCATCTGTAAATCACAGAAAAGACATTGAATTCTTAGTCCAGAAGTAATAAGACATTGAATTCATAGTCCAGAAAAAATAAGACATTGAATTCATTTATTCAATTTTTCCTATTGAAGAAAGCGCTATTTCATTATATTGAGAGCTTTTGCCATTAAGAAAATTCCCAAAAATTAGCTTAATTACGAGCAACCCTAGCCCTTTCCATGGATTCTTTAACGGAAAAAAAAAAACAGGGAAGATCTAAAATAGGTAAAGATATATCTCAGTCCCAAATCAATGGTTATTTATCACTACCCAAAAGATTTTCTAATTCATCGAGTAGGAATTATCAAACACATACAAGTTGATTAAACTTATGTTTGGTCTCAGATTCTCATAAATCCCAGAAGGCTAAATAAATTAAAATGTCTATTTCAGAAATCTAGAGTAGTACTGATACCCAAGTTTCATCATGAACCTATAAATTATAGTTGGAAAAACAATTCGTTAAGTTAATTTAAAAAGATGAGAGCACACACATATATATATATATAAATATATATATATATATTACTGTTGAAAAACACAATAAAATTTCGTTCTTTGAGGAGGCTTAAGCTAACAAGTGAATCTTTAGCAAACTGAAAAACAAAGACGCTCAAATATTCATACAAAAAGACTATAGCTTAAAACGAAGAGGCTAATATAGTCATATAAAGAGACTTAAATCTTACAAATAAAACCCACTTTCTGCTTCAGATTAAATCAATTAAAACAAAAATTAAAGGACCAAACACAAAACCAGACTAAAGGACTGCAGCTAGAAGAGGGAGTAAAACCACCCCAAGCCCGCATACAGTAAGAAAAACTACCAATATATAGAGGAAAGAAAACATTGACTTACTAGTTATGAACCTTCCAAGCAGCTAGTAGTAGTATCCACATCTGCAGAATATAGGATCCACAAATAGTGCACAGAATAATGGAAGAGACTGAAACCCTAAAATCTAAGTAATTAGAGGTCTTGTTCAAAACCCTAATCCATATTTTCCTGGCAGGAGGAGCTAGAAAAGGGAGTTGCAGGAGAGAGAGAGAGAGAGAGAGTTTTGATATTTCTGATGCAAAAAGAAAAGATGGGTCATTGTCCCCATGGCCATATGAGAGTCAGACGCAGGAAAGCGACTCAGGATCTTAACAAATCTAAACGCAGGCCAGAAGGGAGAGGGGGTTGTCACTTTTCTGCTTTTAGGAGATTTTTCACGAAGATAATTATGAAGATAAACAAGAAAGGGTTTGTGAGAGAGAATTAATTAAGGAGTCTCTTCTCTTTCTCTCTCTCTCTCTCTCTCTCTCTCACACACACACACAAACACACCAACACGCACATGTAAACAACACTTTGGCTGACCCAATGAAAGGAGAGGAATATATATAGACATGGTCTTGGATTGGATTTGAGGTTCTACTGTAGCATTCTGTTATCCTGGTACATAACATACATCACTCCTAATTTGACTAAAAAAAAATCAACACAAATGATTTCCATTAATAAATATTTCTTACTGATTTAATTTTAACATACTATTTTTTATTATATAGAAGGGAATTGAACAATGAGTCTATCCTGATACAAATTCAATATACTAATTCTTTTATTATATTGAAAAGAATCGAATCATTAACGTATTATGATTCTAATTTGTTACCTTCTGTGAACAAATAGATTTAAAGAATTGTTTCTCACAGTCCCACTGCAGCTACCACTTGGGGTTTTTGATACACTTAATTACCATGAAAAACAATACAACATGCACTTGTGTGTTTATGGGATGACTTTTAGCTTAAAGTTAACTGTGTATAATATATTGATGGATGCAAACTAATTTATTTGAGCAGAGTAATAGCGTCAATATGTTATATAGTAGTTGTTTGGAGAGAGAATTGATGAGAATCAAACTCACACTGAAATGCATAAAGTGATTATTTTCTGTCAATGCGATAAAACAACATCTAATAATTTGTTTGAGAAATATGATGAAATGTGGAAAAATCTTCAGTGGTACGTACCATTCAATGGTACGGCTATTGAATGGTTCAGATTAATTTGCGATGGGCTCCAAATGAGTCTTAAATCATTCAACAGTACGTACGTACTATTGAATACTATTGAAGTTTGACCCATGAAATGTGGTGAAAAAAAATAGTATGGAATGTGGACAACCGACAGCCCATGTCTCTCTCTGAGAGTCTACTGTGTGCACTCTCACAGTCCCACTCCCACTGCAGCTACCACTTGGGGTTTTCTTTTCTATGTCTCCGCGAGCAATCAATGTACATTATTCAGTTTCTAAACAGTAAACACCACAGTGGTGATGGTAGTTGGTATGGCATGTCCTCACAAAAGACACAACTCAACTCATGAGTCATGTCTATGTCCTTCACCACATGCACTGTTCCTTTGGAAGGAATTTTTTTGAAAGCAAATGACAAATTTACATGACAGCCACAGCTCTTGCCCAGCGCAGCTATTCCATCATCGAATTCGGACCTAGCTATATAGCTCTAGATTCTGATTATGTTGGGTGTTAAGGAGGGAATGCACGCATTCAGCCTATTCTCTACTGTTAGTCGTCCTCGTTAAAAGGTTAAAAAGAGAATCATCACACACTAATATAAGAAAAATAGATAAGTAATTGTATATAATCAATCGTTACAAAAGAACTGGAGAATAACTTGCATGACTTAAAAAACAAGGGATGCACCCAAAACAAGTTAGAAATAGTACATGAACAATTGGCCTTGAAAGGTAACTTAAGTTACATAACTTTCATATAAGTGTTCCTAATTTGATGTGCTAATTTAGGGTCATGAGGGGCATAGAGTAATGTGAAAACCAGACGGGCATCTGTGCATTTATTTTTAGCTAGTCTTGTTTGCCATCATCATATTGTATACAATTGTCTGAGCCTCTGAGAGACTGGAATTAATATTCCGATTTTTTACCACTACATACACTCATTGCTCAATGGGAAAGTGCGCAAGAATCAAATCAATTGCTAAAGGACAGTCAGTCCTGCATTATCATAGCCACCACCAAGGACCAGATGGTCTCAATTTTCAGTCTGATTTTAGTGTCATGGCCAACTAGCAATCAAACGATAACGGGAATGTTTGGGGGTGTTTTATTTTAGGGTTTTGTTAGAATCGCTTTCATTAGAAACACATTGGACTTTTGTAAGAAACACAATACTGTCTCACATTAAACACATTTTTAATTTTTTATGTCAAACACTATTATATATATATAAAAGTGTTTTTGATTTTCTAAAACCACTTTTGCTTTTCTAGAAGCACTCTTAGGTCTAGGACTGTTTTATGAAAGAAGCACTTTTGTTCAAAGGCATTTCTGTTATAGGTGTTTAAAATTACAACATGTTATAATAAAACACTTGAAAGTGAAGCACCTAGCTGGTGTTTCTCCAAAAAGCACTTCTACAATTCATAAGCTCTTTAAGTTTTTTGCCAAACATAATCATAAGTGTTTTTAGTTATTAGAAAATAAGAATTTTTAACCATTTCAGAAGCAATCTCAAACATATCATTAACTATTCTAAAATAACTTTCAATTAGGCCTTACAAGTTACAAGTACAAGAAGGAAATATATGCTTGTTAGTAAAGAGTTGGGGAAACCCTAGCCTTTTGGTCCAATGATTCTCCAAAGGCTCTATTGCAGGTAAACATGAAGGGGAAATATGTAATAAACTGATAGCAGTCAGAAACTTCCAATGCCCAACTCAACAAGCCAAAAAAAAAAGCAAAAATGATGCAAATTATAGGAGTCAACACCTCAGCCAAAGATCCATGATGCAAAATAAATAAAGGGTTTTGCAAAATTGTGGTCCCAAAATACAGGAGTTGAAACTATTTGAGTACTAAAAGGAAAATGAAGAAGTAAAATATTTGAGTATTGACCAAATGTGTGAATGCATGAGCTGTTTTTGTATTACTTTTTTAGCACTAAAAAAAAAGACATGAAGATTGGAGGGATGACGATGGTACGACTATGATTCCACAGCCATCGAGTAGGGGGAGCAGCAAAGCCAGGCTATGTCACTGGACCACCAACAATTCTGGATCCTGCTCATCCTTATTAGATTCATGTCACTCACAAAAAAAACCACCTTGTAAAGTTTATTGACTTCAAATGCACAAGCTAATGGACCACTTAGGTTTCTCATTTCAGTTTTCATGGCATGCAGCAACGTCATACATATATAGTAGTAATGGTATACATTTCAGAAAAATATATGTTTACTTAGGTTGAATGATATCGGTGATTCTGAATCTTCGTATTTATAAAAATATGAGTATGATGAATATTTTAATTTCTAACTTTCTTATGTTTGTTAACACATATGGAATCAAAAATATACATTTAAGAAAAATATATGTTTACTTAGGTTGAATGATATCGGTGATTCTGAATCTTCGTATTTATAAAAATATGAGTATGATGAATATTTTAATTTCTAACTCTCTTATGTTTGTTAACACATATGGAATCAAAAATATACATTTCAGAAAAATATATGTTTACTTAGGTTTCTACTTCCAATCCTTAATCCAATAAGAATAAGCAGGATCATACTAACTGGGAGGGCTCGTTGATCGCATTCTCATTCCTTCTTTCTCTTCACAGCAATTCACGACTTCGCCCATTCTACGTAAACATGTGAAGCATAAAATCTATCTGATATTTTTCCTTTTTCTCTTTTGTCAAGCAACATTCTTTTCGATTATTTCTAACTAATTTATCATTAATTAATTCTTCGTTACTTGCGAATTGCCTCACTCACACGTTCATCACTTCATCTTTGCAAAAGAACCCTAATCGATTTCTCTTTTTAAGGACACCCAAAAATTTCTCCACTTAGAGAAAACAGAGACGCATGAAAAGATGTAATTTGGGAAAAAAAGAAGATGTAATTATTAGTGAAGAGAGAGAAAAGTTGTATCTATATACAAAGGAGATAACATATGAAGAAAAGAGGACCCCAGGAGTCATCAGAGGCCACGGTTTTTCATCATCCATTGGGATCATGGATGACCTCATGATTGCAACATATTGACATCCGCATCTCGTCTCCTGTAGTTCTACCTTCCATCTGATTACCTGGAGCTGGAGGCAACCTAATGATGATACACTGCTATCAGAAATACATTCATTTTTGCCTATACAACAAAACCAAAATTACACCTTCTCAAGAATGCTGCTCATCATTATCTACGCTCCACACGGAGAACACTCGGAGTTTAGAAAAACTGAAAAAATAAACTCGTTGAGCCGTCCCCAAATGTTCGCAAATCCGCAGGTTTTACTAGTGCCCTGCATAGAGGGCAAGTTCTTTCTCTCTCAAACCTGAAAAAAGGTAAGTAGTTGTCAGTTAGTCGAACGGGTTAAAAGATGAACATAAGCCAAGCACTACTACATTGTAAAATGGTTGAAACATAAAAATATCAAGCTGCAGCAAGTAGGGACCTAGAAGGATTCTAGTTCAATTACGCAGCAATAACATCCACAAAAAGTGCCATTCAGTTTACCCAACTAGCGAATAGATGGGTCCCAAACTTGGCGCGAAGTAAAACTTGCCGGAGGCAGAATTTTGTTCAAAGGCCATGACCCCTTTAAAGAAAGTTAATGGGTTCACCAGTAAAGAACAATTCGTCCTTGTAAAAAACAGGTTTTCTCCTAACTATATTACTTAAGAGATTGTAGTTTTATCATGGGGCGTGTTTCTTTTCCTGTCCAATAACAGGCTTAGTTCCTAACTTCCAACAGTAAGAATTTAGAGTATTTTTTCTAGTTAATGATAGTTTACAAATTGATATAGATATGTTCCATAGGGAATATGTTGGTGGATAGGATGAAAATTTTGCTCCCCATCTTCTTCCCCGTCAAGAACCACATAAGTGATCTTTACATTATGGCATTTTAGTCCAAATCCTTCACATTTTAGAACTTATGAGGCTCATCATTATTACTCATAAACAACATGCAAGAAGCATTACCAGACAAACCATAAGAAACTCATATTCCAATATTTTTAATATAATATCGTGATCATTAATTCTGAAACTCAATGATAAACATAAGGCAAATAAGCTAACCATTCAGAGACACAATCCTCGCAGAAAATATGTTTACAGCGCAACAGAATTGGAGCGTGCATCTTCTCCTGGCAAATGGCACAAAGGTCTCCTGCTGCATTTACCTGATTCAATATACGTGTGAGCTAGAATGAGCAGGTAACTACTTAGGCAGAGAAACAATAACAGTATTCACTATGTAACACTAAACATGCTTTAATGCATACACAAGCAAGGGAGGAAGACATGGACATATATTGATAACAAAGCTAAAAAGCTGCACCCAAAAGGATTAAGATTGATTTTATTATTATAACCGGAAGGGATGCTTTGAGCAATCTGAGGTTTTTTTCCCCATCCTTTGGCCTACTGAAAAAGGCACTACCAGACTTGAAACTATGGCACCTTGGGAGAAAACAACTAAGTTCTAACCATAAGGTGTCTTCTAGGGGATGAGAACAATTACATTTTACGTATCTCATCCAAAACAGCAAACTCAAATCATTAATAACGCAAACAAAAAATTGAAAAATACTTTCATTACCCACAAAAATCAAGAACAAAACATCCACCTTTCTAGGTGAAAAATGTTAAGCTCTAACTGACCGTTTGATAGACATGCTTGTATGCATAAAAATATATACGCACACACATAGAAAATCATCATTGCTTGCTAGATGAACTCTTAGCATGAAAAAAGAAATCAAAGTTCTGATTTGAGCTAGGAAAGAATCCTCAAAGTAGTTTCAGTAAACAAGTTAACCAAAGAAACTTAAGGATAAGGCACAACACTACCAATAGGCAGGAAGAGGTTATTCATAAATATAAGATTAAAAGTTATAAACTTTGAAATATATGTTACTAACTAGATTCTACTTTGGTATCAGGACAAGAAAAACCAAGAGGAGTAGGTCAAAGATTAACACCAAACAAGGATACATAAAGGATGGGTAGAGCCTGTTTTGCCTTGGGTAATGAAGGATAATAACTTGAGGCTATAACTCATAGAGAAAAAAAAAACTGATCTCAACCCTGTTGATCCAGCTTCCAGAATCCAAAGTAAATCAAATAATTCAATTCGATGTCTTACCTGTTCCAATGTTGCATGAGACCCATAATGGATATCCTTCCGTGACAATGCCCTTATGGCAGCTAAAAAGGATTGGACCTAAAAAGCAATAAAACAAAATATAACTAATAGATCCAATTCAAGTGCCACAAAGTATATCATTATCTTCCAGTACAACAGCTTACTATATATAGACTTACCTTCTCAACAACAGATGTTAGCTTAAAAGTTAGATATAATCCCGTTGTAAGTGAGGAGAAGAGACTCCCATTGTCTTTGTTCAGGAAGAATCTGTACCAAACAGGTGCTGGTAACAAGGCACGGTACAGCAGCAGTGTATACTCAACTACAGTTAACATTTGACCCTTCAAAATGAGATAACAACGTTCAGAGAGTAATTCCAACTTACAAGATAGTTGAAGATGATATGCTCATAGAAATTTATAGTGGTCAGCATCATCACCTGCCGACGATAATTATGGCCTCTGCCATTCTTGTAGTATATAAGCAACAAACACTTGAAAGCCATCACTACTTGCCTCACCATGGTATCTGAAGGTAATAGAATTTAGAACTCTCCCACAAATTCAAAGAAAGATAAGTATTGCACTATAATAGCAGTGGCATAGCGAATAAACAGGCAACATTAAAGGGACAAACAGACGACAGAGCATGAATTTTATATAGAACTAAAAGCAGAGACTGCTCAACCCCACATTAACAGATAGGCTCTAAGTTGACACAAAAAGGTAAAGAGACACCGAAATGCTTAACAAAGCCTGAACCAGTCCGACAAAACTTATGAACTCTAAATTGATGATTTCAATGCAAAACTTAAAACCCATTGTCATTCTATCCCCAACATCCACTACATCCTTTTTCTGATGGTTGCAACAGATCAGCAGTCTTCTCTACATCTAATATAGTAGTAAAACAATTGTATTCACAAAAATAATTATAGCAAAAGCGACTGTCTCCTTACCATTTACCAAAATGATGAATATGGCATGCCAGAAAGGTGGTATGGCTTTTGGAGGAAGCATTGCCAATGGGTATAGAAGATCATCACTTTGATACCACCAGTAAACACCAACTACATGAAGCATAAAAGCACCAGCAATACTTGCAAGAACCGAAATTTTCCTATCTCCCTGCAAAAACCAATGATTGTTTGAGATATTTGATCTGGCATTTGAGCAGATTTTAGAGTGGAAGAATGAACAAAATAATCTCATAGAACTAAAGACATATTAAATCACCTTTAGAGCAGTCTGCTTTTTAACAACATCATTTGACCTATACATGACAGCTGATACCCATATAGTGACAAAGAAACCTGCAAGTTCTCAACCCCAAAAAACAAATAAATACAGCACTGCAGTAATAAAAAAATTGCAAGAGAGGTACATTAAAACCATTTAGGTGGAAAAGTGATCGCCATTCATTTGCATAGATATTGCCATTGACAGTTAAATCATATTCTTTATGAGAAAGGATATCTTTTAAGCACCCGATAAGTTTAATTTTCAGACTTTAGATATTCTCAGGACAGAAAACTAATAATCATGTGCCTGGAGGAAAAAAACTTGTTCTCACACAGGCATCTCTATGATAGTTGATAATACGAATAAGGCACTGTGCTCCTAGCTAGAGTTTCTATTTTATGTCACCGACTATCAGAAATGGTTTCTATAACTTTAACATCAACCGTTATGTTACCAAAGAACACGGATGCGACTCCACTCACAATGGCCAGTGAAATCCTAGCTCCATCCAAATTACAAAACAAAGACACCCTAGACAATGCAAAGCATAGGCCCTCTAAAGTAACATAAACAGAACCGAAAACACTAGTGACGCAGCAGCTCCACACTGACAAAAAAAAGGGAGTTTTTCGGTACACATTTAGATTTAGTTGATTCAAACTTAAAACTAAAGCCAAAATCCAATCAAAATTATAGCTGAATCCACATTAAGAACAATTAGAATAACCCACAATCTGCACTTAAATTTGAAGTAAGCAAGTGGTGAAAGTGAGTACCTTGCAAATGCTGACGAATGAACACGACGAGCAAGAGCAACGAAAACGGAAGAATCTGCTCAATCCATCTAGCTATCTGCTGAATATCATATCTCTGGTAAGCAGAATCCCTAGAATTATCCTCCGCGCCATTCCCAGTATCCCCAGCATGTTCTGGAGACGACGGAGCCACCAAGGGGACTCTCTCGTCCGACCCGACCCCATTGACCGTACCCGCCTGATTATCCAACGATTGAACCCTACCCAGCGACCCACCATTCTCCTCCCCTTGAAACGGCACCGTCGCACCCCCATTCCCGCGGTCCTCGTGCTCGCCGGCGCCGATAATCTGAATCGAAACCTCTCCCGTATTGCTCGACCCGGAGGTGCAGGCCGTAGGGGAGTGGGGCCGAGAGTCGGCGACGACTCCAGCGTTGACCACCGGAGCGTCGGTGTCGTGGCTGGAAGAGCTGGGAGAGAGTATTCCGGAGTAATCCAACACGAATGAGAGCGGCGACTGGAAGAACCGGAGGGCGGGGAATTGCATAGACCCAAACGAAGACGTATTGCTGGTGTTGCTGTTATTCCCAGTGGCTCCCCCACTGGCGGGACTACTATTTCCGGAAGATACCTCCATGAAAACCGAAAACCCTAACTTTTTTTTTTCTTTGGGGTTTCAGAAGAACCGACCTTGTGGGAGGTTTTGTGCCGACGAAACGACGGCGGATTCAGAAACGGCAGACCGTTGAAGAAGAAAAAGTCAAAAAACGACAGACCAGACTGAATAAAACGGGCCCGCCCTTTTTACTGAAAATTCCAAAGCTCGAACCAAAATTTCGGGATCAAAAGGCTTCGTTTTCTTGTTCGAGTAAGATGAACGATAAGCTACGCGTCGTCGGCTTCCTCTGGCCCCCTTCCTTTTTCTTCTTTTTTCCTTTTTTTTTAAATTTCCTTGCCTTTTGTTTTATTTATTTATTTTTTCATCGTCATTTGCATTGGCCATTGTTATTGGCTGTTAGCAGTAACGTGTTGACTTGGCTCCACCTTTGAGTGGTACCAATCCGGTCGAACTCACCAAATCGGTCAGTCCAAACCGACCGACCGGTCCATCAGATTGGCTGATTTGGTTTGATTTTGATAAAATGTCGAGTAAGAGTATTGAACCCAACCGAACCAAACGGCCTCAACTATATGTCAAAAACCGCCCAAATCAAACAGTCCAAAATTTCTTTGGTTTGGTTCAGTTTCTTCAATTTTAGAGTAAAACCGATTCAATCCAGATCTGAAGTTTGGACGATGCAGTCCACCAACGACTCCACTAATTATTTCTCGTCTTTGAATTGAATTACGTAGGTGCCATATGCTTTTCTTTAATAAGGGTCATTTTCGACAAAAGAAATTCATAATTTGATTCGAATTATGAGTTTACTTGTAGGAGAAGAAAAGGCCCCTCGTTACGCACGAGGACCAAGCTATTTTTTAAAACGAAAATTCTGAGAGACCAGAAATCAAGCAAAATAATCAAGTTACCTGCCCCCTCATGTGGTCGGCCGGCCGAAATCAACAATAATAATACATCAAAACGAACCGTTTTAGTATTCAACTGTCTACGCCAAAGAACATTGACATATGTTTTACAGACATTCCTGGCCCAACCAACAAGTAATAAACAATAGCAAAAGATATTGTCTTTACATAGATAAGGTCTGCAAACTCCATCCCGATCGATTTCTGTTGAAAAGAAAAACCCAAAGAAACATGACATGAACGGAGCGTCAATTAGCCCCTCCAATTGTCCTTTCGCTGCCTTATCTCCCGTAGAGCTTCAACGGCGGTTTTGCAACTGACCCTTTCCTGCAAAACAAGTAAATTTTTCTTCGTAAGAAAGCTGTGCATGGCACAAGTTGGCGATAGAACGCATGCTGTTGGAAAATACTTTGGATTCAGTTACAAACTGTGACATCAGTTTCCATAAGATTTTATCTGTTATTTTATCTCAAGTGGGAACCATGAAACGGTAGGAGAATAAGCAAACCTGAAGCTCTGGTAGATCGGCACGGATAAAAGGGTTGGTCTCCATCTCTTCCTCAATGGTTGAAGGAACTGTGGGGAGGCCTGCTTCCCGCTGCTGCTGTGCCCATGATAGCTTCTGCTTTGTCTTCACGTTGTCTGGTTCAACTGTCAGAGCGAATTGCAAGTTCTTGACAGTGTACTGGACCAATACAAAACATATCATTACGTTTCGCATAATCAGAATTGCAAATCAAACTCATTTATCTGCTTCTGCTCTGAAGAAAACGTTTATTAGTATTGACTATAACCAGAATCTTCTTTTACCTCATGGCCACAGAAAACTTGTGTTGGCTTTGCCAGTGAAGCCAAAGTTACGCATAGTGACTGATGCATCTGCTCTGCGGTTCCTTCGAAAAATTTCCCGCAACCAGCAACGAACTACACACATGACAGTAACCACAGTTAATTGCTTGCACCCTTATAACTAGACATAACACAAGGAAACTAAAAAAGGTTTAACTTTTAAATATCCCAAACTTCAAACTATTTGGAAATCCACGACAGACGAGATATCGACTTCATTATGCAAGGCAATAACACGTCTTTTGCACAATGCATTCAGATAAAAACTTAGACTAAGGAAATCAGGTATGCAAACTTACCAGCGTGTCTCCGGTGAAAACAGCTGGGTCCTCTCCCTCTTTGCTAGTCACATAATAACTTATGTGACCTTTAGTGTGGCTGGTGAAAGCAAGACCAGGATTAAAAACATAAAAAGGTGATATCCATGCGTAGAAAAGGTTAATCATCCACTAAACAAACCATCAAGCGTAAAGGACAATATAAAATTACAATTTGCTAAGATATCATGGAAGCAACTAATAACATGAGCAGTTAGGTCTATGGCTCAAATAGTTTTTTAGATTGCCAGGTTTAGATTCTTATTCTCTATCACATCGCGCTATAAAGGATCAAGGATAGCTTACGCTAACAACTATATGCACCTATGCGTCGATCTCAAAACAAATGCAGAACTCGAAAACATTCGTGCACCAGAAAGGCAACGATATCCTGTTGCTATTTACAAAGCACAGAGTCCAAAAATAGGCAAAGGAATTAATGCAAAGAGACTAACACATTGTCCATCACATAGCAGATATAAGAAAATTACGAAAAATCTGTAGGCAGGCAATACCAAGGTGTGTGAAGACACAATACGTGAACATCAGCCCCGAGCGAAATCTTATCGCCATTTTCCACCTTATCGGTGCAGCCCTTCACATTATCAATAGAACCGCCATACACCTTAATCCCCGGGACCAACTGCTTTATCTTCTCATTCCCACCAGCATGATCCCTATCGCATACATTCAGATTCAGCACAGCAGCAAACACAATTCAAACAGAGACAATTAACACTGACTCTGATACAAACCCCATAAACCCATTTCAGGAAAGTACTAAAATATCCAAAAACAAATATATACATGTAGTTTGGTGATATATAAAATGAAGCATATGGGTATAAATATGAGGGATTGAATGGTAAATTGGATGAGGATGCCTAAACACACCAGTGGTGGTGGGTGGTGAGGACGAACTTGACATCGACGCCGTGTTCTTGGGCTGCTTTCAGAACCTTCTCAGGCTCAACTGGATCCACAACCGCCGCTTCTTTTGTACTCTCGTCAATAATTCTAATTACGCCACAACCCAAAGATTAATCACCAATAACAATTGAATTTAGAACTGATCAATCATTAAGCATAATTAATTAATAAAACCCTAATTAGGATGATCAGAAATTGAGATGAAAAGGGGGGATTTGGGCTTACAGGTATGAGTAGTTGTCTTCCAAGCAAGCTACGTGATGGATTTTCATCTCCGCTTCTTGGAGCTCTTTGCTGGAATCCTCCGAGTTTTGGTCAACAGTTTAGTGGTAGGACGAGCTAGCAGCTGAAGAAATGAAATGCACAAGCAGGCAGCTATGATCGCCACGTCGGTATTCAGTTTACACGTGTCGCAAGGCTAAGCATTCACTATTTCTGATGATAGAGAAGTTTTGTTTTTTTATATTTACCAATCATCTCATACTTTAATTGGTAAATTTTTGTTAGGGCTGCTTTAGTAAGACAACTCATTAAATTTAAACTCATTCATGCAAAATCATTATACGATGTGTCTTATGTTTTTGTAAAAACTACATTTCGAATGAGATGATCGAGCGTCCATGTGATTAATGCGAGAAATTTTTTTAGCGTAAATGTCACGTTGTCAAGTAATTATTTATATACAATTAGTATTTATCTGTATTTGTATGTGACAATTTTTAATTTCACTCATGAGTCGTAAATAACGAATTTAATAGCGAAATATTGTCTGTTCATTTTGTGGCTTTATTAAAATTCCTGTATACACCACGTGATAGTGTAACGTGTAGACTGAAAAAGTTTTCCGCAATGGAGTGTAGGCAATCCGACTTGCAACTCTTCGGATTTGGGTAGACCCGAACTAAAAATACTTTGGGCCTCTTTAATTGGGCCTTTGCGATGAAGCCACTTAGGCAGGAGTAGGGTTTTCGCGGGGTACCGAGTATAAAAAGCCCGCGATAGGGTTTGTGAGGCGTGTTTCTTCCCGGAAGCGTAAACAGGAGGAGGAGAATCGAAGAGCTCGCCATGGGGAGGAGTGAGTTCTTCTCTCTTGCTTTTATCTTATTTTTCCTCTTATTATTTCTTCCTTCCTCGCGCATTGATGTATTACACATGTACCTATCGAATTTTATATATAAAGATCGAATCGGATTTACCATTTTGTTAGTGCTGGATGAATTTTGACGTCGATCAAACGTAATGTGTTTGCAATCGAACCGCTTTTCGTAATATTTCTCTAAATTTTGTGTTCTTAATCTGGAATTCTATGTGATTAAACGATTTTTACGTGGATTTTGGTTTTTGATACAGAAATGGGATTACTTTGTATGCGATTAGTTTGTTAATACTGAGATTATCTGTTATCAAGATGCTGTAATTTCGGTTTGGTATGATTAATTTCTGTGTAACATTTGGAATTGCTTGGTTGCGTGAGAAGATCGTTTGTTTTTTAATTGGATTTGTATAAATGTGACTCGTTTAGATTGGATATTTGTATAGTGTTGTGTGCCATAATCATGATTTTGTGATAATTTGGTTCTGGTTTGTAATGTTTTAGGGCCTGCAAGGTGCTATAGGCAGATTAAGAACAAGCCATACCCAAAATCCCGCTTCTGTCGCGGTGTCCCTGATCCCAAGATCAGAATTTATGATGTTGGAATGAAGAAGAGGGGTGTTGATGAGTTTCCCTTCTGCGTCCATCTTGTGAGTTGGGAGAAGGAGAATGTCTCGAGTGAGGCACTTGAGGCAGCTCGCATCGCCTGCAACAAGTACATGACGAAATATGCTGGGAAGGATACTTTCCATTTGAGAGTGAGGGTGCATCCGTTCCATGTGCTGCGCATCAACAAGATGCTTTCATGTGCTGGGGCTGATAGGCTCCAGACTGGAATGAGAGGTGCATTTGGCAAGCCACTCGGAACATGTGCTCGAGTTGCTATCGGGCAGGTCCTCCTGTCTGTTCGCTGCAAGGATAGCAACAGTCAACATGCACAGGAGGCTCTCCGCCGTGCAAAGTTCAAGTTTCCTGGTCGCCAAAAGATTATTGTCAGCAGGAAGTGGTATGCTTTTGTTATTTTGCCTTGTATTTTTCTGCATTACAAATTCAAGCGTTGATGCAATTTGCATTTTTCTAGATAGCATCCCACTTCGACAATTTAGTTTGAATGTGCTATATGATTTTAGTTTTATTGGAAGTAGGCGGGTTTTTATAACCTATTGATTAAATTATGTTTGTTCTGAGTTACACTCTGCGCCTGCAATGAAGCGAGAGGGTGTTTTCATTTGTTACGCGAAATTAGTTTAAGTTGGCATAAATTTGTGTCGTCTTCTTTCAGTTTTCATTGCCGATGCATCTTGTTATCCTTTTTCTCAGGGGTTTCACCAAGTTCAGCCGTGCTGATTACGTGAACTACAAGAAGGAAGGCAGAATCCAGCCAGACGGTGTTAATGCTAAGGTAATACTTAAGCTAGTGTCTTGAGACGTTTTCGTTATATCCTACATTCCATTATTTGTTATGCAAGTTATCAAAACTAGAAAGGTGGGATGGTGATTTCTGTGTCGTAACCATCTCCTCCTTCAAACTTACTATTTACCAAAAGCGTCCGAAAAGTTTAAATGTATAAGCATTGTTGCTATGTCCAGATAATGTCTTCTTATCAGCAGCGCGCGTAACTAATGATTTTCTATTTGATTGTGCAGCTTCTTGGATGCCATGGTCCTCTGGCAAACCGTCAACCTGGAAAAGCTTTCCTGTCTGAACCCGCCTCGTCGACTGCTTGAAATACGATACTGCTTTTGTGGTAGCATTTATGTAGAACTCATGCTGAGTCTTTTTTTTTTGAGGTTGGTCTAGTTCGAATCAAACGAATATGGTATTTGGTATTTGCGATTTGTGAACGCTGGTTAGACTTATACAAAGATGCAGTATCGTTTCATTAAATGTTGGTTTATCATTTTGTTGTGCATTTTTTGGAGGTATTTTGCCATTTGTTGTATCCCGACCGCTGTCGGACTATCCTTTGGTGAATGGTTTCGACTCCGACCACCGTCAAAACATGAAGAGGCAACACGGTTGCTCAAGTTAACCTTTTATCAAGGGCTTGACTTTTTGGTATAGAATTTTGATGTGCAATTTATCATAACTCGGGATCCGAGACTCATCTCCTCATTCATAGAATCGCCTAAACAGTTTGGCAAGTGCTTTTAAATTATTGAAAGCGCTTTTAAAGAAAATATTTTTGAAACCAGTCCTTAGTAAAGATGCAAGTTAATTTTGAAAAAAACACCAGCAAGTGCTTGCAGAAAACACTTCAAGTGCTTTTGAAACTCAAAAATATTTTATCTAAAAGCACTTGTAATCCGAACGATTTTTTGTGTCAAACACTAGCATATATAGTTTGGTCTAAGAACCAAGTGGTTGGTTTTTATTTTCTTGGAAAGATTTACATATGTAATAAAAAATTATGTGAGTCCACGTTTACAATCTTTTTAATCTAATACGTGAAAAACCAAACTTAAATTGATTAGAATATAATTAAAAAGTAGTGAATTTATTTCTGATTTTTTTCGATTCATAACTGACGAGCATATAGGCTTTACGGAAATCAACACAGACGAATTATCCTTAGATCAAAATAATAAAAAAATTTACAATATCATGTTATATTCAATACAACAACGTAAACAAATGAAGTTTATAGAAACATATTTTATGGCTTCTTCACTGTTGTCACACTAGTGCCAAGAATTTGACCAAACTCCCAATTGAGCTAAGTCCATTTGCAGGGTTTTTCATTTCCATTGTAAACAACGGTTATCTACCAGAATCCATGGCGACTTCCCAAAAATGACTGCGCGCTTACGAGTCTTCACATTTTTAATGGTGGGAGATGCGGGCAGGTGAAAAAAGGCGTTGAATGTGGTAAATCGAAATCCGAGTGAAGTCTGTGCGTTTGTTGAAGCTGATTCCAAATCCCTAATCAAATCCCCAAATCACAATAAAATTCAAATGTCAAAACCCTCGTCTCGTATCATCCAAGGTCTGCTCAGATTTCACCGTAATCAAATCTCAAAACCCTCGTCTCCGTCTCCGCCTCCGTTCACCACCGCCAGGAGGAGCTACCACTCCAGCAATGGGCCTCCTCCCCAATTCCCCTCTCACCCGAAACCAGTCCCCGGCAGTGGTGGCGGAAGCTACTGCGGGCCGGGCTTCGGCTACGGCCTGGGCATGAGGTTCTTCTCCTTCAAGCCGTCTAATTTCAGCAAAATCGATGCAAAGAAGGTGTTCGATAAGCCGCTCTCCGCGGCGTCATCTGCTCTCTCGCGGTATCAGGGGGCCATTGGGCTGCAGATTGAGGCGTTCTGGAAGAGGAACAATCTGGTGCTGTTGGGAATTGGAGGAGTGCTGATGTGTGCTTTGCTATGGAGGATGATGTTTGGGATTGCTAGCACCTTCATTGGACTCTCCGAGGGCATGGCCAAGTATGGCTTTCTCGCCCTTTCTACCGCCATTGTCGCCTTCGCTGTAAGTTCCTCTGAATCTTTAGCTGATCTTGTAATGACATAGAAGTAGCTGAAGATGCACAAATTGCTAGTTAATTTAATGATTTAGAACTATAGTTTACAAGCTCTAGTGGTCGATATATAATGATTGAATTCAGATTGTCTTCGAATGGGTTCATTTTATAATGCTTTCGGAATCTAATGTATGATCAAAAGTTGAAGTCCTTATTTAGGATGGTAGGAACTGAAGTCGTGATAGTTTCTTATCTAGTGTATGTGGATTTCCTGTTAGTCGACAATCTTGTTTTTCCTTAAGATTACTGTTTGAGAGTTATGTGCTTTTATGCTACTCTTAGGGCCTTCACATCCGCTCAAGATTCACAATCAATCCGGATAAAGTTTATAGAATTGCCATGAGGAAGCTTAATACATCTGCTGGGATTCTGGAGGTTATGGGTGCCCCTCTCTCCGGATCAGAATTAAGAGCTTATGTAATGTCTGGAGGTGGGGTTACACTGAAGAAGTTCAAGCCAACTTTTAGGAGCAAGCGCTGTTTCCTCATTTTCCCTGTGCGAGGTTCTGAGAGAAAGGGTCTGGTTAATGTTGAAGTAAAGAAGAAAAAAGGCCAGGTTTGTGTTTGTGCTATATGCTGGATGCTCCTAAATTTTTCCTTTCATAAGCACGTGTTTTTATTTCAAATTTTTCCTTGATCTCCTTGTGTGGTACCAAATGGAAGTTGAAACTAAACTAATTTCATGCCCCGGTTGATAGTGTGGAAAATGTACATTGCAAGAATATTATCTAGGTAAAACTTATACTGCATTGTCTGTATCTGCAACTGTGATGCTTCTGGTAAAAAGTTTCCTCATTAAACAGATTGAGTGCCTCTCAAACAGAGCAAATCGAGTGCATGCTCTGGAACATGACTAATCAAATGATGCTTTACATTAATTAGTTAGCAGATGGCGTGTTAAAAACCTGTATATTTTGGATCTCATGACTTGAAGGGTACTTGGATGGCCAAGTTGTTTTTCTCATTGAAGGGTGTCATCTTCTTATGCAGTATGATATGAGGCTACTGGCAGTTGACATTCCCATGGCATCAGGACCTGACCAGCGCTTGTTCCTGATTGGCGATGAAGAAGAGTACAAAGTTGGTGGCGGACTAATAGCTGAGCTTAGAGATCCGGTTGTGAAAGCAATGGCTGCAACCAAGGAATTCGATAATCTTGACCAGATTGAAGAAGAGGAGGATGCTGAAAAAGCACTTCAGGAGGCAGAAAGAAAGCACCGTGAAGAAATTGAAAAGCTTGAAAAGACCGGGTCACAGTGATTGTTTCTCTAGATTTTGTTCATGCCCCTTCCATTCTCCTTCTGTTTTGTTTTGATACAGGAGTTTGTAAATAATGCGCAAGTCTTCGGCCATCATATCAGATTGTTGGTGTCGGTTACCCTTGCATTGTTTTGCAGAGTTGAGTTTTACTGGTTGAAGTTATCTTGTACCGCAAACAGCCAACTTTGGAAATTTCAAAGTTAAGATGGCCCCAAAGAGGGAAATAAAAACGACAGACTAACAGCTGAAGCAAAAAGAATGGCCTTGATTATTTGTTTCTCTGATTTGTAATGTTCATCCTGTTTCAAAACTTTGCGATTCTTCTCTGAGATATCCGATTGTTATGATTGTTTTTTATGTGCTTGAAGGGTAAAAGGTCGTGTAATTTTCCAGCACTTTCGATTCGAGCTCTCGCTCAGTCATTCAATATTGTTAATTAGATTCTATTTTTTTGAAGTTAGTGTTGCTTCTATTTGGAGAGGACTTGCATGGTACGGTACACTGTCGTCGCGTCCGTACCATGTGATGTTTGTTGCTCTCCCATTTGGGGCTGGTGTTTTCTGCTGCTGCAGAAAAGTTAGCTAAAGCTGTTGGAAGAAGCCATAAAACACTTTTAATTTTACGTTTATAAGATGCAATATTCAAGTCATCTTCTTTAGTAGGACTAGGAGGTATGAGAGAAATTGTGATTGAAACTTTCAATTTTTTCATAAATTCGCAACCAGGTTCTTGAACCGGCCCATGATCTTATAAAGTCCACTCTTAAACCTGCTTCTGTTCTCAAAGCTCCTCCTATGGTGTTGAACCTTAATCCATGAAGCTGCAAAGACTAATATGCGAGTCGGAGAAAAACTTCAGTATGGGCTTCTGGACCACGTAGCCCGTGTGCCGGAACACACAAAACAACTCTCCTCAAGATCAATTTATATGAAACGGGCTTACTGTCACGTGATGTTTAATCTAATAATACAATGTTTTGTATTAAAAAACTTACACATGTCATTTATTTATTAGAACGAAACACTATAATGACGGTAAACACGTTCTATGTAAGTTTTTCTCCCCTCCTCATTCTATCGCACTCACTGGTTGTCCGTAGTGCGGCAACCCTACAAAATACTCCCTCCAAAACAAGCAAGCCTGCAACTGCGAGTGAAATAACTGTCACGCGACGTGAGTCTGTCCTTCACACGGGAGCGGTTGTCTCGATACTAAACGGTCCCATAATTCTGATGGTGCAAATCGTTTGTTGAAACGACAGCCTAACATCGCCATATTATGCCACAGAGAAAGGACATCAAATACGAGAACGGCAGTAGCCAACTACTCATACAATAAGGTTAGTCTTACTCACTGACATCGATTTCAGTTTCAAATCCCTTTCCTCGTCTTTATTTCATATGCTCGGTTTCCTCTTCACTCGTAAGTGAGACATATAAAGTTCAACTCACTTGAACAATGAGTTCAATACTTGATTGGATTAGATGACGAGTTTAATACTCCAGTTTTACTGGTAGTACTGCTAGTGAAGTTGTTGGGAATTACCAACTCTCTGAAGAGACAACTTACCATGATATGGTTTCTGTTAAGGGACCATGTTTTCCATCAGAAAAGTTTATCAAGGACCCTACCATGTGAGAGTTGAAGAATTCTCTTTCTTTATTTAGGTATTTGACATAATTAGGGTTCTGAATTCTGGTCGTGTAAAGTGTTGGGTTTGAAGTCAAAACCGGGGATAATTATAATAATCATGCATGATAATTCATCATTACACGCCCATGGAGCAACATAAAAAATTTCCCTTTAGTAATTAAGGGTGCTCAATACTGATATTTTAGGGTTTAAGAAATTTTTTCTCTTTCTACCTATAAGTTGTTTGTGAGTGTTTTAGAATGGCTAAAAGTATTTTCATAAAACTAATAACGCTTGTTATATCGTTTGAAGAAATATCTACTAGGTGCTCATCATAAGCACTTCAATTTTTAATAAAAGTTTCGACGTGTTCCTAATGGAAAAGCATTATGAAATGGTAACTTTAAAAGGTTTTGTTTGTGAACAGCCTTCTACTGGAGAAAGGCTTGGGTCTGATCATGTCATATGTAGGATGCCTTTTAAATGCAGGAGAAATCAAATCATGTATTTTTGTCACACTTGACTCTTTTGTTGATCCATCCGATATGAAAACTACTCTAATCAAACAGTCGTACCGAAATTTATATACTTACGCAATATGCGAGTTTTGTGCCAAGAATTGTGAAACAATAATTTGTCCCAACTCCTAACCAATACATTTGACCAAAACAAAAACTCCTAACCAATACCAAATAAACTGACAAGTCAGAAGCAGGACAATGACATTGAAGCAGTTTGCTTTTCAGTCCCATTCCACTCTACACTCTCCTCAGTCCTTACCTTGAGTGAAGCATGCTTTCATGGATTCTGTTCCCCATTGCACTGTATTTATTTATTTTAAATTAATGCAGCATTTAGCTTTTCCGGTTGAGAAATGTTCTGATTACAATTCCTATGTATAATTGCCGACGTTGCTGTTGAAAATTGACCCCTCTATTTAATAATTAATTTTAATTATTTCCTTTATACTAACTCCATACCTGACATTTTTACCTCATAACTCCTGGAGTGCAATCACCAATTCATCAAAAAATTCCGTTTCTCTATCAATTATGGTATATTTATTATTATTTTCATTATACTACAGGGGAAAATAAAAAGGTAAATTCATATTAGATACCAAGTTGAGTATAGGTTTTAAGAAAAAATACCATATTTAAGGAAAAATACCAAGTCTAATTAAATATTTTATGATAAGCCATAAACTTTATTGCAAATGATTTTATGACTAAATAAAATATATGAGAGATTACTATATTGTCCTCAAGTTTATTTCTTTTAGAATTTTATAAGGTCTTTAGAGCTCGGGCTTAATTTTGAGGGTTTAGGGTTTTAAAAGGTCGGTCAAGGTTTGGGGTTGATCATTTTGGGTTTAGGGTTTTAGAATGTCCTTGGGAGGAGCTTAGGGCTTAGGGTGTAGGTCTCGGGTTTTGGGCGAAGCCCAAAATCCGAGAACTAGACCCTACGCCCTAAGCGATTAACGTAATAAAAAAAAAATTCTTCTAAAAAAATTCGTACTCATGCTTATTAGTTACAATTCATTGAGAAGGTTAATGGCTATGACTTTGTGATGGTAGGGTTGGACATTATTGTCATTTTAACTAGCAAATTAGTTTGACTTTTCAACTAGTACCTAAACTAAAAATATGGTATTTTAACTTAAAGTTATTTTGAATTTGGTATTTAAACTAAAAAGTTCCAAAATAAAAAATATATTCCCGTTTTATTCAAATAATAAGTTCATTTTCCTTTGGTTTTAGTCTCTCAGCCTCTTCAACCTCTTAGACTCTGCTAATTTTCACATACCTTGACTTCCAAGTAGCACAGAAATCTGTGACAAATTGCCCAGATTTTCAGGTCCATTTTTTCTGAGCCTCATGGGATTAAATTTTAGATATATGTTCTTCTTTTTCACAGTTCTATAGCACATCAATGTATTTGTATATTTCTGAGTTGATATATTTCTGGCATTGTTCCTTAATGAGTTTACTTTTGTGTTTGACAGATCTGCAGTAACACTTTGGCTTAAAATGCATGAATAATCATCGGAAGTCAAATTTGTCAGGTACGTCGTGGAAAGTACTTGGCTCCTTACACGTAAGGATTCGGATTGTTCAATTTACAGTTTGGCAGCATTAACTTTTATTTCCATGCTTTTACAATTGTGTAGATGTATTAGCCTGTCATTAACAGTTAAGAAAAAATGACTCGTTACCTATAAGGAAATTCATATTATATATTCATGTTCCAATGTGCTTACTTTTGATTCTCAAGCATGAAACCTGCAACAAAAGGCAACTAAATCATGTGAAATTTCTGCACAATACCAAGGGAAACCTGTAGCACACAACAATTCCTTCCTCTTTTACAGAATATTAAACTTTTTCTTTTTTCTTTAGGAAGATTATCTTCTTCTTGGATTCCATCTTTGTCACCACTTTGCTTTGTATATTTGATTGATTTTCCCACTTGTTTTTAAACTTTGAAGTGCATAATTTTTTTTTCTTTTAGGGAAAAAGGTGCAGCTTATATTTTGGTGACTAAGCTCTCTTTTCTTTTTTTGGCTTCTCTTTATTTCTTTTACTTTTGGCCAAAGATAGTGCACTTTGCTTTTTCCCAATTTACAAAAGTTGGTAGGGATGCCTTTTTTTCTCCCTTATATTTTTGAAGAAATTTTAATTCATTTGAACCCATGATTAACCCATCTAAAGGTAGAGATTATATTTTTGAAGAATTTTTCCCCATATATTTTTGTTTTTAATCTTGTGTTTTCCTAGTGGATAAAATCGATACACACGCGGCGAATTCCTATTTGGTATTTGAAGAGCCATTACAACTTTCTCAAGCAATAAGATAAACAAATTTGATGAATTTATTCTCTTAAATTAGGGTAATCTAATCATATGAACCAAGACAGGCTAGCTAGCATGTTTATTTGTCCCTAATGGAATCTGTCTCAAGTTATGTGATCTTTGCATGCTGAGTGGGTTTTCTTTTATGATCTTTTTGTTTGGGTTGTGTTTGATCCAAAGTTTGAAATCGCCAAGGCATAAAGCAAGGCGTTTTATCTAGCACAACGCTTTTCAAACACAGTTATGATCATTCCTGTGGTTCTTTGCCACTCTTTGCCCTCCTAAACCCGAAATGCAGTCGAATTTTCGCTGCTCTCTGTATCCCTTCTGCATGATACGCTAACTTTGTTTTCGGGGTTTTCTAATTGTATCATTTTTCTGAGCAGATAACCATGAAGCTTCAGGTGCTTATCTTCCTTTTCCTTGTTACGCCTTTCCCTTCCTCGGTTTTTTCTGACCTGAACTCGGACAGACAAGCCCTCCTCAACTTTGCTGCCGCCGTTGTCCATACCCGAAAACTCAACTGGAATGCTTCCACACCAGTTTGCACATCCTGGGTTGGAATCACTTGCAATCTAAACAAAACTAGTGTGAATGCTATCCATCTTCCGGGAATTGGACTTTTCGGTTCCATCCCTTCCAATAGTATAGGACAGCTTCATGCTCTTCGAGTCCTCAGCCTCCACTCCAACCTCCTCTATGGAAGTCTTCCTTCTGATATCCCATCCATTCCTTCCTTGGAGTATCTTTACCTCCAACACAACAACTTCTCCAGCGCGCTTCCTGCCTCTCTTTCCCCCAACCTCATTGTATTAGACTTCTCCTTCAACTCCTTTTCCAGAAGCATTCCAACCAAAATCCAGAATCTTACACGCCTCACTACGTTGCAACTTCAGAACAATTTCATCTCTGGAGCCATCCCCAATCTGAAACTCCCCGCGCTTAAGCTTTTGAATTTGAGCTACAACAACTTGAATGGCTCGGTTCCATATTCCCTCGGAAATTATTCCAACTCTTCATTTGTTGGGAATTCTCAGTTATGCGGGGCACCTCTCGACGATTGTTCTAAAACCACCTCCACTGCCCCTTCTCCATCCCCTGTTTTCTTGCCACCCTCGCCAACCATCCCGAAAAATCACCATGCTACACTCATCAAAAAACTTAGCTCGAGCTTCATTATTGCCGTGGCAATTGGGGGCTCTGCAGTGTTGGTTCTTCTAGTCCTGGTGGTTGTCATATGCTGTTTGAAAAGGACTAACAAGGTAGGCGGCGGGATGTTGAAAGGGAAGGCCTCGGGAGATGGAAAGGATGAGATGCCTAAGGATTTCGGGAGTGGAGTGCAAGAGGCAGAGAAGAACAAGCTGTTCTTCTTTGAAGGATGCTATTTCAATTTTGATCTCGAGGATCTGCTGAGGGCGTCAGCTGAAGTTCTTGGCAAAGGAAGTTTCGGGACAACTTACAAAGCTGTATTGGATGAGGAAACAACGGTTGTGGTGAAGCGGTTGAGGGAAGTTGTGGTGGGGAAGAGGGAGTTTGAGCAGCATATGGAGGTGGTGGAGAGGGTAGGGAAGCACCCGAATGTCCTGCCTCCTCGCGCTTATTATTTCTCCAAGGATGAGAAGCTTTTGGTGTACAACTACATGCCAGCAGGAAGCTTGTTTGCACACTTGCATGGTATGATGCCTAATCTAAATACTAACGTCTAACTATAGTTACTTTAATTAGTAATGTTTCTATGATTTCACCTTTTATTTTCGTTGTTTCGATGGATTTATAGGAAGCAGTGATGCTGGGAGGTCTCCACTAGATTGGGATTCAAGAGTAAAGATTTCGCTCGGAATTGCCAAGGGACTTGCCCACATTCATTCCGAGGGTGCAAAATGCAGCCATGGCAACATAAAGTCCACAAACGTCCTCCTCACCCAAGAGCTCGAGGCCTGCATCTCGGACGTAGGGTTGAGTCCTTTAATGAACTTCCCTCCAGCCATGTCCCGGGCCATTGGATATCGCGCTCCAGAGGCAATTGACATGCGGAAAATCGCTCACAAATCTGATGTTTACAGCTTTGGTGTGCTCCTCCTAGAAATGCTGACAGGCAAAACCACGCTTCAATATCCGGGGCATGATTGCGTGGTTGATCTCCCGCGTTGGGTTAAGTCTGTTGTGCGCGAGGAGTGGACTGCTGAGGTTTTTGATTTGGAACTTCTAAAACAACAACACATTGAAGAAGAGATGGTGCAGATGCTGCAGATTGCTCTGGCATGCGTAACAAAATTGCCCGAAACACGCCCCAACATGGATGAAGTAGTTAGACTGATAGAGGAACTCCGGCAAACTGACACGAAAACTAGGCCATCCTCTGAGTCTGAATTTGATGTGCAAACCCCATGAAAAAACTTTAGTTCTTTTTTCTACTTATGCATTGTCATCTTGTATTTGGAATGCAACTGGAAATTTGGAAATAATGTTCAATGCTATTGTGTTTTCAGCATCACAATCTCCAACATTATTTTAGAGCTTGCATTGAGCAAGATGGTATATCAGTTAAAACTCGGCATGTCTCTAATCGGTTTTTCTTATTGATACAAGCGATATTGGGGAAGTGAGAACCGAACACAGAATCTCGGTGCAGGGTCTAACTCAAGCGCCTAAAAATGGTATAGTCATAGTTAGGTATGTAGAGTCAAACAATTGAACTTGAATTACCTCAAAATAATATGACAACTAATTTTACGTAATTGTTAACAACAAACGTTAACAATTTATATTTTGCAAACAATTGGACGTACTAGGTTTTTTCCACCATTGATCAATCAAAGACAAAATCAAATTTTGTTCCTCATCATATTTCAGTTCGGTTTTTTACAACTCATAAATTTTGTTTGGAAAACTTGAAAAGAAAGCCAACCAAATTAATATTAATTCATGTTGTCATATTATTTTTGTGTTTAGTCCAAATAAAAACTCCAAATATCTGATTATTTGTGTTAATTACACCTTCTTATATGGCAAGCCAGCTTTGCTGTCGTTTCAGCAATATATAATTTTTCCCATTTTTCTTGAATAGACGTCCACAAATTCCACTTTCCCATCATAATCCCTTTCTTCCATCTTCTTAATCCCAATTTCTGGGGTTTTTTTTCTCTGTCCTTGGTTGCGGATTAGGCTTTAATCACCATGAAGATTAAAGCTTGCCAAAGGTAAATATTCTAATTAATCCAAACCCATCTCTTTGTTTACATAATGTTATTGTTTTGATCAAACATTTCCCTGCATCCTCCATAATTTAGATTTTTTTTTAATGTAATTAATAAAATTTTACATAAGCATTCCACCATTGAAATTATTGTTTCATGAAATTAACATCAATTTTATGGATTGAAATTATGGCCTTGTATTGTCTATCTTTTTAACTTGGCATCGAAATTCGAAAGCTCAAATTATACGAAAAATGAGGCCATTCATGTTTGTTTGCTCTTCATTTCAAATGTTACATTCTCTACATGTAAATTTTCATGGAGAAAAGTTGGAGGAATTAGGAACGGGACCATTTTTTGGAGAGTTTTTTGTTCATTTTTATGCAAAGCGAATACCTCTGGATCAAATCGATGTTTTGGTTGCCTGACAAGGTTTACATTTTTACTTTTACAGATGTTTCTGGTAAATCCATTCCTAGTTCATCTGTGCACACTCAATGGGAAGTTGCTGCTCTATGGTAAGTTTCTTTATATGCACACAGATGATAATTTAAAAGCCTCTCCGATAAATGGCATTTTTCTGCATATCTTCTGACAAAATGCTTCAATTCTTGCAGTGTTCCGGACACAGTATCGATGAGGTTCATCAAGAGGGTCATCATCTTGCCGGCGGAAATGTGCACCTTATAAAGACCATGGAAAGTTGGGAGGAAAAGTTATCAGAAGCAATCAAGGACGGCAAAATTGTAAGTTTGCAGCGCTCTTAATTTCGTGATTTCGTGAATTCGCATAATGTAATCTAGTATTGTTACAAGATGTATTTCTTGCTAACCTTCGTGCACCGGATGTATCAAAAATCGGACTTGCATGCAATAGATGAAGTGTAACCCTAAACCCGAATTTTCTCTCTCACAAGATCTTCTCTCTTGAACTGTCCAACAGGTTGTTGCGAATTTCAGTGCATCATGGTGTAGGCCTTGTATTATGATTGCACCAGCCTACTGTGAGCTTGCAGATAAATATCCTTCTATCTTATTTCTAACCTTGGATGTTGACGTTCTCGCTGTAAGTGCGAATGATTTCTTACTTTATCGCATAATCTGCGTAGAACAGATGTATAGATGCAGCAGCCAATGAAATTTTCCTTCTCTTTATTCTGGGTTTGCAGGAGTTGAGTACTTCATGGGATATAAAGGCCACTCCGACGTTCGTTTTTCTTAAAGATGGAAGACAAGTCGACAAACTCGTCGGAGGAAACAAGCCAGAGCTCCAGAAGAAGACAGCAGCCGTCGTGGCTCAATTAGCAACCAAGTCTCCTAGTTTGACTCGTTTGTGACGAATTTTTTCGTTTTTCTTTTCTTTGGGATATTCTCACGAAAATCAATCCGGCCTCAACGTGTAAAATGATGTCCATACGAACTGGTTATCATGATTCATTACAAAGTTATATCATCAAATCAGAGATGTTTTAGATTTTCTCTTCCATCAATATCTTTTTGTTGCTTGCAGTACAAGGTTTCTGGAGCTGAAGAAAACTGAATGCTATTTTAGTAACCCTACATAGACAAGGTAACTGCAGTACAAGGTTTCTGTTAATAGCCAGCCCTACATTGACAAACTCTTGACACAGATGCTCCGACACACAGAAACAACTCATATAAAAGTCGATTATAAATTCAATTTGCATCCGAATGAAAAATGATGAGACAATCGCATTCGGACAAAATTCAGTATTATTTGAGAAGAAATCTCTAAGAAAATGAAGAAAACAACAAATTTTACATATATCCGAATCCGTTTCTTGTATGTCAAGCTTTCTCAAACTATGTATTGGTTCAGCTTTGGCTATTATATGCCAGACAAGAAAGGACAGAAAGAGACAGAGAGATACACGGAAAACTTGTCCCAGATATTAGTGTCCTCTAGGTACTAACAGCTTTTCAAACAAATTAATCGTTAATCACTATGCGAATTTCTCAAAAATCTAGCAAAGGAATATAATAAATCTGTCAAAGTTCCAAAATCCAAAACAAAACAGAGGTAATCTCCGCCCCTTTGATCTTCTTAAATCATCAGTCATTTCTTGAGCAAACCGTTTCCGGGATCCCTCACTCAGTCGCCGAAAAACACAACTTTCTGCCATGGCAGATGGAAAAGAAACCATCTTTTCGTCTCTCGACAATGCCAAGACTCAACTGTACCATTACAAAGCGATTGTCATAGCCGGCATGGGATTTTTCACAGATGCTTATGACCTCTTCTGCATCACCGCCGTCACAAAACTCATAGGCCGCCTTTACTACTACGACCCTGTGACGAACAAGCCTGGTGCTTTGCCTAACCACATCAACAATGCCATAACAGGGGTTGCTCTGTTCGGAACCCTAGCAGGGCAACTCTTCTTTGGCTGGCTTGGAGACAAACTCGGTCGAAAAAAAGTTTACGGAATCACATTAGTCACAATGGTGGGATGTGCTCTGGCCTCCGGCCTTTCCTTTGGCCACAGTGCTCAAGGTGTAGTCACAACTCTCTGTTTCTTCCGATTTTGGCTAGGATTCGGAATTGGAGGGGACTATCCCCTCTCGGCTGTGATCATGTCCGAATACGCCAACCAAAAAACCCGAGGTGGGTTCATTGCGGCCGTGTTTGCAATGCAAGGAATCGGCATTTTGGTTGCAGGAGCCGTGGCCATGTTCGTGTCCAAACTATACTTGCTAGCCTACCCGGCTGATGATTTTTGGACTAATCCTGTCCTCTCCACTCAGCCGGAAGGTGATTTTGTGTGGCGAATCGTGCTCATGTTCGGCGCAGTCCCCGCGGCTCTGACGTTCTATTGGAGACTAAAAATGCCTGAGACTGCAAGGTACACTGCCTTGGTTGCAGGAGATCATGACAAGGCCAATGCCGACATGGCCAAAGTCCTCGAAAGGGACATACCGGTCGGAGAATCTGGTTCCAAAACCCTAGTTGATCCAAATTCCGCATATGAGTTGTTTTCTAGAGAGTTTCTTAGGCGGCACGGCACTCATCTTCTCGGCACCGCCACCACCTGGTTCTTGCTAGACATTGCATTTTACAGCCTCCAGCTCACTCAGAAAGATATTTACCCTTCAAGTGGACTATTACCTAGGCCTTCCGCAATGAATGCAATTGAAGAAGTCTACAAGCTCTCCAGAGCAATGCTGCTAGTAGCACTTTTTGCCACGGTTCCCGGTTACTGGTTTACTGTGTTTACAATTGACAAGCTTGGAAGAAAACCGATCCAGCTCGGCGGGTTTTTACTGATGTCGATTTTCATGGGAGTTCTAGGGTTTCAGTACGGAAATCTTAGGGGAGAGGAGTGTGAGGACAAACACTCCACCTTTGAGTTCTGCAAAGGTCACACTAAATTGTTCACTTTGTTATATGGGCTGACATTGTTTTTTGCAAACTTTGGACCCAACAGCACAACTTTCATCGTGCCGGCCGAGCTTTTCCCAGCTAGGTTCAGGTCCACGTGCCACGGGGTGTCAGCGGCAGCGGGCAAAGCGGGGGCTATACTTGCTGCATTTGTGCTGCAGAGTTACACTCATAAGGTTGAAGGGGTGCAAAAGGCGATCAAGGCGCTTGCCGTGATTAATTTGATCGGATTCTTCTTCAGTTTCTTGGTGCCGGAGACTAAGGGACGGTCGCTTGAGGAGATTTCAGGGGAGGACAATGATTTCGGAGGCAATGGTGTAACAGCCATTAGTGCAAATGAGAAGGCAGTTGAAAGTAGTGCTGCCATTGTTAGCAAAGATAAAGTTTCAGAAGCTGAAATGGGAATGGTTTAGAGATCTTTGGTGCCTGATTTTGTGTATTCTAATAAAAATGTCTCCTTTTCAATGGGGTTTATAGTTTTCATGTTAGATCACATTTTTTCCACTGTCTTTCTCATTTACTTAAAACGAGATGTCAATGTGACGTTATTTCAAATCAATTACGCACTGTCATGAGTTTTAATTTGCTCACATGATAATGCGTAATTAACTTGGGATACTGCCCTAATAACATCATGTTTCATAGAAGTCCTTTCACATTAGATGATCAGCTCTGTGGAGTGCACAGATGAAATGAAAAGTAACAATTTAAAAGATGTGCCCACAATATCAAAAGAATAAATAAAATGTGATTGGGCTTAAATTTGTAACCTCCTCTACCATGTTTTCCTCACCCTTTTGCAACATCAGCACTCAGTACCCTGCTTTATCCACTTTTCGATGTATATAGGCTTTTACCAATAAGGAGTCCTTAATTCAAAAAAGTTAAGACATTATATCGTTTGAGTTGTAAGACATTATATTTTTAATTTCATTAAGGAGTCCTTAATTTATTCGCAATAATGTTTTTCCATGATAATAACACTTGAGTGGATTTGACATTGTTGTTTAATTAAATTATAATTATAATTATGAGAGCCGTTTAATTTTTAAATTCTCTATCAATAATAATTCGTGTGAAAAATTGGCTAATGTGCCCATTTTTGTTTTAGTTTTATCTAAGGAATTGGTTTTGCTTTTTAAAATTTTAGATGACCAGAGTGTGAATGACTTTTAGCAGAGACAAATCTTCAAGGATGTCCCAAATCGTATACAATTTATATCGTTAAACTGCATCGATCATAGGATAGCCCTAAAAAGAATGTGTGCAATTTTTTTTTATTACAAAAGGACATCCGTAACATAGAGAGCTCAATGATATTAGCAGATATATTACTCGTTCTCATTTCTCAACTTTAAATTATCAACAAAAACAAAAGAAATTATATTGAAAATGTCTCATATTCCAAAGATGTAACCAAATAATTCATATACCATTTGTACCCAAAATAAAAAAATAAAAATTCATGTTTACTATGCGCAATCAATCATTTTACCACAATTATATAGTTCTCACATATCCAATTGATGAACATTTGAATGTTCATATTCCCCTATGTTATTTAAATTTTCTCCAATTAACTAATGAAAAATCCTAGGCTCCTTGTCCTAGCTACTATTTAAGTCCACCCAAAGAAGCTGCTGCTTTTACAAGGAAGCCAAATAGCAAAAATGGGGTGGAGAACATAGGGCTGTGATCACAATCCAAAACATAGACCTCCGACGGTGGCCACCTCTTTACCATCGCTTCTTGTTGCTCTGGTTTTACGACGTGGTCATGCAGCGTTTTGACGTAAACTCGCGGCACTTTGTCGATGACGCTGTCCTCTTCGAAACGGGCTGACGTTATTGCCAAGAGCGGCCCTGGCCTCAAAAGCATGGCAGCTAGCGTCGAATCCTGAGGAAAAGAGGGATGAAATTAACATGTTTATGAGTTAATGTTTGTTATCGTTAATCGTCCATGCATGCATGTATGTAGGAACGTTTTTTAACCGCAATCATTGTGAGACCAACATTTGATCAATATGGTTAGGAATCAACAAGAGGGCATGAATAATTGACCGTAGCAAAATCTTAACTAAAAATTGAATAAAAGTATGGACAATGTCGATTATTTAGGGTATAAAATGGTCTTATGGGACCTAAATTTGATACTTAAAACCTAAAACTAAAACAATTAACCGTATTAAAAACTAAAGTTTAAATTTTACATGATGATTCTACACTCCAAAAATTTACCATGTCAATAAGTCATATCAAAGTTGAAAAATATTGATTAAAAATAAAATTTTCTCAATAAGTCATGTCTATATAAAGATAATAATTCATACACGTATTGGAATTGATCATGTGATGGATGCTGATGCACATATTCATGACCATCCAATTTGCTTCAAAAGCAAAGCAAAGGACTAACACAACATGGCCAAGAGCCCACCACCAAGAAAAAGAAATAAGAGAGGAAAGCCTGTCGCACCCTATTCACCGTAGGTACAGAAAAGGCTATGATCGACCAAGTGAATCAATTCACTTGTTGTGATAGAATTATTGGTTTATGTTATTATACCTCTTGAGGGCTCAATTGGTATGAGATTTTGCGTTGGAATTCTTTCTTGACAATGGCGCTTGTCGGAGGTTTATCAGATCCCAATCCAAACCCTAACTCATACACATCACCAAATTCAGATAGATCAGGCACCCCCTGTTACACACAAACATTATTTATTATTAATTATCATAAAAAACATATATTAATTGCAAAGACTTGTAACTCCGTTAACTAAGACTATTCATCGTTAATTGCAATCGAGGTCCATGATTCAATTCTTCTTCATCCATTATCGCTTACATAAAAATAAAAAGCAGAAAGTAATTGGTCCCATCTCAATCATTTGGGCTTGATTGAAAAAAATGATGCCCTAATTTGAATATATGATTGCTATGCAATGTGATAAAATAAAATAAATTGAAAAGCTACTAATGACTTTCGTAATCAAAATTTGTTCAGATTCCACAATACCAACTCTGGGCTTGTTTCCTCACCAAAATCTGCTTTAATCAGACTAATAGTATAATTAATTATTTATTTTTTCTTAGGAGATAAGGCCTAACAACCATTTTGTTTGTTATGGCAGTTGGCAGCCATTACCAACATTGGGATCTTACAAACTACAGCATACCTCTAATTTCCAATCAAACTCATATTCAACCTGTCATGCATGACTGCCAACCCACAGTTTAATGCCCATGTTAAATTCAAATTAAATCATAATAAAAATATAGCTTAATTAAAAAAGGTATTAAGTAGCAATTAAAAAAATGCATTACATCTTTAAAATCTTGATCCGTGGAGAACCCAAGTTTGAGCATTGTTGCTGCAACATATACTGCTAAGAGAATTTTCTTTGGGAACTTGAGAGTGGCCTGAGTTACATTCAGCCCTCCAGCACTGTGTCCCACCAGAATTACCTGCATAGAAATATTAATTAAGTAGATAATACAATCCCCTAATCATGTTTCCAATAATTAAACAATGAAAAAATAATAAGTCATGATTAGTGAACCAAATAAAAGACCTGTTCATTCTCAGGAAGAGCAGACAGCAAGTCCAGGAGTGGCTTGTTGTAATCATCAAAAGAAAGGACTGAACTGGCATCAGATTCATCGATGCCGGCGCTCTTGAGATCGACACACGATACCTTGTAGCCGGAATTCTCCATGAGAGACCGGATTTTGTACCAACACCATGCCCCATGACTTATGCCATGAACCAGCACAAAGTGAGTAGTAGTCTTCAAGGGTACTTCTGATGTTTCCTTCTCCCCTACCATGGTTGCTTCCTCAGCCTTCTCTTCTACCATGCTTTCTGCTTCCCAAAAGCCACTGCTCTAAAGCCCTTTTGTTGTATTTTTTTTCCCAGAGCCCCACTTGTCTATCTATATATACATGCAGTTGAAATAGTTTAATTTGCTGCACCTGTCACGGTTTTTGCTTTTATTCTAATCATGCACATATTCAAATATTAATTAGGGTAATGATATATAGCTTGATGATGTCGGATGGGAATTACAAGGCATAATGACTTATTAGGAAGAATGAACGCTAGTGACAGTGCTCCAAACCAATCATGCAACGCCAAGTGATCGAGGTAGTGTCACTTTGACGTCTCCATTTCATAAAAGTCTTTATCCAAAGGAGTAGATTTTATTTCCCCGTCATAAATTTACACAAGGAAAAAAAGCTTAAATTTTATTTCCTCTTTTTTTTTTTTTAATTTATTTCAATTTTCTTGAACTTGATACTTTTACTTTGGTACAAGCAACACAAGCAGCGAAATAGAGAAATAAAATCCATAAAAAAATCAAAAGTAGGTTCTCAAATTCATAAAAAATATATTATAAATCACTTAAATTACAATACTCTTACATAAAACATGATATTTTTCATGCCAGGGTATCGATTGTAAAAATCAACTCTTGTTTTATGCAGCTAATTAGACGACACTGCCAAGCAATAAGCATCACCAATGAATCATATTGGATCAAAGTCGCATGCCACTTGGCACCATGTGGACTTGCTTTCACACAACAATAAGATAGCTTTGAAAATGGACAGTACGGTTTACAAAAATAAAATAAAACTGGATTTAATAAAATATCATCTGTCGGTTATTTTAAATTTATTCTGAAACACAAATTCCTTGTTACATTGCAGGCCAACAATATCTTGGGACTTTTTTATTTGTCAATGATTATCTGACTCAAATTAGTACCAGTTTGGTACTGCTTAATTTTTTTTTAAAAGCAAGGTGAAAAAAAATTAGACTCAAAATTGTGTTTGGTAACTGAGGCAAAGAGCACTTATTTCCAAAATTACAGTAAAAAATAGCTAAAAAGAGAAAGTAGTTATTTGCTGCTTTCAAAAACTGGATTTTTTCTTTTCTAAAAACATGGGTGAACAATAATGTTTAATGAAACTTTGTAAATGCCGATCCTACCCTCCCTTTTTCTCTCCATCACGCTCAGATACAACAGACGACAAAAAAATTTCGATCTCACATCTTCCTTGCTTTGGTTGCGTGCCATCTCACTGGTTCTCTCCCTCCCATCTCTCTCGTTCACTCCCAACTCATCACGACGTCGCCCCAAACACAATGCCCACTCTTCCGATGCCAACCTGAAACTTCATTCCCAGCTCAAGCCTCCACCTCCTACCACATCAAAACTCCTATATTATTCGATTCCAACCTCTTTTCGAACCCCGACCTACCCTCTTGACCCAATCTCCTCCCACTCACCATGGCCTCCCCATCCCACTCAATCTCCTTTGCTAAATTTTGTACAATATCTCTGTATATCTCTTTTATCTATCCCTTCTTACATAGAATGACTTACATGAAACGGGTTCACTGCCACGCGGCATCCCTTATCCAATAATGTATTGTCATGCGCAAATTTTTCTCTACATGACAATGTGTTATTGAATCAAGACGTCATGTGACAATAAACTCGTTTCATGTAAATTGTTCTCCTTCTTGCATTGTAGGATTGCACTAAAAAATTTGCCAAATCTTACTAAACACATTGTTGGTGTAAAAAAACTTTTCCCTAGGTAAATAATTACGGTGAATAGTGAATGACCCAGTTGACTGTTTGAGCCTCCAGGAAGTTAGGAATTTTTAGGGATTGAAAAGATTAGCTAAAAAAAGGCTAAAAGGTGGATAATGATTGAGCAATTACATTAGTGTCTCTCCAGGTTTCATCTTTTTTCTGAAAAAGTTGAGGCAGTGAACAGAGCATCTACCTCTCTCTTTTCTTCTTTTTTTAAATCTTTGATCTTTGGAAAGAGAGCCTATCTGAGTGATGTGAGCATCTAACTGCCAGTTCAGCTGTCAACTACAACTTGATCACAAAAATTGAGTCCCAGTTGAGCTAATTAAGTAGTAAAGATAATTTATTTACAATGCAATGCATAGAAAATAATGCTCAATACAAGTGGAACATGAAAAAAAGTCATGGAGCAAGTGAGAGAAATTTTAGGTAAGTGTAGCTGTCACACACACACACACACACATATATATATATATATTATACACAAATTTTGACAATTTATTTTATAATCACATGTTGAATTCATGTCCTTTAGCTCTTTTCCGATTGCACTAATATTGATCCCCAACTTCACCATTCTTGTCCATATGCGACTAGCTCCATGCATGGAAGCGCTTAGGTCAAAAGGTACCGGTGCAATTGGACACTACTTGGCTCAATTTTTTGAACGAGTAATTTTATTTTTATACAAATCACATGTTGACACATATGCATATATAACTCATCTGAAACATAAAAAGAAGTACCACTGGCCATGGACTCTGATGTGCGACAATTATATTTGATTCACAAAACCTAACAATTTCTTCTCCTTAATGATAGAGTCTTTGAATATCAGAATCAGTGGTGGTTTAAGTTGATTATGGTGGGACTGGCAATACAGGTGTACTTGGAAGAAATTGATCATTATCACAGAAAATGAAGTTGTGTTTGGCAGTTTTTATCTTTGATTTGATATGCCTACTAATTGTCCCTTCTAAACGAGAAACTGGCAAGGACTAGAAGCTAAAGTCCATTGGCATTTTTCTTATTTCCACTTACTACTTCGTTGGGAAGACCACTTCCACGTTTGAAGAACGAGACAATGAAAACGACCACATTACTGCCATTTGATCTTGGATTTTAGTTTATGTACACTGGAAACACTATTTCTGTATTATATATCATAGACAAAAACAAAATGATCATTGCAGAAGGAGAAAACGAGAGTGCAGAAATTATCTCTTAATTACCATCATCTTTTAACTTGAAATTTCACTATTTAAAGTTATCCAAAGTCAACATAATTTTATTTATTTATTTATTTTATAAGATTCTGTATGTGCGACTTTGATCTTCCACCATACCAATGGTAATTATTGGCAGAAGCTATAAATGGAAGAGGACGACGAAGTAAAGGCTGATAGGATGCCTCCATGACTACATCCACTACAAGACAAGAACTGCAATTTGCAAAAAGTGGGATAATAATTTAGTTTGCTTCTTTTGCTATTAGGCAGTACGTGATAGCTCCAAAATTTAGTGATCTTATTCAAAAGATTTGCACTCCGACACTGGAGAAGTAGATTGACTCATCAAACTCCAATACCACAAAAGCCATTTCGATCGAAAAAGAAAGAATGTGTATCTGTTTGTAATAATTTAACCAAGAATATATCGGGTAATTTTTAGGAAAAGATTTGTTTCGATCATGGAAGGATGTGTCATACTAGTATATTTATACGTACATGTATTGAAGCAGCTGCATCCTGCATTGCATGCATATGCAAAAAGGCTGTCGTTCTTTTGCGCACCCAGAGTTCTTAATTAATAAGAAAATAGTGCTGCAGAGTCCCCAGTACGTCCAACTGTGGTTGTGGTGCAGCCACTGGTGGCTATGGATGGATGAGAATTATGCATATGTTAATTAATAAGATATCAAAGTGGTGAGTCCACGTTTTGTTGTCTCCACCATGAGTGCCTGACTGCATTTCCATTTTCCACCTCTCATTTGCGTTGCCGGAAATGATGCAAGTTCTTGTTTTGTTCTAGTAAATCACAATTAGATTACACTGCTTGCTTTGCTTACAGATCGAAACTAAAGAAAAACACAGCTTAAACCTAAACCTAACCCTAAATTTTGCAACATCTTGTAAAATGACAGTAACTAAAAGCATGAATGAAATCTGAAAAGTCACTACTGTCCTTGTTATTTCTGTAACCTAGTGTGGCAAAAAGGACATTGTATATTATCTAGATTCACAATTTGACCCTAGAGTTCTTTGTCCTATTAGACTATGATTTTACCAATAGTCCGTGGGTTTCGAGTCCGGCTTCAATACTACGTATTTATGGAATTTTAGTTATTAGATTTAATTTTTACAACTGTTAAAATATTTTATTTTTAATATTAGTTATTTATTTTTCATGTCACTCAATACTACATACCATTAAAAAAAATAATGATTTTTACTATTATTTTCCTCTGCACTCATCCTCTTGTTTCTTTCTCTCCCTTTGATTATGTTTTTAATTTTATCCAACTCAAAGGCTAAATAAAAAGAGAGGAATACCGAAAGCAGAGCATGACGAGGTGGTAGGCCGGTGAGACCCTTGAAGAAAGCAAAGCATGAGTTGAGCCCACTTCTTTTTTCTGTCTTTTGGGTCAAGAACTAAAAGCCCAAATCTTAACATGTTTTAAGAATTAAAATTGTTTATTTATATGCTACATAGGGTTTAGGAATAGTGGAATTCGAATTCAGGTGCCTAAGGGTGCACATTTATTCTAGCGAATGTTACTATGACCACGTATGGAGCTTCAAATATAAATATTGAGTGTATACTAAAAAAGGTTGGTAAAACATAAAAACTTAAAAGATAACAAATCATTTGCACAAATAACATGCTTTTTGAACGTCAATCAAAACAAAAATGATAGAGATGGACAAGTCTAACAAGAAAAAGACTAAAATTATAAAGATAGATGATGAAATTAGATAAATATGGGGTCATATGTTTTGTATTAAAATTCCAAATAACTTTGTTTAGCTTGTGTAGGTTCCCACTTCCCACCTTAATCAATGATTTCTACGAAAATAATGTAAAAATAAAAAAGAGATAAACGTATAGATTTGAACTTTTAAATTAGTTAAAAATATCAAAATAATTTAAATAATTTCGAAGTACTACAAATTCAACTCTAGTTATTTTGTTAATAAAATCGAAGTCGCTTGGACTCGTGACATGCTAACGTTAGTTTTTCGTTCTTTCAAGCTTTATGCCCTAGTGTCAACAAGAGAAAATATATATCTCCTAATAGGAAAAATTGTATGAGATACGTACTATTCAATAGTACGCTCATTGAATGGTCTAGATTAATTTGTGGTGGATTCTAAATAAATCTTAAACCATTCAACAGTACGTACCATTGAAGTTTGACCTCTCCTAATAAGATTATATATGTTTTATAAATAGAAATAAAATAAAATAAAAATGTTTTTTATAATTATTTTCTTAAGTTGGAATGTTTTCCCGCCATAAATCTTTGGTTGTTCCGCTGGCAGGGACGGCACACCGCTTGTCCATCATGCGTTACGGCCCCACCTCTGAGGGCCAAATTATTGGAGTAATTCGTTAAGTTACGAAAATACCCATTGACAGAAATCACGACACGGAAAAGAAACGGTGGGTGGGAGGGTATTTTCGGTGCATTGAAATATGTGACAGAAAACGCGGGGCAACAAATTTTGAGCTCTTCCCCCCTTTCTCAGCAATTTTCTCGTTGTCCTCAACCGAATAAATCTAATTTGAATTTTGAAAAAAAAAGCCGCTTTTAGCTTAAAGCACCAATTAATCGCTTCGCTTAAAAGGCAAAAGCACCAATTAAAAGGCAAAAGCACCAATTAATCGCTTCGCTTATCCTTCTGATTTGGGCAGGGCTTGGATCTGGAGCTCTCTCTCTCTCTGAGCCTCTTCACCTCTGTCGCAGCAAAAGGTCAGTGACAGTGAGCTCACTCTTCTATGTTGATATAATCGATTGCATACAGATTATGCTTTTTTTAAGAATCGCTTTTTGTTTTAATTTATTGAATTTTCATGCATCTGGTTTGGTCTGCTTAAATTGATGATTTCTCCATTGATAAGAATTAGTGGAATTTGTAGGGAAAGAAAAATCTTACTTCGGATCCGATTCAGTGGTATATTTGATTTGATTTTGTAATTTTCACTTTAATTAGTTCTGGTTTTTACGGGCATCACAATTGATAACTAAGCGCTCATTTGGTGTCTAAGATTGGATTGAATAACGGACTATATTGAAAATTTAGTTCAAATTGAAAGTAGAAGTTAGGGGTATTACTCGTGAAGGAAACTTATCCCTTCAAATCCTCACAAAATGGTAGGATCAGAAGGGATACGTTTTCTTCGTGTCTAATCCCTTATAATCTACTCGAAATGAAAAATCATTCATTTTTATCTTCGCATGTACCTTGAATTATACGAGTTATCATGTCCAATCAAATCCTAGGGACCAAACAAGCCATGAGTGATATGGGATCTCAGAAATCCACTACTTTTCCCTGTTTATTTGGAGGTGTTGTGCGGTTTGATTTATATCAATTGATGTCAGTAGATGGTTGATATGGAGAGAACAGAACTGAACAAGTCAGATTCAGCTGGATTGGACAATAGTATCACTCCAGACAGTTCTATGTGGCTGGTAGAAAATCTTGAAGGTAAGTGACTATTTTCGAGCTCGTCTTGTTTGTCCTTGCTGATTACAAATTGTTCCTTACTGTAATGTTTCTGTGATGATTTGACCAAATAAAATGTTCAACATGTTAATTTTTACAGAGATGGACCAGAGCATTAAGCAAATGCTGAAGCTGATCAAAGAAGATGGTGGTTCTTTGCCCAAAAATGACGAAACGTTTTCTCAGAAGAAGCTGGAATTGGTTGAGGAATTTCACCGGATGTATCGGTCACTGGCCGGGTGCTATGAACACTTGATCAAAGACGCACATAAGGGGTTTGGAGATTCTGAATATGGTTTCGACCAAGGCTCTCCTCTGCTGACTCCTGATGCTAAACACGCTTTGCGCAAATCCAACAATCAAGTTGTTGGCTTAGATGTATCACCAAGCTCAGATGGTTCTAGCCCTGCTCTTTCTCTAAAGAATGGCAGTGAATCGTCTTCCTCTTCATCATTGGGATCCGAGTCAGATTCTCTTAACTCCCCGGTCAGCAATTACTTGGTTCCACCTCCGAACGTTGATTTTGACAGTCAGGGATGGCAGCAGAAGATTGCCGAGCTTGAAACTGAACTATCTAGCTTGAAAGAGAAGCTCCAGATGAAGGAGTCTGATCTTAAAATGGAGAAAATGCGGGTCTTCGAGCTGGAAGAACAGATAGTTGAGTTGGAGAGTCGTGCATCAGACAGAGATAATGAGATTGGGAGATTGATGGAGGACTTGGAAGTGACTAAAGAAAGGCTTAAGGGGTCGGACGAGGAGATTGCAAAGTTGAAACATGAACTTGCCGATAGAATTTCTGAAAACGCTCATGAAATGCAAGGTCTGGAAGCTCAACTTGACTCGGAGAGAAAGCATGTTTCGGAGCTGCAGGAGAGGATTGTGAGGTACCTTGCTGATATATTTGGCCGCGATCTTGAGGTGATGCAACTGAAGAGCGCATTGCATGATGCACAGGAACAATTCTCTCTTGAGAAAGCAGACCTGCAGGCTGACATTTCAAGTTTTGCAGAGAAACAAATTGTTTTGGACACGAGACTCGAAGAATTGAGTTTGAGAAACAAGAGCTTAGAAGACGAAATAAGGCAATGTGAAACGGATAAGATGGAAATGGAAAGGCTGCATGTTGTCCACGAGATGGCATTGCAAGATGAAATAAGGCGGCTGAAGGTAGAAGTTGCTGACAGAAATGGGCATGTCGAAGCTGTGAATAAAGACTTCGACAGGTTTAAACTGAAATATGATATGCTGATGGCGGAGAAAGATGAGCTCAGTGCTAGGGCTCAAACGCTTATGGCGAATGTGAGTTCCCGCGAAAATCAGGTTCAGGAAATGGTGGGACGTCTTAGTCGGTTACAAACAGAACACGAGAGTCTGGTTGTTGGATCCGAAAGTGCGCGCAGACTAGTAGCTGAGTTGAAATCGAGAGTGGAGGAGTTGCAGCAAGAGGTGAGTAGGCAGAGTGTTGTGATCTCGGATGGGGCTGAGGAGAAAAGAGAGGTGATCCGGCAGCTTTGTTTCTCGCTGGAGCACTACCGGAGCGGATACCAAGAGCTTCGTCAAGCGTTTACCGGGCACAGGCGGCGGGCGGTTGCAGCTGCATGAAATCGGTTTCTTCTATCAAATGGTCGGTATGTTTCCGAGGCTCACTTGATGTCTCTTGCATGATGTGTTGTGTTTGTATGGAGGTACTTTTTGTTGAGGGTCATATGGTCAATTCAGGTCGGATGTTATATCAATGTTTAGTTAAATTATGATACTAAATGCTCTAGATTTTGAATGGTAAAGAAGAACAATGGCATGGAAAAGCTTTGCTAATTATTAATTAAGGTGTTAAATTCAATCTTCTCATTTGTTTAGAGGGCAGAATGGTCAAAACCTCCAATCGAAGGAGAACTAAAACCTGTTCTCTCTGCCAGTGAACTGGGGTTTTTAACTAAATCCTAATTCAGTGAGGTGGAGTAAGCCTCATTCATTGCAGGTGCTATAATCTACTAATCTATCTTTTCACTGTTTTTCGGAAAGAAACTCTTATCGGCACTTTTAAAAGTTTACTCTGCACTCTGTCGTGTATATTATTTTTCTTATGTTTTTGGGTTAAGTCTATACAACTATTTAATCTTTATGAGTAATTACAAATTGGTTCCAACCCTTCAATACATTTCAGATAAATACTTAAGGTTTTAAAAATTGGACATCCGTTAAATCACCAACGTTAAAGTAATGACCTTGACAAGTATTAAAGTGAGATTTCATTTTTAAGTCATTTATACAACTTTAAATCTCCAAATCGATCCCTTTTAACTAGACAAAGGTAGCATTTAATTTGGCTAAAAGAGGCCAATTTGATGATTTAGAACTTTAAAATGACGTGTTAGTGAAAATTAGCTTCAACATTTATTCATACCATCACTTAACATTAATGACATCGTTAATTAACGGTAGTGATGTCATTACTTAAGATCGGTGATCTAACAAGTGTCTATTTTTCAAAACGTTAGATAGTTATTTGAAATAATTTAAAAGTTTTGGACCAATTTAAAATTACCTCTAAAAGTTAAGTAGTTATTCGTATTTAATCCTATATTTTTATAAACAATAAGTGCTCGATAACATTTTTGATACGTTAGTAACAGCTCATTTTCCCAAATTGAAATTATTGTTGTTTGTTGTTACTAGGGTTCGACTTGGTCAATGCTTATTGTGATGGTTATACAATTGTTTTATAAGTTAATTACGTATAAAAGTTAAAACTCAGTGGCGGGCAGTTGAAGGATTCTTTGACACCCACGCAACTGACACAGGTGCCACAATCCATAAACTTGACCGTAGCCAGGCCTTGATTTTTATGCAACCCAAAGGAGTAAGTTTTATATAGAACAAAAGAAAAAAAAATTGTACTCAATTTTAGTATTTGTTTCCAAAAATAGGACGATCAGTTGTCTATGCTCATATAAGTGACTGTCAGTTGCTAATTATAAAAATAATAGCGTGAACAACTACGATAACATGAGAAAATTTTCAATAAGACAACTCAACCATGTTATTTATAAGATAACTTTCACAAATACACGAGACCGCTTACATTTGAAATCCACCTAACTCCACACTATTCCCACATTCAGCCCTACACTTGTTAAAACAGCAATATTGATGACGTGGTAAGACTGCCTACTGAATACGTTTTCATGCTAGCATTGCTCTATTTAGTTGGAGCTGCTACGAATAGAGGTAAAAACATGCGGACATTTCAATGATGATGTCGGGATTCGAGTGCAAATTTCCATGCTTCGTGAGTTACCGAGAAGGACAACAAGACATGCAATTTGCAAATTACTTGGGAAGACAAACAAGAATAAAACAGGAATAAAGAGAAAAAAAAAGGAGAAAACGAGGAAGATACCCTTCTCATCTCATGTTTGACCCAAAAATGACTGATTTATAAATAGAAACTTGGGGAGGATTGAAATCTCAGTCAAGTCCCTGCCCGGAAACATTCATGCGCGTCAGGACATCGAAATCAAGTCGTCATATGAAGAAGAAATTTGAAACCTTCTTGCACTCGTTAACGCGAAGCTGAATTTTCCAAGCACGAGCTGCCACGTCTTTTTCGAGAGATAGCCTCGCTTCGAGGAAATCTTCGGATTTATACTCACGATCATTAACTTATTCGTATTGTGCTCAAGCACAAATCAATTAATAAGTTATTACAACACTGCCCCTCGATTAGGTTTGTTTCACAATTTATTTCATAATCAAAGTCGTTCATTCTTTAGATATTCACTAAAAAAGATATGTCTATTTGAGATCATAATTAGGGGACTAGCTACAGTGCTCGCAAGCATTGAATGCTTACACCAATCTCACCCTCATTTCCCCCCTCTCTCCTCTCTCCTCCCTCATTTTAATGGTGAGATCGGTGTAAGCATTCAATGCTTGCGAGCATTGTAGCCTACTCCCATAATTAGATTGTTAAACACTTTTCAATATAAGGTCTCCAATATAACTGATTCAAATCATCGTAAATATTGTGAAACGTATTCATACCATTCAAAAATATTATATTAATTTACTAACTAGTAATTATTTTTGCTACTAATGACAGATTTATCATATCGTCTATCTATACAGTAATACGTGCGTTGGTAACACTCCAAGACAACGAGATCGCCATACTATTGTAATTAGCGTAATAATTTGATTTGACTTGTTTTATGTGTTAAGCCCCTGTAGTCAAAATTTGGACCCACACAAAAAAACATACCGACTCTCCCTCCGATAGTGCAAGACTTATGAATGCCACGTACGAAAGACAGCTCATACAATTCCAGAGGTTTGACTTTTGCAACCCTTTTCTCTCATTTTTTGGGTTTCTTAATAGCCAATGGGGATTTTATTTTTTAACGTGAAAACTCCCCTGGGATTTCCCAGCAAAGACCCAGAAATAGCAGTTGGCTGAGTGGCTGAGGCAGTTGACTTTGACTTTGGAGACTTGGAGTTTAGGGAAAATGACAAAAATACCCTATTTTGTATAACGGTCGTGCCAGCGAGGGAAGAGTGGTTGGCCGGCCTTTATGGCCAAATGGTACTCACCAAAAGGGAAAGGACTCGAATTAAAAGGATAAGAGTGTTTTTGCTTTGCATTGATTGATTTGAATTATGAGGGGGAGGAGTTAGTAGAAAAGGGCCTGCCTACACTCTATAACGCTACCCTATCATCTTGAATTAATAACATAAAATATTTATTTTAAATTTCTCACAAAAACGCTGGAAAAATCTTGAGTGGTACGTACTATTCAATGGTACGACTATTGAATGGTTCAGATTAATTTGCAGTGGGGCCCAAATGAATCTTAACCATTTAACAGTACGTACCATTCAATGATACGTACCACTGAAGTTGGACCCCAAAAACGCTCTATGATTAATTTGAAATATTGTCGCTTTAGAAATTTGGTGTCTGTCTAAGAACCATGTTATCCATGCTCCCACTCACAACCAAACAGATTGCTTTGAGCTTGGTTGGTAAAAGTGGTACAGCGGTGAACCTTATTACAGGGGAGATACTCTCATGTAATCAAAGACGTTACGTATCAGCAGTATTAAAGGAATTTTATATTTTTTGAACACGCGACAAACATTCATTGGTTAGGTGACACCACTTTAACTATGTTTTAGTTGCAAGAGATAATCTTTGCTATAATTACAGGGGTCTCTCTAGTTTTGTGTGTGGGTATAGGGATGACATAGTTGTATGAGTGAACACAAGAATTTCTCGTAACTATTTCACGTAAATTAATCTCGGAGTTAGTAATAAGATGACACGTCAACACTGACGCTTTGAATAAGGTCGGCGGAGATATCACTCCTCTCTCTCTCTCTTCTCTGTAGTATTTGAGCTTGCCCGTGTTTCCGACGGTCAGCAGTGGTTTGACCAATGACCAGGAAGAAGCTTCTTCACCACGAAAAAAGAAGAAGACCAATTCCAAATCCTCATCAATTCCTCTGTTTGGAGCTTTAGCTAACAACAAAGACTTACCCTTTTTCACATTCCTAAAGACTTTGAGGAGCCTTGCCAAACAGTAAACACCAAAGACGAGATTTTATTTATTTATTTATTTTTCAACATTTTTGCCAAACGCCTCCCTTTGCCCTTGCCTTCTTCACCCATTTCATGAAAACCAAACACACAGACAAATTCATTGCCTTTTTCTGTCTGTCTCTCCTTTTTTGGATCTCTCTGAAGTTTCACTTCTGTTTTGTTCAGGTACTGCTTCCTTAATTTCTTCAAATTCTGGTTCAGAACTTCCTGTTTTTATGTCTTTTGTTGTTGTTGTTGTTATTTCATGGATCTTAAAAGACCCTTTTCCTCTTTTTTTGGAGAATTTGTATTTATTCTAATGTCATAAACATGTTTTGATTGCATTGCAGATGGTGTTTCAGATTCAATAGCTCCAAAGTTTGTGACTTTTTTGTTGGAACTTGGAACTTGGAACTGGAAGCCCTTTTGTTTGCGTTGGACAAAGATGTCTCCTGAATTGACAACAAAAGTTCGACTGGTTCGATGTCCGAAATGCTGGGAGCTTCTCGCGGAGTTGCCGGATATTCCGGTCTACAAGTGTGGCGGATGCGGTGTCACTCTCCAAGGTATTAAATCAAATCATCCCGCTAATTTAATTTTCTATCTACTTTGTTGTTTAATTCATTTATCACTGCAAACAGTGGTACACCATTCTTATGAAACATTCATAGAGAAGGAAGGAACCTGCTATTGAGATTTTCTGCAATATTTTTCTTGATAACGCGATATTATATTCTGAACTACTACAATTTATGGGGCGGGGGATTCAAACTCGGGTGCCTCGGGTGCAGGGGACCTAACCAACTAGCTTAACCCACGTTGGCGAGATTTTTGCAAGATTAAGGAAAAAAAATTTCTGAATTGATAATAGATTAGAAGACTTAATTGTGTTCTTGGATGGCTTAATTTGTTTAACATAAGAAATCGCATGTCGGACCAATTTCATTTCTGTCTAGTGATTCAACGGTCAGGGTAATTGAGCTCTCTCTTTTTTCACCTGCCGTTATATAGATAATAACTTCCACATGTTGCTACTCAGTTTTTTACTTCGTTATTCGGATTAGTTTCCTAAATCATCCTCTTGAATGCAGCGAAAAGTCGAATAAATGGATTGAGAAGCAAGAGCGCCAGCTTAAACGACACTGTGGCAGCTCAGAGGATTAGTTTCGATCACGCTTATGAAGATAAAAAATCCAGAAGCTCAGGTCGTATTGCAACTCTTCCTGAGTCCGGAGAATGCTCTTCGGACCAAGACAATGAGAGGGATCGGAGTAAGTCTTCTGAGGACAATGAGTCTAGCACCTCAAGTACTCCTAAGGCTACTTATCCTGAATCAGGGAGTTGCTTTTCGAACCAAAACACTGAGAAGAATGAAGGCAAGCCTTCCGAAGAAAAGATATCTAGCAGCTCAAGTCATAATACAGCTCTTCCAGACCAAAACAATGAGAGGGATCAGAGTAAATCTTCAGAAGGTAATGAATCTAGCAGCCTAAGTCCTAAGGCTACTTTTCCAGGAGAATGTTTTTCGGACCAAAACAATGTGAAGGATCAGATTAAGTCTTCAGAAGGCAACGAATTTAGCAGCTCAAGTCCAACAGCTACTTTTCCTGACTCGAGAGAATGTTTACCGGACCTAAACAACGAGAGGGATATGAGTGAGTCTTCAGAAGGCAACGAGTTTAGCAGCTCAAGTCCTGAGGCAACTTTTCCTGACTCGGGAAAATGCTTCAAGTCTTCTGAAGACAGAGAATTTGGCAGCTCAAATCACAGGGCTACTCTTCCAGACTCAGGAGAGTGCACTTCAGATCAAACCAGTACGAAGGGTCCTGACGAGTCTTCTGAAGATTGTGGTCGTGAACAAGTTGGAGATATAAACGTACCAAATGAAGACCAAAAGAATCAGAGTGATCGAAATAATTCTCGTGATTTTGATAGTGAGCAACTTGAAGTTTCCAATGAATTGACTGAGTTTGCACGTGATGAAGTTAAGGAAACATTACCAAAAACACGAAAAGGTGCAGAAGTATCAACGAATGATGAGAGCTCGCCTTTAGGAGAAGCAAATGTGGACGTAGATATCAACAAGGAGATTGAGTCTGATTTCCAGAGCTCAAATAATGTAAATCCAGGAGATGCGAGGGGAAGTAGTTCAATAGTTACTGCTCATGCGACCGCACGGGAAAGCATTTCATCAGATTCCTTTAAATCTTCTCCTAATGAACAACAGGAGGAACCTCAGAATAGTGTTCCCATGGCTTTGATCATGTAAGATCTCCTGATGCATTTGAAAATATAGTTACTGCTCATAAGCCTGCAAGGGAAAGTGTTTCATCGGATTCCCTGGCATCTTCCCACGAACAACAGGAGGAACCTCAGAATAGTGTTCCCAATGGCTTTGATCAGTGTAAGATCTCCTGATGCATTTGAAAAACATAGTTACTGCTCATAAGCCCGTAAGGGAAAGTGTTTCATCGGATTCCCTGGCATCTTCTCCACGAACAACAGAGGAACCTCAGAATAGTGTTCCCAATGGCTTTGATCATGTAAGGTCTCCTGGATGCATTTGAAAATATAGTTACTGCTCATAAGCCTGCAAGGGAAAGCGTTTCATCGGATTCCCTGACATCTTCTCCTAATGAACAACTGGAGGAACCTCAGAATAGTGCTTTTCCCAATGGCTTTGGTCATGTAAGGTCTCCTGATGCATTTGAAAATACGGAGTTCTTCCCCAGCTTTGAGCTTAGCAGTACCCCTAGAGATCTGTCGAAGTCCCCAGCAAATAGAAGTCATCATGCTTATGATGCCAGTGTTTCTTCTTATGATGGCATGGATGATCAGTTCTTCAACCGAAATACACGTTCAAACATTGTTCATTCTGAAGAAAGAATCCGAAGGGATAAATTCATGGCGAATAGCATGATGACTAGAGATTCAGGATTGCAACATCAAGCAAGGGGTCCCTGGTCAAATTTGCCCGTGAAGAATGATCGTGCCATGAAATACAGAAAGTGGGATCAAGATGCATTACTGCCACCTAGGAGACAGGGCCATCCAAGCCAAGATTGGAACAGATTGCAGAGTGATGAATATATGTCTAGGATGGCATTCCCTCGAAGAGTTTCCCAACGCGGATACGAAAATGGAGGCCCTACAAGTCAACTGCATAACGAGTACCAACACAATTCAGGCTATCAATCATCTGAAAAGTCTGTGGAGGCTGAACAGGACAAGATGACCCTATTGAGAATGGTATATGAACTGCAGGATCAGGTTAACAATTTGAATGAAAAGGCGAGTGGAAGGGTTGCTGGAGGATCCACTTGGAAGGAGAAGCGTGTTCCCCAGTATTGCGGTTCTGAGGCATCCGAGGAGGAACTCTTTCAGGATCCAAACTATCTGAGGTATCTGAGAAGACACAGGGCAGGCAGCCACTATCCGCCCCAGCACCACCACAAAAACATGCGTATACCTTTCTCCAGTGAGGCAACAACCAGCAGGCACCAAGCTGATTCTTCCTATTTGCATTATGGTCCACAAGACTGGCAGTGCTCAGCACCATTGCCTCAACCCGTTCCTTGCACCCACAACGGGTTATGTAGGGTTCACCCTGGTCACAGTTGCTGGACATCCTATGACAAGTCTCGTCCTTCAACTCCCGAACGGTACGTGGAATCTGGTTTTCATCTTTGGGGCCATGAAACAATGTCTGCTGATCTGAGGCACCAAAGGCATGATGTGAAGAAGCTTTACGGAGAGAAACAACATTTGACCAAGCGACATTTCCGCCCCATAGCAGGTGGAGCCCCTATCATAGCTTGTTACAACTGCTCAAAACTACTGCAGATACCTGCAGATTTTCTCCTTTTCAAAAGGAGATACCATAGACTTCGATGTGGGGCTTGTTCGGAGGTGCTGAGGTTTTCGCTCCAAAAGAGATCGCATTTTGTCCCCTATGAACAGAATACTATAGCCCCTCCTCCGAGTGAGGTTGGCGACTATAATGCTGCCGCCAATGGCGGTAACTTGACTTCAAGATCTCACCATGCGGATCCTGTTTCGTGTTCTGATGATTATGGTTATGGACCCTCGTACTACAGTTACTCTACTGACGGTGATCCTGGAGCTCTCGCACCCTCCAACTCTCCCCAAGCTGATACAGAGGACCGAAATATGTCATCTAGTTCTTTGGATCCAATGAGAGAGAGGAAGGAGCTTGTTTTGAGACAGTCTCAGAACAAAGATAAGAATCCAATTGAAACATTTGTGTCAGCAAGACCGTCATCCTCAGAAATCGAGGAGCTGCCAGCAAAGTCGAGTTCACCACTTCATCGACTCATGGGCTACGCTTCGCCAAGCCAAGTGATTAGAGGGTCTGGATCATCTCAGACGGGGAGAAGCTCATACCCATTGCAGAGATAACTTTGAACTCAAGGAACTAACAGATTTCTCAGAGTATGATTACACGAAGCTCCTGAGGGTTTTTCTCAAATGGAAGAGCTTATTCGTCTGTCTTACCGGACCCTGAAGCATTGAGAGCCCTGACGGAAGCAAAGGTTTCCGGGAAGTGATTCGAAGACAGATATTGCCTTATTTTTGCCATATCTACACGTTAGGGCTTGAAATTTTTTCGCGAAAGGGCTTTCCTTTCGTTCTTTATCCCATGAGTGAGTATATGTTAGATGTAGAAATCAAGTTTTCGATTGTTGTGTGTATATACAAGTTTACCAGAGATTCCTATTTGATTTATTTGTTTATATACAACATATCTTGTGCAACGATATGGTCTCTTGTTTGCTTCTGGTAGCACTCATCAAAGAGAAGAGAAGAATCTGATATGATCAATTCCATACATAAAACCATACACGCTTTGCTTTCGTATAGAGTATGATATTTTTCTTGTTCTCGACATTGTTCCTATTGAATGTAACTCCGAATGCTGGAGAAATTTTATTTATATTCACAACTTACAAGAAGCTGCATCTGCACTTCCTAGGTTCATCTGAAGTTGTTCCTGTAGTTGGTTCTTCGATTAGAAGCGATGGAAATCCTTTGGTCTTGGAGCATATTCAAGTTCGGGGCCAACAAACGGGTGTACCGGTCAAAGTACAAAAGCTGCTTCAGGAGAAGTGCAAACTCTCGAGGAAATTTCAGTCCATATGATTCACTAACCCGAATCTGAAATAAGAACATGCAAGAGCTCATGACTTCAGAACAATTAGTTAAAATGATGGCATATGCTACGGAAGTACCGCTAAATCATGCTGGCATGTAAACCTAAAGGGAGTCAGCAGTGTACCACATCGAGAAAAAGTGCATTCATTTGTCTCTCGTCAACAACTAGATTAGCAGAGACAGCAGTTGCATTTGTAGATGGCTCCCTGGCAGTTGCTATGACTACTTCTGTATCCAAATCCTGCAAATGAGGAAGTGTTACAAATCATGTGATTGTTATCAATAAGCTGGTTTAAGCTTCAACACCGACGGCTATGCCACTTCAGTTCTATGTTCTAAATCCGGCTCTTGCCGCTTCCGATTCAACACACCTCTTTCAGTTTGCATTCTTTTAAACAGCACAATATTTAAGGGCAAGAAAAAAGGGTATCTTTTGGTTGCACCATTCTGCTAAACATGAATTTCCCTTAGCTCTGAAATAGTCTCAGGACAAGTACAGACTGAAAAATTAACCTTTTTGGAAAGCAAAACACAATTAGCAAACTCCTGAGTTTAATGCTTGCCTTTATTGATGAGAACATCTTTTCCAAGTCACTTGCAAAGGCCTTAGCATCAACATTTGTGTCTGTAGCACCCATTTCAATCAGCGCAGATGCCATTGATTCATATTCTTCAGTTGCAATTGATGCTAGAAAGATTTCCATGGCACCCCATGTTTTTGGGGATATACGGCCAACGATTCCTGTAAATTTAAGTCAAACGCAAGCAAACATACTTCAATAACATTTGAAGGTTGGACAAATACAGAGAACTTCTAAAACTTTCAAGCAAATGGTAGGTATTGCATCTTGGGAATATGCACAGTTGTTAAAGAACAAACATTACGCAAGTCTACAAAGATATACACCAATGAACAAAATATCGTTATTTTTACTTGATATAAACATGTAGTCTTCTTTTTCTGCATAGTACATATTATATAAGGTATAAACCTTTAGTCATATGTGCAGATATTGTATAAGCAACTGAAACATTGAAAAAAAAAAAGAATGACGACAATCAGAACTATAAGTAAGCAATGAGTACAATTGGTGCATGAAGATATATGAATACCAAAATCAAGAAACCCAATGCGGCCATCACGCAACAACCACAGATTGCCTGCATGCACATCTGCGTGGAAGCTTTCACAGGCAAGCAAACTGCCAAACCTACAGAGACATTTCATAACAAGCGACAAGGTAAAATTTTTGACAAATAAATGAACACAAAAACTACAAGCACATGAATGGTGGATAAAATATTCAAGTCCTACCACACATTAAGGGCAGTTATGAGACTGGTCTCCGGATTAGTGACAAAGGAACTTATACTGTCTAAGTCAGTAAGAGGAACTCCATACAGCCTCTCCATTGTTAAAACTCGTTTGCTGCTGCACTGGTGATACACTTTTGGAGCCGTAGCCTGCCTTGTGAGTCCCATGGCTTCTAAATATCTCCTAAAGGACTCAATGTTTGCAGCCTCCTTATAGAAATCAACTTCTTCAAGCATGGACTCCCGTATATCTTGCACAATACCAACCTACTGAAACGATGAACAGATTACAATGGAAACTTCTATCTACCATCATTTCGCAACATATGAATGCATACTAAATGGACATTTATTCTTTCGAGCAAGGCAGGATAGAAGAACAAGAACCAAAGATGCTGACATTGTCCCAAATTATTTCACTACTCATAGAGTTCAATGGATACTAATAATTACAAAATCAGATTAACTGTTTGTGCTTTCACAGAATATAACTTGTAACTAAAGAAATTGGCAGTGTAAATGATTTTTAAGAGTATGAAAATAATTAGTATGCTTATGCTTGTCATCCAAAATAAGAGTTAAAGTCAATTGTTGCAAATGCAGAAATTTATGTCCACATACCAATGAAGCACGGCTTATATCAGGACTCAAGAATTCCAAAATGCGGACAACAATGTAGATAAAATTCAGATCTGCAACCAACATATCTTCTATTCCGGGTTTCAAGATCTTTATAACCACATCTTCTTGGGAGCCTCTTAGCCTTGCACCATGAACCTAAACATAATATATCACAAATCTTATTACTAACCTTAGAGAATGGATTGAGGAACATGAGAAATTTGATAGGAAGAGAAAAGAACTTGTGCTATTGACGCTGAAGCGAGTGGGGTTGGGTCAACATAATCATAAACACTTTCAATTGGTCTCCCCAATTCCTGACGCAAGATTGCTTGAATCTCCTCAAAGGGTACTGCAGGAGTTCTGTCAAAGCAGTTCTGAAATTCTTCGACATATTCTGATGGAAACAATGTTGGTGCAGATGCAATGAACTACCATTTGTAAGTAGCATAGCATTAGTGATTGTGTACGTTGAATGAATAAAGATAGTCAAGTAAAATAATAATCTTTTGATAGTTTACATTGGATATAATGAACAAACATATGGAGGTGGCCACCAAAAAAAAAGAATACAAACAAGACTTACCTGACCCAATTTAACGTAAGTTGCCCCCATGCGCTCAAACAATCTCCTCAAATAAAGGGGGGACAGCAATCCAAGCTGCAGTTGGGTTGGTAATCCGGCAGATGAATTTGCTGACTACAAATGAAAGGTAGGGTCATTTACATGTATACTTTTGAAGAGTTTGCTTATTCAGATAAAAGAGTCAGTGTTAACAGAACACTCAATTGAGCGATTAATCCAAGTTATTGGAATTGGTTATATAAACACATTTTGTCATTGAACCCTTTCAATTGGCAATTGCACAAGGTGAAAGCCAAGCAAGCAATGCAACAATCAAATGCTCATGATGATATGTTACAATGGAAAAGATATAAAATTGCATAATCCTCATGTACAGAATAAAAACTGAGAAAACCCGAAAACATATAATTAAAAGGAAAGACTTTAGCAGTAGGAAACAACTTCCATTGCATAAAGAAAGTACAACCATAAAAATTTAAGTTCCAGTTACCTTTGATACATCGGCAAGCCACTCCCCACCAACCCCAATAAACGCCTGAATACCTTGGACCATCCTAAGAGCACCACGTGGACCTGTGCTTACTGATGTTTGGAGAATGTCCTCCACCAGTTTAGGCAAGTCTTCAATTCTATCTGGTAACAACACAAATTTCCAGCATCAGCTTAAAGCCTTACATCAATAGAGTGATCAAGAACGCAAAAAATTCAAACCTGAACAATTTCATGCCAAGGTCTAAAGTGAATTAAGAATAGAGCAACAACAAAGGTCTCAATCAAAATTTCTTCTCTTTCTGAGAGATAGTTTAAGAATCGAGCGAAACAGAAGAGTTTTGCTTCTGCTTCAATACTTCTTTATAGCCAAGTTTCACCTCCCTATATCCAGGAACCAGGATAAAGGCAACCAATGACTCAACGAAAGGAAGCGAAAAAATGAGCATTTCTCAAGGTACCCATTGACCGAAACACCGAAAAGTTTGCTTCTTTATGGCTTAAGATATCAATGTGAACAGGGTACAACCATTAGCAGAAGTATAATCAACTATTCAAGTTCATATGGATGTCCTTGTAGTGAAAGAGTCAACACAAACAAATAAATTACTAAAACCCATTAATCAAGTAAAGATTTAAGCTTGAGATAAACCCAGAATCCAAAATTTAAAACAAAAATTCAAAATTAAACGGCAGAGAGAAATTAAGCACCTTGAAGGCGGGAGGAGAAAAGATCCTGAGATTGCGTGTAACGGGCAAAGAGAGTGAAACCCTTTGAGTTCGACCGGAAATTGAGCTGCTTCCATGATCTTATCGAACCCCAACTACCAATAATCGACGGTGAGGCTGAGCTCATAAGCATCTGACGGCGGTGATGATGGTGTAGTGATGGCAAACGGCCGCCTCTCACGGCTGAGACCATCGCCCCCACAGCCATCTCTTCACTTCCAATAACAAAGAAAATACCAAAATTTCTGGAATTTGCAAAGTGTCAAAGTGGAATTTGAAAACCTTCACGACGTGGTTCTGACAATGCCCGTCGTCTCTGTCAGCTTGCGAGTGTCTGCTAATTACTATCTCCGTCTCACTCTCCTCTCACAGGACTCGTATCATTTAAAATAATTCACGCTATCTAATATTTGTAGTATTTTATATTCCATAGTTTGAAAGAATTTTCGATCTGTAATCGCTGAGAAAAAAGAAAAAAAATCTTTTGTATTTTTGTGTAACGTTACACGAGTTGTAAGTGAAAGGGAGGACGCCACGTGGCTAGGCTGTTCACTGTTGGCGCGATTCTGAGACTTGTCCTTTTACCCGCCGTGAGATTTCTCAGTTCGAAACAGCTTCGATTAAAAGCGCTTCTGTATTATTTTGTTGCCATGTTTCTTTAAATTTTCCACTGTGGTTAAAACAAAATGATTAAGAACTCAGAAATGCTTTTAAAATGATTAAAAGCATTTTTAAAGAAAAATGCTTTTGGAACTAGTACTTCTTGCAAAAAATACTTGAAGTATTTTTTCATATTTCACTTGCATTATTGCTAAGGATTGATTCCAAAAACATTTTCACCAAAAACACTTTCTGTTATTTTAAAAATAATTCCAAACCAGCCATAATGTAACTAAATTATTTAGTACTCATTGGTTTTAAAAATAAAAAAAATTGGATCCACGAAGAATACCACACCAAGCCTCAAATGCACAGAATTTCAATCATAAAAGTTTGGAAATTAATAAATGGATTCATAAATGTTCGTTTGCCATTAACTGTGTATTGTATTGGAATACAAGATTACATACATAGTCGTCAACCCAACAAAAATTCTGTCCAGAAATTCTGGACCAAAATGTGACACTGTTATCCTCACTTCAGGTGCTTCATCTACATCCACTGCAGAACTACTCAAGAAGCAGTTTCTGAACTCAAAGTCCTATTCTGACTTATGTTGAACCGGTATCTGAGTCGGAATCCGATTTCCAGTCAGCTGGTTTATTCCTGTTTGTATTGGCCTCTAGTGGAGGAAGTCCATCATCGTCGCTTGAGTCGAGCTCATTGTCTTCTTTTTGGGAGGTGTCTCCCTGCAAACTTCCATTGCATCCGTCTGAAACTTCGGATTTGAAGAGTTCTGGCCTGCATTGGGCGGCAAAAGCAAATATAAGGAACAAAAGATCACCAAAAAAGAAACATGGAGAATCTTAAGATCACCTAACTACATTAAACAAGAAGCGCCACAAAGGCTACAGATTTTACACCACACTTCCATGACCATGAGCAACCTTTTTCCATACCCTCAATACAATTACGTGCTTGGCAAGGAAACTACGGTGGCTTGTTGGATCACTATTTTAAAAGAACAAACAATTTTGACAGTTTCATCTTTCTTAAGTTGTAATACAATGCTGAAACAGAACACATTTACCCAAATAAAGAGAAAGTTGGAGCACACATTGAGTTTGTTCGAGGGACATTTCAAAGTTTGATATGAAGTAACTGAAACATAAAAAAGTCATCGCACTATTAAATGTGTAAGCAACACAAGCTGCCCTTTCTGTTGAGATAGTGACAAATCATTTTAGGATGGGAAGAGAATACACACCAGTCTAGCGATTTCTTCAGTACTCGAACTTGTTCGTAAAACAGAACTTGCGAAACAATGCATGCCACCTTGCTACCAGATTCAAGAACCTTCTCCTTCCCACTTGCATCAACCACAACATAACTCCCTACCAATCAAAAATCGACTCAAAAGTCCGCCTTTTTGGACACATTTGCTAGAATCTGTTCTACTGAGATACGTATATAGGAAACCAACCTCGTTTTATCCACATGCTCTTTGAAAACTTAGCCGGAAACAACGCCAAGGACTTCTCTCCTTTCGCATCCATTACCTTAAACAATCACAGCAGAATCAGAAGCAAGCTAAGCAATTCTAAACACAATGTGCAAATCCAAGTTTACATTTATCTTTTCGAACAGCATCTGAACCTAAAAATTAGCCCAAACCCACATCATTTTGGTACTAATTGATCGAAACCCAGTACTGCATTTTCATAAAGACGTCGAATTGGGATTAGGGTTTTAAAAGGGTTTTTCTTTCTGTGTCAAAAACCCTAAAAAATTGAATTGGAGTAGAAGAGCACACCTCGATGAGATTGGAGCCGCGGAGAGAAAGCACTTGCATTACGGAGTGACCATCTTCTAGCGTTAAGCTCTGTTGCTCCACCGCCCTCTTCAGATTCTTCCTTCCTCCTTTCATTTGGGGACTCAAATTAAAAACCCGAGAAGTAGAAATTGATCGCAGACTCGGCCTTTAAAAGTTAAAACCCTATTTCCTGAAATTGTTCCCGAAACGACGCCGTTTGGGGCAAAAGATCTGACGTAAATGGAATGTATTTACGGCGCGAAATAGGATTACTTTTTGTACCTATCCGAACCGACTTAATCTGGATTGAACAACTGGCTGTTACGCAAGACAAAATAACGGGCCAATCAAAATGCTACAAACTGTAGAAATAACCGAAGATGCCGTTGACTTGCCGTGACGTTAAAAGCGAGCTTTTTTAACAGGAGCAAAGTTTGCGCCTTGCCGAGTCGCAATTCGCGCGTGAGCTCAGTCCCCGGGGGAAGGGAGAGAGAGACCCCCATGCCCGTCTCCTGAATCCACTGCTCACACAAACAACGCAGTTATCAGGTTCGAAATTCTCCATAAATTATTGTGTTTTTATTCGATTATTAATTTACTTTGAATTAATTCGTCGTTTTTGTTTTTGTACTTTCACTTAATTACATTGTTCGAGTGAATGGACATATCCGGATAATCAAAGTTCGTTAATTTAATCATATGGGATTAAATTCTGTGACTTTTTGAATTTCCCAATTGTAATTTGTCAATGCTTCTCGAATTCCAATGCAAAAGCTTACCTTTTTGCTTGTTAAATAGTGTATTTAATTAGTTTTTAGTTTTTAGTTTTTGGGTGTTTTGTTGTTTAATTTTTGAATGATAAATTGATAATTGTGAATGCAATCTAGGTAGTGATTACTTTCCATGTTTAGGGCACATGCCTTATTAAGATTTATGGTTAATGATAATTAAAGTGTGAGCTTTTGAATTCAGAGTGTGTGAATTACGTTTTTTTGCTTAGAGTGATGGGTAGAAGGAAGCAAACGCGGCCGCATCGATCCGGTGGGGTTGTATTGGAGAGTCATAGCAATGCTGATCAGGCAGAATTGGATGGAGTTAAGATTTCAAATGGGGAATCAGGAAAGAATGAACTGGATAAAGTTGACGAGTCGTATTTTGTGGAAGTTGATCGGTCTTGTTTGGTTTCGAACGAACACCTTGATATTGCTGAAGTTGTTTTGACGAATTTGAATTTTGGAGAAGGGTTTTCTGGTGATGGATTGAGTGGGGATTTTAATCAGGAAGATTACTCATTAAGGCTTCGAGTGTGCAATGTGAATGAGTTTATTGGCCGTATGAAGTTAGGCCATTGGCCTGTGTTATCCTCTGCTGATATATCTTTGGAATTCATTAACAAGTCTCCAACGGGGAATAGGAACGAGTGCTCAGTGATTTTATCAGGGAGTTTTGATGGACCGGATGAAGGTATCTCTGGTCTCGCTCACTTGGCAAGTTTGAAATTTATGACCCTCAGGCCAGTTCGGTGGGTTGGGTTTTCGAATGATATCTCAACCATCACGGTTAGGGTGGAGATACTTAAGCTTGCATTTGATGCTTGTCAGTCACTTTTGGACAATACTAGGCAAGTCTGGAAAAAGAGTATGAGGAATGTCATGGGTTGGCTTCATCCAGAAGTAATGACTTCAGAGGCTAGGTACGGAGTCAGTGAATCAACGGAAATGGAAATTGATCTGCCTACTGAGAATGGATATGCTAATTCAGACCCTAGTAAACTAGCAAGGTTTGACGTATCCGGGTTCTATGAAGCCATTAAACCATCAAAGTGAGTATCACCACTTTCCAATTTCATACTCTATATCCCACTTCTGAGGCTTTTATGTCTATCAATCTTTAAGTTTAATCTCTATTATATCTTGTGTACAGAACAGATGCAATGCTTCAAGCTGACATGCCCGATTTGCTTCCCGAGTTGAAGCCCTATCAGCGCCGTGCAGCTTACTGGATGGTACAGAGAGAGAAAGGATATTCAGAAAGTCCGGTGGAAGAGGGAAGCAGTCAGTTCATATCACCTTTATGTTTGCCCTTGGAATTTCTTGACACATGTTCAAAAATGTTCTACAACCCATTCAGGTAGTGGCTTTCTCAAAGGTGTTGGTTTACCTTTTAAGAAAGTTCTTTTGTTCTCCATCCTTCTCCTCCTCCTCCTCTGTATCTAATGATTACTGCAAATTTGATAATGTTTTCCAGTGGAAATGTTTCGTTGCACCCAGAGAAATCTTCAGCTTATGTCTATGGTGGTATTCTTGCTGGTAACCCCACTACTCTACATTTTCTTGCATGTGTTTGGATTTGTTTTCAGATTTTGCAGATATTGAATTTCACTGTGGTCCGGAAATCTAGTTTTGCACACTATTGGCTATATTACTGTTAAACGATTGAAGTTAGTTCTAATAACATGAGTGATCAGTGGTATTTATTGGTTCTATGAAAATTTAGAGTATTGCCTTGTCAAACAATAGGAATCTGTCACTTCTACATGACAATCAATTATCATCTGAGCGCCTAGTTTTCTTAAATAGCTTAATCATGCCCTACTTGAACGAAAAACTAGGAATGAAACAGATATTACAAGTTATTGGAAATTTTCCATGTACCAGTTCCTAAAGTTTCTTCTACTACATATTTAGTGAAGTTCTCTATCAACTAGTACTGTTGCCTTTTCAAATTATCTATGGCTATTTTTGGTAATAGAGGAAATATGCTTAATAATGTTTTATCTTTCTTAAGCATTATATTTCTCATTCTAAAGGAAAGACTGGTGTTTCCCTAATTGCTTCCTGTGACGTTTATCATTTATGACTATCACAGATGAGATGGGCATGGGGAAAACTGTTGAACTTCTTGCTTGCATATTTGCGCATCAGAAGTCGGCAGATGAAGACAACATATTTGCTGATTCTGAATCTCAAGCTACCAAAGATCAGAAAATCAATCTTAAAAGATTAAAAAGGGAGCGAGTTGAATGTGTATGTGGAGCTGTGAGTGAAAGTATGTCATACACAGGATTATGGGTACAGTGTGACATATGCGATGCATGGCAACATGCAGACTGTGTGGGTTATTCAGCTGATGGAAAATCCATCAAATCCAGTGAGGCCTCTCAAAAGCATATAAAGAGGAAAAATACAACCACTGTAGTTGAAAGAGATGGGAAATATATTTGCCAGCTATGCTCAGAACTGATACAGGCTACTAACTCTCCTATGGCTACTGGTGCCACACTTATAATTTGTCCAGCTCCTATTTTGCTCCAATGGCATGCTGAAATTATACGGTATATTTTATGTCTTAACTATCTTGCATTTGCAAATCTCATCACTCGTAGAGAGTGCATTAAAGTCCGTATGTTAATTTGGTTTTGTTAAACTGTAATTTATCCCAGAAAGATAGGGTTGTTAAACTGTATAAATATTTCGTATGCTATCCTTCAATCTTCTTAGATGACTCATTTGTGATAAATCGATTCAATTTTGATCGTGTTTATTGCTTAACATGGTCTTGAAATGTTTCTGAATTATTTATCACCAGATGATGGATGTTGTACCTACTGACTTTTCTTATTATCCCAGTCATACTTGTGCAGGTTCTTTAAAAACATGTATCTATGAAGGTGTGAGGGAGACTTCTTTTTCAAACGCGTCAGAAATTGATATCAGTGAACTCATTAGCGCTGACATTGTATTAACAACATATGATGTGCTTAAAGAGGACCTGTCACACGACTCTGATAGGCATGAAGGTGATCGGCGCTTGATGAGATTCCATAAAAGGTTCCTCATGTTCTTGCTTTTTTTTTCTTTGCTCAAAAATTGGCTACACTAGTTTGAACTGATTCTTCAAAGCATTGGATAAGATCTTTGCCTGATTGCTTGCAAGGATGTTGCATAACATTGATTTTTTCCCTTGCATTAGGATGATTTGTTTGGAATGATACATATTTGGTTTAAAAATAATTTCCCAGTTTTCAGCCACTTATTTTATTAATTGCTGCTCCCTCATCATGAACTCTTGAAGCAAATGTACTTAAATGCCATCATGTTCTTGTAAAAGATCAGTGTTCAAGTTGTTAAGAATTTGCTTTATTTTCTTGGTTTCTTTCTCCTTTCTTATTAGGGTTTAGATACTTCAGTGCTTTACCTTAGAACATCATTGGGTTGATTTAGAAGCGAATTTTTCTTGGACCTGTATTTTTCAAGATGATGACCTGCCATTTTGTTTTAGATACCCTGTTGTTCCAACAGTACTGACCAGAATATTCTGGTGGAGAGTTTGTTTGGATGAGGCTCAAATGGTGGAGAATAATGCTGCTGCGGCCACAGAAATGGCTATGCGGTTGTACGCCAAGCACCGTTGGTGCATTACAGGGACTCCTATACAACGCAAACTTGATGACTTATATGGACTTCTACGATTTCTCAAAGCATGCCCATTTGATGGTTCTAGGTGGTGGATTGAAGTTATACGAGATCCATATGAGGTATGAAGTTCGGTGCATCCTTTGTTTCAATTCCAAATCTTTTCTGAAACTAGTGGATGCCTGCCCTTGTCAAAAGTTCTAAGATGCCAGATAACTGGAACCATTAAGATAAAATCTAAAGCTTAATGTATACTTTTTAGCCAAGTTGACACTTTGATTCAAGAAAAATGCACCCATTTATCACGAGCGCATCCTTCTATTACTTTTTCCACATTTAGGGTTGTTAGTGTTTTCTCATGATTTTTCCAAAGACATCGTTCTTGCTTTCTCCTGTTAGTTTTAGTCAGTCCTCATTGAGTTCTGTGTTTTCGTATATTAGACCACTTCCTTAATTTTTTTATTTATTTGCCTTTTCAGAGGAGAGATGTGGCAGCTATGGAATTTGCACATAATTTTTTCAAGAAAATTATGTGGCGATCTTTGAAAGTGCATGTTGCAGATGAGTTGGAGCTTCCTCCTCAGGAGGAATGCCTCTCTTGGCTTACTTTATCTCCAGTAGAAGAACACTTCTACCAAAGGCAACATGAAACTTGTGTGAGTTATGCCCGAGAAGTCATTGACAGTTTGAAAGATGATGTTCGGAAAAGAAAAGTCAGAGGTTGTTAATGATTATTTTGCAACTTCATTTAAGAGTCATTCTATAAGTAACACTAAAGTTTACATGTGAAGATGCAATTTTTAGGTCTGACATTTTTCATGTTTGCTTTTCCAGGATGCTTAGCATCTAATGATTCATCAGATCCACTCATCACACACGCAGAGGCAGGAAAGCTTCTGAACACACTGTTGAAGCTTCGCCAAGCCTGCTGCCACCCTCAAGTAGGAAGCTTTGGGCTTCGTTCTCTGCAACAGTCCCCCATGACTATGGAGGAAATACTAATGGTGCGTTTCTGTACATTAATAGTAAATTTTTAGTGATTGATTCTTTTTGTTTTATGGGATCTTGTTCTGTAGGTTCTTGTAGGCAAAACAAAGGTAGAAGGAGAGGAAGCGCTTAGGAGGTCAGTTGTCGCTCTCAATGGGCTTGCCGGGATAGCTATACTCGAACAAAACTTCACCCAAGCTCTATCCTTGTACAAGGAAGCGCTGGATTTAGCTGAAGAGCACTATGAGGATTTCCGCCTGGACCCTTTGTTGAATATCCACATTTATCATAATCTTGCTGAAATACTCCCCTTGGCAACAAACTGCTGCCCTTCAAAAGAACAGTTTCCTGGGAGCTCTAGGGAAATGGCCTCCAAGATACAGTGCATTGAAACGTGTGATCAACATGTAGCGAAGAGGCAAAAACTTTGTGGGAAAGACGAAATTGTCAATGATGCCAGTAACTCACTTGAAGGTACATCTGAATTATCAGATAATGTTCCTGCTGTTCACCAAGATGGGCCCCATGCATCATGTAGTTCTTTCAGTGATGTATCTTTGAGAATAGCCTGTGACGATATTAAACAGAAGTACTTGTCTGCATTCAGTTCAAAGCTATCCATGGCTCAACAAGAGTTTAACAAGTCTTACACACAGGTATATTTTGTACCTGCTTCCGTGTAGCACTTTATGATCCTCTATATAGTGTTGTCTAGAAAATCACACTTTGTATCTTACAATCTAGGACATTCTATGCTAAATAATCGATGGTAGTCCATTTTAGTTTTCTGTCTTTCTTTTTTATGGTTTTGAGCAGGCTAAATGATTTTATGACTATTTTTCCCATATGTTGTTCTTTTTCGATCATCGCTTTATTCTCTTTATATGTTTTAACATTTAGATTAACTGTATTGAAGGTTCGCAATGCAATCAGCGATAAAAAAGATCTAAGTACGGTTTGGTGGTTGGAAGCCCTTCTTCATGCTGAAAAGAACATAGACCTCTCTAGGGATTTGATCAGAAAGATTGAAGAGGCCCTGGTAGGAACTCTAAACAATTCGAAGTCATCGAGAATTGTGTCTCGGTAAGTAAATATTTGGGTTCTCTACATCACATCTACTGCAGGGTCATATATTTGACCTTTTGCACTGTTTATCTCTTCACCAGTATCTCAAGAATGTTGCTTGTTGCTTTCAATACTTTCAAGTTAACTCAATCTAGTTGTCCATATTGTGTGGACTCTGATTAATTTTGTGTCCCTTTCATATAGTTTCCGAAGCATAAGTGCTCTGAAGTATCATATGCAGACTGGTTTGGACCAATTAGAAGCATCTAGGAAGGTGTTACTTGATCGACTTTTAGAAATTGATCAGACGATGGAGAAACCAAAGGAGGAGGATATTCACTGCGTGAGAAATTGTCGAAATTGCAAGGCTTATGAAAATGGTCCTCTATGTGTTCTCTGTGAACTAGATGAATTGTTTCGGGTTTGTTACTCTTCTTTCTTTCTTTTTTATTATTTATTTATTATCTATTTTTTTATTCTTGTTGATTTGCATTATGACTTAATATGTAGCATGGTTTTTACAATTTCTGATTTATTTACTAGGACTATGAAGCAAGGCTCTTTCGTAGTGAAAAAGTAAGCGGAGGGACAGCTACATGTGCTGAAGAGGCTGTGGCTTTGCAGAAGAAGAACTCTGAACTTAATCGTTTTTATCAGAATTTGTCGCAGCCACATAAAGATTCAACATCACCCAGTTCTAATAAAGAGTCAAAGAAGAGAGATGCTGGAAAAGTTGTGGTCAGTCACTTTATCTCACTATTAGTTTTGTTCATCCTTAAAAGGGTGCTAAAATGCAGCCGTTTTTTTGTTTATACTGAAAATGGCACCGAAACTAAAGTAGATGGGGCTTCTATAACTTGTCCTGTTTATCATATTCGGATGATAGGTTTCAAAAGCTCCATCTGAATTAGAGGTTGTTCTTGGAGTTATAAGAAACCATTGCAAGGCCCAATTAGGGAGGGATGGTATATCGGAAGCCACAAGGCACCTACACATTCTTGAGGTATGTCCTGTGTTGTAGTATTCTTTCAGTAGCAACTATTTGACTGCAACTCTGTAACTAAGAACTCCTGTAGTTGATGGATCATAGAACAAAGGAGCCTACTCATGCTAAACTTTTGTTACCTTTCTTTGGGATGCTAATATTGCCGCTAATAGTATTCCAGTTAGGCTTTCGCAAATATGATCTTTTTTTTTTCTTACCTGGTTTAGGACATGCGCAAGGAGTATCCCCATGCAAGATCCTTGGCAGTAGCCCAAGCTCAAATTCTACAAGCTTATGATGAAATTAACATGGCAACCTCAAGACTGCGCCTGGCAGAAGATGAGGATGATAAAGCTCTTGATGCTTTAAGTGAAGATGAATTACCTTCAGCTAGCGTCCTATATACTAGCGACAAGTTCACGTCCTTGAATTTGTTGTCTGTTATAAAAGGGAAACTTCGTTATTTAAAGGTAGAAGCAAAAGTCCATTTTTAACCATTCATATATATATATATATATATATATATATATATTTTTTTTTTTAGGTGCAGGATTGTGTGCCCTTTGGTGGTATGCTTTGCACACTGACCTTTCTACTTATTTTCTGTTTAACTATAAAATATAGAATGTCTTTGTTGTTGCTGCTGCCGGTAGTCGATACTCACTCTTTTTTTATTGTTCCCAGAGTCTGGTACAAGCTAAACAAAAGGTGCCATTGGAAAGTCCAAACCCTTCCTCAGAAGCTGAAGGGGCAGCCACCATTTCAACATCCACAGAACAGAAAAATGGATGCATACCCACAGGCGATAAAGAAACATGCCCAGTTTGTCAAGATCCATTAACCATTCGCAAGATGGTTTTTCCGTGTGGGCATGTTACATGCTGTAAATGTAAGTATTCACCGTACCATCTCCATGATATAACCATTGCCTCAACAAATAGAAGACAAAACTTCTATTATTTTTTACCAAAAAAATGCAAATATGGAACTATGGCCACGAAAGACCTAGAATGCAAGTCTGTATCTCCGAAAATCTGTACACCAGTCTTCTGCTAAAATCTCCGAGAACCTTCCTTGGTTGAACAAAAATGTGATTCAGTAGACTAACTGTAGCTATTGGGAAACCTTACGTGAGTCATTAGTGGCAATCTTCTATCTATGCCTCCATCCTGCTAATTGCCTTTTGTCCTCTTATTATTATTATTTTTCTTGGTGCTGTCTGTTCCCTGATAATTCCTTATGATCTCTTAAATTACTATCATTTAATTCGAGTTCACGACTGTTCCTGCTAGGTTTATTTGCAATTACGGAACGGAATAACAAGGTTCACGATAAGTGGGTAAAATGCCCAACATGTCGACAGCATAGTGATGTTGGAAACATTGCTTATGCTGATGATGGACAGAGTGAAACTTGTGCTTCTTCAGTGCTTCATACAACCGAAAGTCATGAAATGTCTGAAGCATCTGTTATGGTGCAAGGTTCATATGGAACAAAGGTATGTGTTCTACTGTCCTCGATTTTGTAGGTGTGGTTCCCTGACCAAACAAATAAGAACTCTAGCATACCTCTTCCTCATTTTCTGCTGACCCTTGCCATTTTATTAGTGTAGTTTGTGTCAGCAAGTTTAGATCAATGTTCATTTGTGGGGGTGTATTTGTGCAGATTGAAGCAATCACGAGAAGAATCCTGTGGATAAAGTCTACAGATCCAGAGGCTAAAGTTCTTGTTTTCTCAAGTTGGAATGATGTGCTCGACGTATTGGAGCATGCCTTCACTGCTAATGACATTACACATATTCGGATGAAAGGAGGAAGGTAAGTTGCCATTACCGAATTTAAAGCATAAAATTTACTGAACATGGAATTGCTTCTCCATTTTTCTTAATGTGCTTGCTGTGTAAGTACAGGAAATCACAAGTTGCCATTAGCGAATTCAAAGGAGAAAAGATAAGAGCAAAAGGAAACCACAAGCTACGTGGACAGAAGCCAGAGCAAAGATCTTTCCAAGTGTTACTGCTCTTAATTCAACATGGAGCTAACGGCCTCAATCTTCTAGAAGCGAAGCATGTTATTCTTGTTGAGCCACTTCTGAATCCAGCAGTAGAAGCACAAGCAATCAGCCGGGTGCACCGAATCGGACAGAAAAGCAAGACCATAGCTCATCGTTTCATAGTATGTGCATCTCCCTTTCCGATACTTGTGTTTTTTGTAGAATAACTTGTTTGTAAGATTCAGTACCATGTTATTAGAAGGTGCTTGTGAGAACACAATCATCTGTGCATTTTCGATGTTTAATCTCGCTTATCCATTTTGTGGTGTTAGGTTAAAGACACGGTTGAAGAGAGTATATATAAACTCAACAAAAGCCGGAACAGCACTGCCTTCATCGGAAACACGAAGAATCAAGATCAGCCTTTCTTCACATTAAAAGACATCGAGTCCTTATTCGCAACGGTACCACCCACCGTACCAGAAACTAGCGAAAAGCCAACTGAAATTCCCGACGAAAACCCAACGGAAAGTCTTCGGCATTTGCCACCTTCTGTGGCTGCTGCCATTGCAGCTGAGAAGAGACATATGGAGCAGCATGCATCTTCTTTATGACCGTAACTTAGCAGCTCAAAAGTATAGTAGCAATTTCGTTAGGCTTTTTTAACCATGTTTTTTGTTTAATTAGAATTTTATTTTCTAAACTATTATTTTTCTTGTATATATTGAATCCTTCATTATTTATTACTAATTTTTTGGATGTCTGTGATGTTAACGACACTGATGCTAGTCACCAAATACTACAATATCTCTCTAGTTGTACTATAGTTTATTAGTATTTTTCGAGGTCTTAGTTCGACTTTTATATATAAAGAGCTCTTAACTAAATTATTGTTGGTCCATACGACTTAGTCCAAACTTTCACCCCGAAAAAATAAATTGATTTGTCAAAACTGAAGAAGTAGGACTTAGTCCAAACTTTCACCTCGAAAAAACAAATTGATTTGTCAAAACTGAAGAAGTAGTATTGGGTGCCTTTTAGGAAAAATCTTGAGTGGTACGTACTATTCAATGGTACGGTTATTGAATGGTCCAGATTAATTTGCAGTGGGCTCTAAATGAATCTTAACTATTTAACAGTACGTACTATTTAATGGTATGTACCACTGAAGTTTGACTCTAGGTTTTATCAGCATCTCCATATTCTTCACGGAAAACTGTGGCAAGGAATATGGAAAGATTTCAGAAAATACAAAAACGGTGCCGTCAAGCATGTTTGACCCGTCTCTTTGTATGGTTTGTGGTAATTTGGCTCCCACCAAACCGAATCAAAGAAACAAAAAGTAAAGAAAGCAAAGTTGCCTTCTCTTCAAATTTGAAGTGTCAAAGCAACCATTCTAAACTTGGAAGTTGACAAAGAAATTGCACGAATTCGTTGATGAGTCCCTTTCTTTTATGGTGGGAGAGACTAAAAAGCATCGCTTTCTTTTTTTTAACTTTCTTCAGCCATTACGTATATAATCGGATAAGTGTTTAGTTTCTTTTGAACTTCGTAATCAAGTAGCTAAAATTTAGAGATCAGATCAATTAAGTGGCTAGTTGATTTGATTTGATTTTGTTTATTTACTTTGCTTATTTTTAAGTTATTGATTCTTTTTCGGATTTTTATAGAGTAAATCATGTCCTAAAAGAATAAAAGAATGAGACTAAATTACACTGTATGTATGTTATAGCATGATGTCGAGCTCAAAACAAATATGATAAGTTATTATCATTAATGTGACTCAAATTTAAAATTTCTTATTTACAAGTGAAGAGAAATATTAAAACACTAATTTTTTTTTTCTAAAAAAATAAACTACGTATTCAATAATTATTCCCACCACTAATGCCATAGGGGAAATCAAGAACTTATCCTCACCCGAATTCGAGGCAGCCCCACCCTCTTTCTCCCGTCGACTATTAGTGAGACGTTTCTTCTATAATTTGATTTCTAGAACGATTCTTCCTGCTAATATTAACAGCCGTTACCTTGAATTAGGCACAAACAATTGACCAGCAAGGATTCGGAGTGCTGACGTCCGCCATGACACTTTAAAAAGTGTGCCTCTTTGTGTCAACAACAAAGAAAACCATCCCACACTCTCTGCGAGCATCATCTCGATTCTCGAAACCTCTATCTAACACGTGCCTCCACACCATGTCACGTGTCCAAAATGGACACATGGAGCACCAGGAACACCGCCACCCTCTCACCCTCCAACCCGATATATATAATATACTCCAACCTAAATAACTATTGACTCAAAAAATTAGGGTTTAACAATGGAGCTCTCTCTGTGTCACACAAAAACACACAACTTTTGCCCTTCCATCCTCCCCACACACACAACCAAAAACCCTACAACTCCCAACAATTTGGGACTGAGACCTAGGCCCTGGCAGAATCATGGGGCGATCTTAAGGCAGCAAAGCTTGGACCGCAAGAAACCGGCGGTGGCGGTGAGGTGCGGAGACGTGGGATGCTCATCCGAGGTGGAAAGCGAATTGGAGGCGGAGTTGCGGCAGGAAGAAGGAGCGGAGTGGATGAGGGAAGGGAGGTGGAGAGAGAAGTGCGGAGACGGAGGAGTGGTGGAGCTTTTGGAGTGTTTGGAGCGTGAAGCGATCATGGGGGAAGATGAAGGGAAAGAACCTGACGACTACAATAGAAGGGCTCAAATATTTTACAAGAGCTCGAGGGTTTTTCAGGCTCTCAAGGAACGTTCCCAATCTTGAATCTTGATGGTTTAGTCGCATACATACATATAAGTGTACGTATGCAGGTGTAATAATCGAATCGTCTGTCCAATGTTTGTTCCAATGTACAATGATTGTTTCCATAATTTGGTGTGCAATGATTCAAAAACGATGTCGCTTCTTTTAGTATGTTTTAATTTCAAGAAGTATTGTTCATACATAGTTTTATGCAAAAGCAAGGGACGGTAAGAAGAGCTAACCATTTTTTCTGCATTATAAAACTATTCGGAAAGAACCCACCGAGTCAACCATTCTAAATCGGCAGATACCACCGAACGTTCATTAAAATTCAGCAGAATTATGGATGTCTTGAGACAAAGATTGAGTGTGGTGTGACTAGAAAGCTCCCAACTGTTTTTAGTGCTTTCAAGATATTAAAAACTTCTGGTTCAAACTGTCCCAATTTATGTACTGCCAAGTTACACTTTTGGTGCAAGGTGTACCAATTTATGTCCAACCTAGTTAGAGGTGTCAAACGCGCTGGCACATGCATGATAAGGCACAGCCTAAGCTTGTCACTTTCAGGCAGTGAGCGGGCCGAGCTTAAGATTTAGGTTCAATGAGTTGTCCGGGCCATGACCTGTTGGGCCCGTCATGGGTCGAGCACGGCTCACGGTCCTCATGGGTCGAGCACGGCTCACGGTCCTAACTCATTATGAAATGTTTCGTTTATTTATTATTTTTAAATTACAAAACATAGGGTTAGTGAGACTTAATATTGGTGATATTTAGTTTAATAACATGTTCAAATAATTTTTTTTTTAAATTTTAAACTTACTAAAGTTTGTTTTGACGAAGTTGGCCCGTTTAGTGACTTGGCCAGCACAACTAATGGCCGTGAGCTGGGCTGGACTTAATATTTTATTAAGTAAGTCGATCCAAGCACGATACGTTTATTAAATTAGCCGGTCCAAGCACGGCCCAAATCCATGTGGGCAGACTTTAAATGGATCAGGCCGGGCCGACCCGTTCCGTTTGACACCTCTATACCAAGTTCCTCAGAGGATGAATCGACTCAGATTCCTAAAAAAAATCTGTAAAGCATTAATGTTTAAACTTGAATTTTAATAAAAATTTAGTTGTGCTTGTAACAAAAAATAAGTGTATACAAGAAGTACTTCTCTTGTAAAAGCATACTCAGAAACACACTTTAAAAGCACTTGCTTCCACTATCAAAAGCAAACCAACAACTAAAGCTTGTGTGTTCGAAGAAAAATGATTTTCGCGCTCAATTGAATAAACTAAAGAGAATCAGGGACATAAACAGAGAAAATGTAGAAAGAAAAAACGAGAGTTTGAAGATCACTACCTTTTCAACATGAAAATTGAAACACCAACACGATCCCTAAGCATGGAATAACATTCACAATAACACAGCAATACGAAATTATGAATCATCAATGAAATGAAAGAAAAGAGTCAATTCAATAAAAAGTATCTCCAAACAAATTAAGCCTACCAACTCTAGAAGATGAAAACACGATTACTCGAATGGGAACCATTCGTCCGACTGCCCTAATCGCACAACCACGGTACAAACTGCTCGTCTTATGACTCTTAACTTATGACGTCAAAATGGCAATAAAATGGCCATGGCTCCTACAAGAATCCCTAACAGAACTTCCAACGGTTATTGCAGTTTACACATGTTACATATGTTGTCATAGGTTCATCCGCACTCCGGGTCTGCATTTGGTAGTAGGTGGTCTTGCGCTGCCCGCATCGACCACATTTGAATTGATCGGTTGTGGCTTTTGGTGCACCTCCACGCTCGCACTCAAACAATGCTTTTTGTTCAAGCTTTTGGTTCTCCACTTGCCTCTGATCACTTGCCATTTCCGCTGTTGACAGGTTCACGAGCCTCTCTGCCTTGATATGTCCAAGCAGAACTTTTCTGCGGAAATCTGGATTCTTTTGGTCCTTCAGATTGAAAATCAAAGATCGATACTTAGCCTTCTGGGAGCCAGTGGAACCACCCCAATTTTCAAAGAGCAGAGATTCCACAGTGACAGCAACTCGAATAGGATCAGCTGCATTCACCTCATCCGCAAACCTTTCATCACCCTCTGCAGAAACCTTGGACAAAGCCTCATGCAGCAGTACCCTTACTTTGTCCCGAGATGTATCATTACACTTAATCATAGAGGTTAACTTTGGGGGACCAGAGGAGTTGAGTGCTGGTTTATTCGCTTCTTTGGCTACCTTTTCAACCTTAACACTCTCCACTAAAGCAGCTTTCTCAGTCTTGACAGGATTAACATTTTGAACCTTTCTTTCTGTTTTGACAGTTCCAGAACTATAAGCTTTCTCAGAGCTTGGTTTGACATCACAATCAACCTTCTTAACCTCAACAGGTTCAGCCTTGGAAACCTTCTCGACCTTCACAGCAGATGTCTTCTGAACCTTCTCAGGCCTGGGGCTGTCGGCACACGGAGAATCGCGTTTTAGAGAGTCTATTCTTTCCAAGTTTCCATTTTTCGCATTTTTCTCCACCTCGGTCATTACAATCTCTTTCCATTTCTCCAACAGGCCAGAAGCAACTGACTGGATTTTCTTTCTAGGATGCTTTGTGAGATGTCGAAGACGCTTTCCAACCTGAAAAATTACATATCAAAGGTCAGAACAAACCTCAACTCCAATTTCATGTCTTTCCAACCATGCAACATAGCAAAAGATTTAGACAATGCAGCATTATGGACAGCTACACAAACAACCCCTCTTGTCCGTGTGTATGCTTACACATATATTTTTGGGTCCTAAACAGATAAGTGCCTGGAGCAGGACATCTAGATAAAGAACTTCAATTTAATCTTAAATGCTGCTAATATCTACTTCTCTAAGAACTAAAACTGCATCCCATCGTTTCGGAAACGGTTGAATCCATACAAGATAAAAGACCAATGTGATATTTGAAATTAGGACACAGAATTGCAGCTTTGGTTTCTTATGGCAGATAAATTCTGATCTATGAATTAAAGTTCAAATTGTTTTAGTCTACCAAATTTCTTGTAAAAAAACAACAGAAAAAATAATAATAATTAGACTTTTAGATTGAAAATTGATTCATGTGATCTACATGTGAGTAATGGAATTGACTTGCTGCAAACCCTAAAATACAAATAATGGTCACAGAGGAGGATAAAATCAAAACAAAATTTTGACCCAAAAAAAAAAATCAAATCTAAATTCAAATTAAATTGCGGACAAAAAGAAAAAGGAACATACTTGGGTTGAGACGAGGATTTGATGAGTGACGGGAAATTTCTTGAGCTGCTCGAAGGCCTCAAGGCATTGGCTTTCTTCGGCTCCTCCGTCGCAAGATGTGGCGGTGTCCGCCGATTTCTTCACGGCGTCGAACAACTCCAGAAGCTCCTTCTCCATCGCCCCCAATTCGCAATTTTTCCTCTAAATTGAATTCCAAAATCCACCCCTTGATAAGTGAATCGAAGGGAAAGAAACCCAGAAAACCTAGAAATCGAATCGACGGGGAGGAGTGAGAAACCGAGAGAGAGAGAGAGTGGTTGGGAGTGTCGAAAGTCCTCTCCTTTATTATTTTGCTTCCGATAAAATTTCCTGGTCCGTTTCGGAGAGGCGAAACAAACGTTTATACTGTAAACTAAATCAGAGTGTGATCGGGAGATCGAACGGCTGATGTTGTGGCACGTGTGCTTTAGGGTTCGGTTTTTCTGTTTGGGTACTATTTCTCTTACTTTTGTTTTGGGAGTTTGGCGCGTCAAGTTACGCGCCTTCTTGAGTCTACCAACTACCAAACACCTAAAATTAGAATCGGAATAGGAATCCATAGATTGAGTTCGGTACTGTGTACTTTCGCACGCTTTTCCCTTTTCCTTTTTTTTTTAGTACCCTTATTTTTTAAATTTTAATTACTTTTTAGAGGTAAACATTACAAATTAAGTAAATTTAAAAAAAATTAGTCCATCCCAACTGGGTCGGGATACCCATTTTGGAATTGAAGGCAAATGGGGCCTCTTATAAGGAATGGTGGGCTTTAGCCTCCAATCCATGGGACCATGACCCAAATACAAAAATCTTGCATGAGAGTCGCTTTAACATTCCCGTTACACTTCTCTCTTTATTTATGTCCCTTGATTTTTCTTTACTCAATCCAAAGGTTAGACAAAAGAGGAGAGGTACACGAGAAAAAAAAAAAGTGCGAAAATCACTTCTTATTGCATGAGTGTTGTTCTATATAAGCTGTAATCTGCAAATTAGATTTAGAACCTCGTAAACGAGCTATTTTCCTTACAATGCAAATCATTGTCTAACATGTATGCAAAAGTAACTCGGTTAAAATAAAAAAAAGAAAAGTTTTTGCACACATGTCAGACTGTAATTCGTCTGCAAGAGGAATGGCTAAGGGACGGCTTGTTTCATTTACATAATGTGTGGAATTTCATATGGTTATTCGTTTCAAGAGGGTTAGGAGATCACATTCACATGCCAAACAAAGAAAGTAAATTGCAAGAATGCACAAACAAAAACCCAGGAATTAGTAAAACAATGCAAAGAAAGGCCTTTGCATGTAATTAACGATGATCAAGGGTACGAAAGTACATGATTATTTGCATAAACTCTTCCAACTATTGTCTCATCAAAACAACGTTTCCCATGGTTATCTCAATCCACAAAACAGAAACTCAAAAGTTTTACCAGAATGTTCAATTCCCTTCTCACTTAGCTTCCGGCTCCGGCTTCTCTATAAAGGTCTTCCTAATCCAATCAAATGGCTGCAAAGCGAATTACAAAATATTAGACTTAATTATTAGATTAATAACTTACAAAGGCAAAGTAACAATGATGTAAACATAGGTTCTGGGAAAGTGCAAAATACAACCGGAGCTTACAAACACTCATCACCTACCGTAATGGCTAAGTCGGAAAAGTTCAAGAAACTTCCGACAGGTTGAAATTCAAGAAAATTAACAACGAAAACAAGATAAATTGCGTCCTTATGCACCAAATTGTAGGTGGATTTCATCCGAGCATAACTCTCAAAAGCATCCACCAACAGAAGTCCAACGAAATGGCGCTACGAGTGCTAATGATTTTAATTCTTTGTTATTCATCCAAAAGTTTTTTTAATTCTTTCACACGTAGCAAATGAAAACAAATCTCCAGTTCTGCTACTCGATATCTTTTCAGCGGAAAACAGTTTCGCACGATTTCGAAATTATAAACCGATCAAAGTTTCAGCAACAAGCAGACTACTCAATCAGAAAACACATTCATCAGAATTTATGTTTCGATCAGGATTTGAACCCATGGAAATCAGCTGTGATTATCAATAATTAAAGTAATAAACCAGAAATTCTAGCAAAAATAATTCACAATCGCAAAAATGCAGTAAAATCTGCAGTTCAATCTTCCGTTTTCATGTAAATGGATTCATCATCCGCAATCTTAATGCTACAAATCTTTTTTTTTTTTTTTAAACATGGATTTTGATTATCCTTGATCAAATTTGCACACGAGAAATGACTTATTTCAACAAGAAGATAAAAGGCGCGATGAAACAGAGGGCATGGAAAATCGAAGTGACAGGGATGGGAATTTACAGACCTGGACGAGCCAAAGAGCACCGGTCAAGGCGACGACGCCCCACCCGACGGCTGCTTGGACATCGGTGGTATGGGGGCGAAGCCTTGGCTTCACGAACTTGAACATACTCAATTCACCTGCCATTTCCTCCGATTTTCTGTATTCTCAGCCCTAACCCTAAAAAATCACCCAAATTAAGTGAACGAAATCTTTGTTTCTCAGTTCGCACAATGTGTCAAATCAGTGGCAAAATGTTCGCCACATAATAAACCTGGAACCTTCCGGTGTGGCCGCTGATAACGATCACTGTGATCATTAATCTTCCACCGTTAGATTGTTCTGATGGTTGTGGGACCCCAGAAATCATCCCGATTAATGAACGTATCTCTGTTTTTTATTTTTCTTTTTTATCTAGATTATTTTCTAATCTTTTTGGTTTTTCTGTTTTCCAATTTTTAAGGAATTGACCGTGTAAAATTCCGCTTCGAATGCTACTCTCATGGGCCAAAACTCAAGTTCGTGCCTCGTAAGTGAAAGGTAACAGGTTCGATTTTCATGACAAGCTGCATTCGAAACTAATAACCAAGAAAACCAGAGACTCTTAACAGAAAAACATCTCACGGCCCGGTTTATCATCCAACACGTCCATGTCAATTTTCAAAACATTCTTCTTTTTTTCTTTAAGCCTCTATTTAAACTGAATTTGAAAGTTGAGTAGCGTTCTGCTTGATACTATCTGGTTTGCGTCCCTTGTCCGGACCACCGATGATCCCCCATGTCTCAAATTGCCTTTGTCGAGCTCTTGCCCTATCCTTCTCTTCATCAGATTTTGACGAGAAACAGTACGGACAAGTAACTCCGTATTCCCACTGAGGAGACTCCATATCTGCATCACTGACCGGTTGCTTACATCCATAGCATAACTTGTGAGTTCCCTGTGCTAAGCCATGCTCAACTGAGACCCTCTTGTCAAAGACGAAGCACTCTCCTTCCCACAGGCTCTCTGTCGGCGGAACTTCCTCAAGATACTTCAGAATTCCACCTTCTAGATGATAAACCTGAGAAAGACAGATGTTTCAAAATCAAACTATCAGCCAAGTTCCTTTTAACCTTCACAAACTAATCCTTTCCTACAGATAAGATTTGTGGCGAAAAAAAACTGCTTGAAAGATATTCACCTCTTCAAAGCCTTTGCTGAGGAGAAAACTTGAAGCTTTCTCACATCTAATGCCCCCAGTACAGTACATGGCAACTTTCGGAGGTGCTTTTGGTTTTGATGTATCAAGCTGATTGTTGGTGCTGCCATTTGGACTGTTGACTTGCACCTCCAAATCACCATTCTCAGGTTCGGAAGGTTGAAACTGATCGTCTACCCAAGATGGGAACTCCCGGAATGCTTTAGTACGTGGATCAACTGCTCCTTTGAACTTCCCTATTCTAGTTTCATAATTGTTGCGCACATCAATAACTACCTGGATATAAACATGTGTCAGGACTAAGACAGTGTAGGTGAACCTGACATTGGTGCTAATATTTTCACAAACTAAGATGAAATGCCAGCATTCATCAAAACTTCATAAAATTACTGTAAATTCTTTACGGTCAATATCAAGCTGTTAAAAAACATGATTATGTCAGTTTCAAAAGCGAGTCATGAAGGTCAAATTTCTAATGTACTTGGTAACGTTGGACAATATAAAGCTTAGTTTGCTATAGACTACTCAAAAGTTAAAAAAAAAACTGAACTCAAAAACAAAAGGACGGAATACATTCTGCATATTGATTACAGCTCTGTGACACACTTTAAAGAAACCAATATAAGGAAGAAAGTACTCACCGTATCTGGATCACTAATCAACGCATTCCAATCCCGTGGACTCACATACTTTCCCACCTTTTCAATTGGCGATACATCAGGCATTCCGAGGCTAACAATCTGATTAAACATGTGCAAGGAGAAAATCTGAACCACCTCACAAATGAGAACAACAAAATGTACCCACAAGTTCACAATCAAGATTTGTTCAAACCCGTACCTCCTTCTTCAACTTGACCCTCACATGATCCCATCTGAAGGGCGCATCTTCCCCTGCTGCCAGAGGAGAACTACTAGTGTGTCCATGATGGATAGCTTCATCCTCAGGACTCACAGGTGACTCCAATCTTCTTAGTCCGTTGAGGTGGTTATCACTTTGGATGAACTCAAGAACTTTCTCCACTGATTCTCTTGTCCCACAAATGCTCCCGTTTATCCCTTCCGGTGCAAGTATGATACCACCTGAAACACGCTGGACATGATCAGCTTAGTGAGGTACGAACTGCACAATACATAAGCTCCGGAAGAGTAAAACAGAATGGAATAATACCACACCGACATGCAATGTCACGGATTAATTCTAATCCATAAAAATTGAAGGCTTTTGAGAATTGCTAAGAACAAATTAAGAATTTAAACAGTAAATTGACAACAAATGCCAGACTTTATCAAATTATCATATCTAATTAGCCATTAGCCAACGAAATTGAATTCGACATCTTCTAAGCTCCTCCAAATTAAGATAACTAACCCAACAAAGCTTTAATCCCCAATAGTCCAACAATGCATAAAGATTTGAAATTTACTTCCACTACAGATATTACCACATTTAAATAAAATTTCATGGAAATTAACCATTAACAAACTAAAATTTAAGAAAATAGAGAAATGCAGATGAAATGCGGGTACCAGTTCTTCGCAGAGCTGCTTCAATGGTTGCCGCAGACGAGCATGGTCGGGAAAATCAGCGAACTTGTAGAAGGAGATCACCACGAGAATCTGCGAGTCCGAGTTATCCGACTCGGTCGAGCTCTGAATCGGGACCGGACTGGTGGGCCCGGAGAAGCACCTGGAAAGCGTCATGCTTTGAGGGACTCCAGGAACGCCGCGAGAATCGGAGGCCGGAATTCTACTGGGATTGAACAACGGCTGAGGAGGACGATTGGAGGGCGGCGAAATTGAAGAGGCGGAATGCAACCTAGGGTTAGGGTTTACGGAGTGCAGTGGAGGTGACGATAGCATCCTCAGCGACAGTGATGGAGGTGACCTCCACCTTAGCATAGAGTTGACTGCTGGAGGTAAGGTTCGCATGCGGCGCTGCTTTCGTTAGGTTTCTGTATTGCTCTGGGCGTGTGAATTTACAATTATGTCCTTGGAGTGAGCGGGACCACGTGGCGGATGTAGGTTGGATTAGATGCGTGGCTTTGTCCAATCAAGGCGTCGAATACTGTCTTGAATTGCAAAGGGAAAATTGGCAGATATTTTCGGATAAGGACATAACAGTCTGGGGTCGATTCGCGAATATGACAAATCGATAATTACGATTCTGCCCTACTAGAATACTAAAATTAACAAGGGTCGTATTGAGAATTTGAGGTTCTCTTCAATCTTCTGCAATTCAAGTTGCTAATCGCGTTTATGTTTGAATCTGAAATTTTGTGTACAATTTCTCTTTTTCCTAATATTATCTGTACAAAAAAAAAAATTGTAAATTAAACCAATAGTTTTCAAGGAGACTAAAATTAATTTGGTATACATTTATTGTGGACGCTTATCGTTCAAGTATTTTACAATCATGCTCATATTGAGAAATTGATTGTTGCCTTTGACATGAAAACAATAAATTTGTACTACATATTGTGATAAGTGATATGTATAACTGTTATATATGAACTATAGTTATTGATGTAGTATGTGTACATTACTTAAACAACAAAACAACACATACGATCCCGTCATCAACTAATGAAAATAACAACTGTTATCAGTATCACTTAGGTCCGACACATAATAGAATTACTAAATCCGTAACTTTTAACTTCAAAATTCTTGTGATACTTCTGTGATGAGCTAATAAGGTTTACATCACTAAACCATTTTAAGCAGACTCTTGATTAATTAGTAGACTCTTTATCCCACTCTAACCATTTTTTATAATATTTTCACCTTTTATGAGAGCTCTCATGACTCGTATAAATACGATATGATTTTCCACACATAAATATATAGCAAGTCACCAGTACAATAGCGACATGAATGCCCATTCCAACAGTTCTTTCATTGTCTTTTTCCAAATCTTCTTCATGTAAAACCTACTTTATTTAGATTGGGAAAATCGTAAGGTTTTCTAAAACCATGTGCTATGGCTCGAATCCATAGTCAATCTTATTTCCGATTCCGATAGAAACTGTTGACAATTGAATCCAATTTTTCCCATTATTTTCGTATCCGTAATAGTGCGAAAAGAAGGCCCGACTCCAAGTTGTTCAAGAATAGTGGCGTTGAGTTTCTCGACCCTTTGCCTTAGGTTAGTTCGTGAATAAAATAGTTGTTTTTTTTTTAAGATTGTCGTACAATGATCAATGGACCAACAAGCCAATTAGGCATATCCTATAGATGAAAGGCCGGTGGAGTTACATATAATATTATATTATATATATATATATATATATATATGTAATTGATAAATTTTGGCCATGTTAACAACTAAGGTTCCATTGCAACCATGTATATTAACCTTTCTGCTTAATATTACCATAAATAAAGTCCAAACACATTGCCCAATCAAAATATCCCTCATTAAGATATTAGAAAGCTCTGTTTTTGGAGAGTTTCCATAGCAAGTTGTTGTAAGTTAATGTGCTTGGTTCTGAATGATTTCTTGCTCTCTACTGTTGTACATGAGCGATATTGAGAGATGCATGGAATTTGGACATAACATTTCGAATGTAGGAGAAAGACTTGTTTCAACTTTTTAAGTATTTTTCGCTGCAACACTATTTTAGAGCATGTTCAATTATGTATAAGTTTAAGAGAATGACTTACATGACACTAGTACATCATTACTGTGAAAACATGTGTAAGGTCTTGTCCACGAGACATTATATCATTAACACATGAAGCTGCAGTGACATTATATATATGTCATGCAAGTTGTTCTCATAGTTCAGACCGTTATAAATGTTTTTTTTTTGGAACAAGGGTAATAAATGTTTTAATTATGCAATAAATATTTCAGTTAAATTTAATTCGATTTTTACACTTGCTAGGCAAATGTAAAGTACTCCAAACCTAAATAATAATAATAAATGTTCAATATTGCATTAATGCTAGGAGTTACTAAGAGTCAATTTCTTTCTCTTCAAAATCGGAAGCTCCTAGCAAATTTCCTATTCGACGAGCAATACATAGTGTGTGATTGGAGATGAATTTTTTAATCTGTCTCTAAAATTTAATTAGGAGTTCATTCAAAAAGTCCATTAAAAATCATCCTTATATTGTTGTTCTATATAAATTTTCTTTAATGTATGCATGATAAATTGTTTTTGCTTGAACTATAATAAATTAAAATAATAATCTAAAATAGTCATCATACACTCTTCCTTTATAAAATATCTCATAATCTTTAATTTTCTCTAAAACATAACAAATGCTCCCAAAAACATATAAGCATCTATCTTTAACTTTAAGAATATTCAGAAATTTCCAATCTCTATGATTAAAACTAGATTATGAAAGTTGATTAGTGAAAAAGAAACTATAAAGATAACTTAATATAATCAAAGTGTAGCTAGCTAGAATTTGATAAGTGGATATGGATTGAATAAATACTCAGACTTTATTGCACCAAACAATACTCAAAAGAAAGTTGAAAAAATCTTGGTTGGTACGACCATTGAATGATCTAAATTAATTTGCAGTAAGCCCTAAATGATTTTAATTCATTTAACAATACCCCAACCTGACAAGTGGATTAAAAATGAGAAAAAAAAATGAAATGATGTAAGCTTTACATCACCACCATGACATCACCTCAGCTTTGTAAGCAATTTGATTGGAATTTTATCTTTTTAATTATGTGATTGGGGTTCTCACCTCCTTCCTTACATCTTCCAATGAATTGCTTCCCACCTTCTTATTCTCATATGATAAAACCACATCCTCTTGTTCTCGCACCTCATCCAAACAAACCCCAAATAAAACTTTTCTTTTTTCCACACAACAATAGAGTTTAGCTAAAATTAGAGCAGACAGAGGAGGAGCCTAAAAGCCGTTTTCTCATCTTTCATGAATCACTTCCCATTCTCCAATAGTTTATTTGAAACTGTTTCTGTACGCAACACTTCTGTGAAAAAACGCTTTTGCTAGAAGCTATTGAGAAGGTTTTCCTGCACAAGTACGAAAAATCGTCAAACACAATCAGAAACACTTTCAATCATTTCAGAAGCAATTCCCAACAATAGTGTATTTCATATCATAAAAGTCATATCCCCTCGATCTCTTGCTCTATCCAAACAAAACCCATTTCAGATTTTCACACAAAAACACAGAGAGAGGGAGAACAGAGGAATTAAAGCTAGAAACAGAGCAAAAGCAGAGCATCCTATAACCAATGAGAATCGACCACAAGAGACTGATCGAAGAGCTACTTGAAGGCCGGAAGACGGCGGCGGAGCTTCAGATTCTGCTACACAAGCCATTCGGAGATCGTGGATCGGCGGATGAGCTTTTGGTGAAGATCATGACAACATTCGCAGAGAGTCTCTCTGTTCTGACTGCTTCTGATGGCCATGCGGATCACCAGTCTGCTGCTTCCGGTGAGGTTTATCAGGTCAAGCCGGAACCTTCCCATGTGGAGCACTCGCATTGCGGTGACCGGAGCTCTGAAGATTCCGGTGAGAGTCGAAAGACTCAGGCTTTCAAGGATCGGAGAGGTTGCTACAAGAGAAGGTAACGAATTGAAAGATCTCTATCATGGATTCATATGTGAATAATTGTTTGCCATTTTCTTTTATTTGTTTAATTCCCTAGCTAGTATCATGGACATGGAGACTAGTTAGTTTTAGGCTTTTAACTGTTCTGCTTCTTTTTATATGACATGGAGACTAATAAGTTTGTTTCATCTTCTTGGTTGCAGAAAGACATGCCAATCATGGACAGTAACCTCTAGCACACTTGAAGACGGTCAGGCTTGGAGAAAATATGGCCAAAAGATAATCCTCAATGCTCCATATCCAAGGTTTGTTTTTATTTTAAGAATTTATGAACAATTTTTTGGGAAAATGATTTATTCAAACCTTTTTTTTCTCATTCATTTTATTCAATTTAAATAGTAGAATTGTAGGGTATATTTGGTGGTTAGAATTTTAACCTTTTCAATACGCACAAATTATTAAACTTTAATTTTATTTTTAAATAAAGCGATAATGTTAGTAAGTTAGATAGTTCCTTATTAAGGAAAGAGAAATCGGTGTAGATTGAGCTTGCACTAGAGTGCATATGCAAAATTATTTTCTGCTACTGCGGTAAAGCGCCATATGCTATTAAACTGTATTTTATTCCTTACTTTCACATAGCTTGCATCCAATATGAGTTATTCAAAATCCTAAACATCGAAGGAGCTCGTAAAAGAAAGAACTAAAAAGCATAAAGAGTGTAAGGAAATCCTAACAAGAAAAGTTGGTGTTCACATTGCTCTGTGGTTACTGGTTACAACAAAAGTTGGGTTCACATTTCACTTTTGATGAGCTGGACAGTACACACATATAATTGGTGCACAAGCATTATCCAAAGTTAAAACACCAGGCCCCAACAACTATTGCAGCAGTGCTCATTGAAGGGCATTCAACAAACAAACTGGAGAAATGGATTTACCAATAAATATGCATATAGTTTTACCTAACAAAATACAAAAATTGAAAATGGTACTAGAGTGAATTTAATTTGTATGTAGTCATTGAGCTTGTGTTGACGCATTCCCAGATTTTAAAAAATACAAATTTATTTTCTCATTTTCAGTTTACGAAAACTCGTTACTGTAAGATTTTTAAAAAAACGTTACCAGACGGACTCTAACTGTTTTATAATCTCAATTACAGGGCTTACTTCAGATGCACAAGAAAGTTTGACCAAGGTTGCAAGGCAACCAAACAAGTCCAACAAATCCAAGGCAACCCACGCACGTACCAAACCACCTACATTGGCGAGCACACGTGCAGAACCATGATCAAGGCTTCTCCAATGATCATCGGCTCTGATCCTTTGGAATCTCAGACTGTTAGTTCAGAATCTGGGACCCCACATCACCAAAACCCTAATTTCTTTGGCTCATCCTCATCGTCCATTCCCATCGTGAAACAAGAAGATTACAAAGTGGGGACACCAAGTGAATTAACGGACAACAATATGTGGCATGATTTGAAGGATCACTTCGATTTATCCGAGCCTGCCGGAATTTGTGTGTCTTCCAATGAGGGTGTGGTTTCAAACATGCACTGGGAGGACATGGATTTTGTAGTGAAGTCTATTAATTTTGAGGGTGATTTTAATTTTGATGAATCTGAGTTTCCTATAAACTCACTGTAATCATAGTTTTTATGCTATTTTGTAGTTCCCTTGTAATGGTTAGGGTTGATTGTAATGGCTAGGGTTGATTGTAATGGTTGGGGTTGATGTAATCGTTAAATAATGATCTTCATAATCATGTTTGAGTTAGAAAAAGGTTCATACATGTTGATTGAAGTCGAAATATTTGGTATCATATCTCTACGCATCAAACGAACTCAGGGCAATGTTACTTAACTAAACAAATATCAACTGACTAATTAGTTCTTGGTATAGTGACATTGTTGACGAGAAAAAGAAAAAACTCTAATTTGTGGTAGTAGACAATAATTATTTAACGATCATATAAAGTAATAAAGAATTGAGTTAATTTTACATTACGGTTCTAAACTTGTTCCCTAAAAGAATTAGGCTTACAAATAACATGAATTATCGCATTGCACACTTTAAAAGTTTACAAAAACTGGACATGCATGTGGATTCAGTCCATTGACTAGAACAATGTGTATGCTTCATCTCACGTCTAAGTTTAAATTATTGCCCTCGTAAAATAGAGTATCTTAATAATGATGTTCATGATCAGTTTGAGTTAGAAAAACTGAAACCACATTAACCCTAACGTGTAAGCCTACGTTAACTCAAAATCTACTTTAGGGTTATTCCAAACTTGTCACAGAAATGAATATAGTATATACACTCAAAAATTAACAAAAAATTGAACTGATGTGCAAGGGCAAGTGTGCTCGTTCTCTTACTTTCAAATGTGGATTACAATCCTCGGAGATTAGGACACTTTAAAATATCATTTTTTAAAATAAATAAATAAATAAAGTTTACAAACACCAATTGACCAGGAAAAAAAAAAGTTTACAAACACCTGTGTGAAATTACTTTAATTGACCTTCCTAGAAGATTAGGATGACTGACTCAGATTAATTTGGTTAATTAGCTCCTATGATCTTTTCATTGGTTAAACAAATAAAGAAAATTGACCCGCCGGCCCAAGTACTAGCATTTCCTGCCTAGTGATCTCAATTTTTCTTGTCATCCGACTCCCATCTATGTTCAGCAGAATTGAAAATAAAATCCATACTACTGCTGCTGCTGCCTGAATTAAACATAGCATCAGCCAAATCCCTCACAGGAAAGTCAACTTCTTTACCGTAACGTGTGCCGGTGGATGTACCTACGTCATCACCGCCGCCACCACCAGTGCCACGACCGCCACCGATCATACCACCGCTGCTGCCTACTCCTCTAATAGGGTTAAAGTCCATGGAAAGCCATAGAGATGTTGGAGGCTCAGTGGTTGCTGCCATATGATCTTGTGTAATATGATGATCTGCTGTTGGTGGTAGAGTTGAAGGTGCAGTGGCTGACATGTGGCATGTGTGTTCACCTCTGTACATTACTTCAAATGTTAAGGGATCATCGTCCAGCCTCTGGACTTGCTTCTTGGCTGGGCATTTGTACAACTTTTGATGGGTGCATCTATAGTAACCCCTGAAAAAGAAACATGATATAATTAATCAGTATTTGACAAAAAAAAGAAGATATAATAATCAGTAAAAAAACACTTAAAGTACCGTTTTAAAGAGAAAGAAAAATTCTATGTACCTAATTGTTATGACACCGACATTAATAATGGACAGATGATAAGTTTTTATTTCTTCTATAGTTTGCCGCGTGAAGTGTTTCATTAAACTATAAGGAAAAAAACTTATCACCCATTACCTGTTAATCTCCTTGTCATAACATTTATCAGAGGCTGCACTAATTAAGTAGTTAACTGTGACTCAACATTTGAATTTAGAAAATATGATTAATTGAACATTCTCAAGTCAATGCTCCACTCGGGCAGGGGTCTTCCCATTTACTAAGCAGCAATTGGTCATAAGAACTAAAGACCGTTTAATAATTTCGAATCAAAACTGATTGATTGCTGACCAAGTCAAGTCTGGTCAACGCATGAATTTATTTCATGACACTAATTAATTATACCGACTTGAACAAAAGGGCTTCAATATATCTAGCATATATGGATGCCTGGCAAACCCACTAAGAAGAAGCAGAATGTTGCATATCTTTGAACTGAATGTGTCAAACAAGATATAATTAACCTTGATCTACATGATTATGGTCAAATTAATTACCTTGGGAATCTGCTGTTCATGATCTCCTTTTGGCCATATTTTCTCCAAGTGAAGCCATCCTCTGGTGGGATTTCAGTGTTTCCAATCCTAGGTGCTGGTACTGTCATTTTGCTAATTACCCCTTGATCTTTCCTATTTAAGTAATCAAAATGAATATTAAATAGTTAACTCTAAACTTTCCACGAAGATATATGATTAGAAAACAAGTGCATGCTGCCAAAACAGTTTGGAAAGTACTTGATTCACACAGGAAAAGTCATGTGAAGTTTATATGCTTTATTGGGGTCATTTTCTAAGAAGCAGCTTGGTAATGCTTTTCTGCTTTCAACACATTTTTCTTGGAAAATTCTTTCATGATCCGGATCTTTAAATGGTCCGGAGAGTTAACGGTTTGAAATTAAAAGAAGCCCCACCCCTAGGTGAATTTAGGCCTTTCATTCTCAAGGACCATTTAATGGTCCGGAGTATGAAAGTGACACCCTTTCTTCTTAGCAAAGTTACCACATTTGTTTTCATACTCTAACTAGGAAAAAGACGTCCGTTAATAATAATATATTGATATCATCGTCGCCAGCAAAATATATGAATATAACTATTAGTAACATTCTCGTATGTTGTTCAACCGTCATGCACACACAAAGCAATAGTCTTTTACGGAGTTGTATTGTTTGTATGACAATAATTTAAGACAATGTTTTTACCTATACATGCACTAATTAAGATCATGGTAAAAATAATAACATAATAAGCTCTCAAACTAATTTTGCAGATACACATACCTTCGTCGCGGTCTTTGTGAGCTTGACGAAGCAATGTTCACATCAGAAGCTGACACAATATCCATTGCCTGAAAACCCCTAACTGCCGCCTCCGAATCCCGGACATCAATGCCGCCACTGATCTTCATTTCGCTTCGATCAGCTGCTAGTTGGGTTTGGATTATATCCATTGCCTGCGTATTAGACCTCAGCCATTGTTCAACACTTGTTCCAATCTGCTGGTGCTCAACTGTTAATAGGTTGTGAAGATATGAAGTACTACTTGAGTCTTGACTATATACAACCCTTTCTTTTGCAGAACCAAAAATCTTTGTGATTTCTTCCAATGAATTGGAGAGTAAGTTAGGTTGGGTGGCCAAGTTGGGTAGGGTTTCTTCAAGCTCTTTAGCCAACTTGCATCCATGGAGGATTAAAGAAATGATTTCATCCATGGCTTCTGGTTCTAGCTGCTTTTGCTTTTTTTGGGTTGGTTTGGATTTGAACATGTTATGGTGGTGGTGGGGAAATTTAAAAGTGTTGTGAATATATATAAGCCGCTTTTGTGAGACTTCTTCTGAGTTGGTGCTCCATGAAAAAGATTGAGAAATTGTTCAAAGGTATTTATGTTTTTTTTACACGGTACAAAATTTGGAAAGTATGCAATATGACTAAGTCTTGGTCAGATTGGAACAAGTGTTGGTCTACTTAATTCGGATTTCAATTTCAACCATTCTCTTTTCCTTTGAGTCTAGAAGAAGACTTGTTTCATTGAAACCAATTTTGCTGGACCCTTTTATAGAAGGGTTTTTTTTATCACCGTTGATCTCTGAAATTAGACATTCCAATCAAAATGGTCCTTGAAATTGAAAGTCCATCAATTTGGTCCCTGAAATTGGGTCTCTCAAATCAATTTAGTCCTTTCGTTACATTTTCGTCAATTTTTCTGTTATGTGCTGACGTGGCACACAAGTAGGTCCCACATATCCAATTATATGGTGCCACATGGATTAACCATAAAAAAATTGTTTTATAAAAAATTATTTTATATGGTGCCAAATCTTTTAAAATCAATATTTTTTTTATGGTTAATCAATGTGGCACCATATAACTGGATGGTGAGACACACTTGTGTGCCACATCAACACATAACAGAAAAATTGACGGAAATGTAACGGAAGGACCAAATTAATTTGCGAGACCCAATTTCAGGGACCAAATTGATGGATTTTCAATTTCATGGACCATTTTGTTTGGAAGGTCCAATTTCAGGGACCAACCGTGATAACAACCTTTTATAGCATTTGCAGAGGTTTGAAGTTATTAACTTAGGCACATGATTTTTTTACGTGACTTAATTTTAAACTAGCTACTTTAATTTATGGGGAGATGATTCGAACTTGTGTGTGAGGGGTGGACATACTGCCCTGACTAACTGACCTAATCAACATATGCTACGACATATATATGTATGAAATAACTCATTTTAATGAGTATATGTTGTTGCGAATAAAATAACCGAGCGTAACATATAAGATCATTTTGGTATAGAAAATGGTCAAAGAGTTAGAATTGTAGAAATTTTATCCCGTCAAAAAAATGATGACTCAACCATTGCTTATTACTAGACTATATTGAGGAAGTTAATATACAAGGATGAAGGAAAATGTTATTCAACTAGTTGGCTATGGTAAATTTGTGTTAGAAACCCTTGCCCCTACGTGTAGGTTGTGTTGAAGGAAAATGGTCCTCCACTGAAAATCTGCACAAACCAATCACAGAGAGCTAGTCAAGATTCCATGAGTCCCTACATCCCTCATTTTCCATGAAAGAATAATAGTAGGACAAAGCCAAACTTTACATATGGGGTGCTTCTATTACACCTCAAAATATAATACCCAAAGGTTGTTAAGAACTTCCATGCTTTTCCATTTTGTAAAAATTAAAAATTTATAAGTTGTTTTTTTCTATCCAAAAGCAATGGGAGAGGAGGTGGAGGAGGAGAGAAAGGCAAAAAGAAATTAAACAACTTTTTTGTTTCAAAAGGTAAGATAAATTAGATAATGAAGGGTAAAATGAGAGGAGTGCAGTGGAAGGAAAAGTATGAAAATCATATTATGAATAATTAAAGAAACTCCCAATCTCATAACTTTTAGCTACCATGCCTCACATGTATGAAGAAAATTTCGAATTCTCACAAGAAGGGTTTTTGAAGAAACTTGCATTTACATCGATTTGGATGGTATCTCGAACTGGGATTTTAATCATGAGTTCTTGAGACTGAATTGTACTGATCATGAATATCAGATTTATAGTGCCACCTAACACCAACTATTGTCTTTCTATTCTACTAAATGTACTTTTCAATGCAAAATTTCTTATAATTCAAGTTTTAAACATTTGAAAAAACAAATAATATAAAACCTAAAGCTAAAGATTTTAAATCTAAACAAATGAGTTCAAATACTTCTACATAAGATTCACATTGGACGCGTTCTAAAATCACTGCATGCATACTCTTCAGTCCTCTAAGTCCTACATCTTATGATTTGTGAAAAACAAATAATCAAATCAAATTAGATAATTAAAAGAGAGAAAGTGCACCAAAAAGGTGAGTGCTACAACATTTAGCAAGAAAAAAATGAAAACCAAATAAGCTCAAATAAAATAACACAACAAGAAACAAGAAACAAAAACAAAAACAGAAAGAAAAAAAATTAAAGAAAAATTGAAACAGGATAGGATCAATATGACTCTACCGACATTCCCTCATGTCAGTCGGTACTTCATTACCGATCATCACCGGGAGAGTCATTGGCAGTGTACCAATCCCCTTCCTTTTTCAATTTTTTTTGTTGGTTTTTATTTTATTTTTTTCTTGCCATAACACCAAATTATTGTTTTTCTATTCTACAAAATGTACTTTTCGATGCAAAATATTATATTTAAAGTTTTAAACATTCGAATTCACCTCTAACCATGGCTCCGAGGGTGACGATGTCCGTTTACGTGCAGTTGGTGGCTAGTGGCACGAGTTAGATACGCTCTAAAATCACCGCATGTAGACTCCTCAGTCTTCCTTGAGCCTTACATCTTCAAATATAAATATATATATATATATATATATATATATGTGTGTGTGTGTGTGTGTGTGTGTGATCCTACGTGGAGGTTCTCACCTTGTTTGTGATTTTCTAAGTATCAGTGTGACACGCCCCGACCCGGATGTCCAGGTGGACACTCAAAATTTGAGGTGTGTTGGCCAACCATCTCGTAGGGTGACGAAAGTCATTTGAAGGAAGAAATGTAATTTAAAGTAAGAAAAGAAAGTTTGAATAAAATAAAATTTGAGTGCGCATAAGTGTGTGTGAACCAATAAAAGAATATCAGAGTATCTAACTTTATAGAGTAGAAAGTGCACTAAAGCATATCACCCGAAGGTGGTAAATACAGTTACTAAGAAAGATTCCCTACACTGAAGAGGGAACTATGCCACCGCGTCTCAACGTCAAGAGCTCCAAATCCTACTAAAATATGGAAGGGCGCAAAATAGAAAAGTGTGAGTAGGCAAAAACAATAGTTTTCTACAACTTTTGGTCTTCCGAAAGTAGTAACCCATCGCTGTAAAAATCCGTAATAATCTCAAAATTATACTACGTAGTAAGTATGAAAACAACGTAAAAGTTGAAAGTTAATTATTTTCCAAGACGGGTAAATAACAATAAAACTTCCATATAAAATCTTTTAGGAGAAACCAACACGTGAAAATCAATAAGTGAAATTCAAAAATATCGCAAAGTTCCATGGCATCAATGAAAGCAGGTAAATCACAAAATCACAGATAAACAAATACGGTATGCTCATTGGATAATGCAGACACATGAGTTCATGCAGAGATACTCTGACATGAACAGGTTGGGTGTATAAATCTACGCTCAAGTACTACACACACGTAAAACTGGCGCTAAGCGCATCACAACGAGTTCTAGAAGTAAAAACAACTAGAACAGGCTGACACCTACAATGGATCCAAAGTGAACGTATTAGTAATGTGAACATACACGTGAAACTGGTTCTGGCCCCAGACAGTACTAGACACCGTGTAAGCAATCCTAAATGAGCAGGTGTAAACATAGGAAAACATGCCATGGATAATATTTCAAATCTCGTATCACAAAATGGGGTATTTCACAAAGCGATACATTTCTAAAGTAAGACGAGTAGTAAAACATTCTAAAGTGGTATTCACAAATACCGTAAGTCGAAACACCGATAATTTGCTAAAACATTTGAATTTCTAAAACCAAGTAAGATAACTATGTATAGCATAAAACCTATTTCGTAAATATACGTAAGATATAGGTTTAGAAAGAAAAGCCCACTCACAGTGACCGTAATCGTAATTCCTTTGCTTATACAATGTCGTGAGGTCCCACGTGTCGGCGGATGGTCACCACACGCGGTTAAAGTTAACAAAATATTCTAACGGCGTTATAGAATATTCCGTTAATGCCGTTAGTTAGAGGAAGGAATATACGTTTAGAATATTTTCGGTCTGGACCGGGTATGAACCAGCTTAGACCGGGTTTGTTGACGTCAGCAAGCTTCAACTCTCGTTGAATTTTGAGAATTTTGGTCGAGATTCTTCCAATCATCGTCGTGCCTCCGTTGTTGTTCCGCCTTCTATTTTGAAGGAATGTTTGGGTTCGTGGAGTTGAGACAAACCTATTGGTACCGGCCTTGAGGATCGATTCCTAGCCATTTGGCTAAAATCTCCTCGCCGGCCATGGTCACTCTCGCCGAAAAATCAGGCAGAGGTTCCCCTCTTCGATATGAACCATTTCACAACCAAATCAAGCATGCAATGTGTCAAAACTCATCTACTCAACACGAGGAAGAGAATGGTGGTGGTGGCGAGGCTTAACTTTGCCGAAAAATGGTGGAAATTCGCTAGAAAAAGTCGTCATCGTTGGAGTTCCTCGAATCACGACCTCGAAGTTCGATTTTCACAAAACAGAGGTCAGGAATGGGTTCATGGAGAGGAGAGGGTTCTAATGGTGGTGGTTAGGTGGTGTGATTCGCCGAGGAACGATGGCTCCGCCGCCGTAGGGTTTGTGGTGGGTCGTAAGAGACGAGAGAGAGTTGAGTGACAGTGACGGAGAGTAAAGACAGAGGGTGCAAGTGAGACAGAATGTGGGTCCCAGTGGACCCTAAACCCAAACTGAAATAAAATACGATTTTTGTAAAATTACGAGAATGCCCTTGAAATTAAAGTTTTGCAGAATCTTCGTTTCAACTCTGAATTCTGTTCTGTTTGCGTCCACGCATTCATATCGACGAGTATAACAAGAATAAGATATGAGAAAAGGTCATACGTGTCATGACACGAAAGTCAATGAAGGTCAACCATTACCCAACCAGGGGTATTTTGGTCAATTCACACATTCGAAAAATAAAATACTATAAATCTTGGGACGGGCTGTAACACAATGACTCTGATCGTTTGATCTTCTGGCAAACAATAGTTGCGCGATTCGGGGACTATCAACCATCATACTGTGAAATATTTGCCACAACGAAGGTTGCAAAATGGATTGCTACGGTAGTTCTAATGGCCAAAGAATTTTACTTGCAACAAAATGGTTACGCCGGTAGTCAGTACTTTGGTACCAATAGTCACCTCAGTGAGTCAGTAGCATTGTACTGATCCCCTCCTTCTTCATTTTTTAGGTTTTTGTTTTTTGTTTTGTTTTAGTTGCTATAACACCAAATTATCGTCTTTCTATTCTACAATGTTTTATAATTCAAGTTTAAATATTTGAAAACAACGATATAAAACCTAAAGCTAAATCATTTAAATCTAAACAAATGAGTACAAATACTTATACATTAGACTCACCTCCAACATTGGTTCAAAGGTTGGTGACGCCCGCTTGCGTGGAGTTGGTGGCTAGTGGCAGGAGTTGGACGCGCTCTTAAATCACCGCATGCATACTCCTAAGTCTTCTCTGAGTCCTCCACCAATTTCTCATGGATTGTAATTTTGTTTTGAATTTTTGCATTAGAATCTGCTTGATGCCAAAAACTGGGACTACATTGAGGTACATTCAATCAAGAAAATTAATTCTCTTCGAAAATTAACTATTTTTCAAGAAAACTTTGTTGTAGGGGGGATGAGGCCGACACACTGCCTTTATCAGTTGGTTTGACCCATGAATGCAAATGTTTCACATTATTAACATTAATTGTACATTTTGTGTTGAATATATATATATATATATATATATAAATAGATGATTGTGGGAGGTTAGTAGTAGGAGTGATCCTACAGAATTCCTCACTGAGAATCTATGACTCGAATCGTTTGATCTTCCGGCAATTCAGGGATGATCAACCATCATACTGTGAAATATTGGCCACAACGGAGGTGGTACCTAGACATCATGTCCGAGTCTTGCTTGCAGGTTGGGACAGGTACATATGATCGTTAATATGCTTCCAATTTAGTTTGGTTGGTGGCATAAGAAAATGTTTCGTTTGTTGTCGGTATTTTGGTTGAAGAAGATATTCTCCCTGTGATTTTCGTCATCTGTTTTCGTTCTCACAGGCTTAATTAACAAGGAAAATGTAGTGCATATTTTTCGTTAAATTACAGTAGTATGCTCAAATCATCTATTCCTTCATGCCAATTAGATAAAAGGAAATGTTAAAAAAAAAACTACGTACTAGAGTAATCAACAAAAATATACTAATCATCTGGAAGCCAATATTCTTGAATCTGTATGTTCTGTTATCCTCATCTGCTGCCTTTTAGTAGTAATCTGAGCGGTTTTCCATCAACAGCTTGCATTGCCTCTTGTACCTTGCATGGTCCTTCATCGCCATCTTCTTGTATAACTGCAAACTACATTCGCATTATCTCTCTTAATTTTCCCTTTTATTTCAAACTAAAATAATCGAAGAAAACTGAATTGTTCGTGATAATCCGAGAGAGCAAGAGATTTTCTGAGGGAGTTGGCACCACATCGACCGAGTTGCTTACTTGTTTCGCCAAAAGAAAAAGATTTTGCAAAACCCCAAGCCGCCATAACAAAAAAAGCATAAGTGCATCCTTATGGGAGAACTATGCTTTCTCAGCATTCGCTCAAACACATCACTCTTTACTCCATTTTTCTTCCCATATGAGGTAACCGACTTGCTAAGCGTGCGTGCAACGTGGCCCAGACCATAAGGCACGAATATAGGTGTCCTTTGTAGCAAAGGGCACAAAAGATATATGTGTCATTTGCCTGATATTCTTGTTGTGTAATTAAACTCCTGGTCGCCGACAATGATATTCGAGGAAATTAGGTAACCGGCCACAATATCACCCCACTTCTCAGCCTTGTCACAATGTTACTCTCTCCACTCTTTCTTGTCTCACAAGACTTAGTTACTTCATTGCCATGATCAGAGGCGGCCTAGAGGCAAGGTGAACAAGACATATGCTTTGGGCCTCACTAGAAATTAGGCCTCATATTTTCTTCATACGCCTGTTATATTTCTTAAAATTTTCATCATTCATTGTATTCTTGATTAGATAGGAAAAAAAAACTCTCTTATTCTCATAAATCTAATCTAATGTACCTCAAATTCATATTGTGAAAAAAAATCATATTAAAGTACAAAATTAGGAAGGCCTCATTTTTTTTTTTCGTCTTAAACCTCAATTTATATTGGGACGGCTTTGGCCATGATCTTCCACTTCTTGAACATCATTTGGGGTCAAGTATGAAGAAAAACTCGAATTGGTTTTCGAGTAAACATGCATTTGCATTGAGAGAGTCAAGGAGGTTGTGATCATGAGTTTGTTTTTCCTGGAGACTGAATCGTACCTAGAATTTCAAGTTCCCAGTGTCGCCTTTGACTTGAGCGGTGTCTATTCCATTAAATTTAATTTTTTTTGCCGATAATTACTAATTTATATCTATACTTATTATTAAGAGAGGGAGCAAATTGACATGTTCTAAAAGATTAGGAGGTCCAAATCAAAATTGATAATTCAGGGGGCAAATAAGAACAATGTACTAAGTTGAGGGGGTAATGCTAACATTTTTCTTAAATATAATTATAATTAACAGTCTGATTTATTTTTCATACAAGCTATAGTTAAAGTGGACGCACAACCTCATTTTTAATAATACAAGAGAAAACTCATAACCGCTTAAGCTACAAACTCATTGCGTTATTCTCATTTAATTTTGATAAACTGAAGCAAAAAAGTCTTTGACTTGTTAGCATAAGAAAATATTACATCAAAGATAAAAAAACATTCCACCACAGCATGTAAAAACTCCCTTTTAATTATTGTTTTTCTAAAATTAGTAAGTTTGGAGGGTAAACTGAAATGTCAACAGTGTCTGTTAACCCGGTTAAGCCAAATCTCAAGTGTGCTAAAAATCCTATGATTCTACATCATTCCTGCTGATTGATTAACAACGTTGTCAGAGAAAGTGACACACAGAGACAAAGACAAAATGGGTCACAGAGATCTGCCTTCTCCAAATTCAAATGGATATTTTATAATCTTGATGCTGATGCACTTGATTATTTTAGCCCGAGCTTCGATCCATGACTACCAAGACGAGTCCTTCATCCGTCGTTCCAATTCCTTCTTCTTCCACGGCGGAAGTGAAGGCCTTTATGCTTCCAAGCTCCACTCCGACAATGACAAGTCTAGCTCTGAGGATAAACCCCTCAATGGCAAGTCATTCATAAGGTAAACCGATTAAGTTTCCACCTTTTTGTTCTTGATCTGTTGTTTTGGGGGAAATAATTGATGGGTTCTTTGTTTTTCCCTGATTGGTGATTGTTTTTTGGTTTTGTTTGATAAGACGATATTCTAAACTAATCTAATTTACGGGGAGGTGGGTTAGAACTTGGGTGCGGGGCGGACCCACTGTCATAGCCAACTTATCCGCATTTGCTGGTTGGTGATTGTTTTGATTGGGAAAAGTTGAATTTTTTAGGGAAAATTGAATTGGGTTTGTGTTGGTATCTGTTGAAAGCTGGGGTTTATGGATTAAATGTGCAGTGCATTGTGCAGTGATTGATTTGTTTCAATGAGGGTTGACCATTGAAATGCCAGTGCTTGATGCCATGACGTTGAAATGTAGGGAAAAAGGAATGAATATAATGAGGGGACGCCACTTGTATCGCTGATTTAGGGCGCGTTTGATAACCATTTAGTTTTTAGTTTTTAGCTTTCATTTTTTATGCTAGAGATGGTTGGAAAGTAATAGTAGAAATGAGGGATGGAGAAAGATGGAGGGACGCGGTGGGAGGGAGGAGGGAGAAATGAAGGAGATTAAACGAAAATAAAAACTTGAAAACAACTTAGAATGAATATTATGAAAGAATGTCACTTATGGCTGTTCTATGGGAAATTCTTTAGTTAACCATTTTCGATCAGAAGTATTTGTAGGTTTTTGTGTATAAACGAAACATTTCAAAGGGATTTATCCGTCCTTTCCATATGTAAATGCAGGTTCGAATCGATCATCTTTCGAAGAACCAAGGAATCTGCTGAAAAGAAGAATGAGATGCAGCAGAGGACTGGCTTGGTAGAGGCTATTGTACTCGAGGTTAGGGACAGGGAGAAGATTGGAGGTTCTTATTTGAACTCCGATGCAATATGCTGCACCCCAGAGCTATCCAAGGATGGTTCCTGCAAGGTGGGAGAGGTTATCATCCAACAAAACCCAGACAACCCTGATGGGCCAAAAAGGATTCAGACCTTCTTCGAGGGGAAAAATGAAGAGGCTAATATGGATATCCAAACAATTGAGATCAACAGCACCGGAATGTACTATCTCTATTTTATGTTCTGTGATCCAGAACTTGTGGGCACATTAATCAGCGGAAGAACTGTTTGGAGGAACCCTGACGGTTATTTACCTGGAAAGATGTCCCCATTGATGACATTTTTTGGCCTAATGTCTTTAGCATATATTGTCCTCGGTCTTTTCTGGTTTCTCCGCTTTTTACAGTATTGGAAAGACATAATACAGTTGCACTACCACATCAGTGCTGTAATTGGACTTGGAATGTGTGAAATGGCCCTTTGGTATTTTGAATATGCAAATTTCAATTCCACTGGAAGCAGACCAATGGGAATTACCATATGGGCAGTAACCTTCAGCGCTGTTAAGAAAACTGTCTCCCGGCTTCTTCTTCTGGTGGTTTCAATGGGCTATGGTGTTGTGCGGCCAACTCTTGGTGGTTTAACATCGAAAGTACTTCTCCTTGGGGTAATATATTTTGTAGCATCAGAAGCACTTGAGCTTGTTGAACATTTGGGGAATATCAATGACTTTTCTGGAAAAGCAAGGCTTTTTCTGGTGCTACCGGTTGCTCTTTTGGATGCCTGTTTTATTCTTTGGATCTTTTCCTCGTTATCTAAAACTTTGGAGAAGCTTCAGGTAACCTTAGTTTTCACGTTCATCCTTTCCTTCCTTGTTATCAGCTACATGAATTTACTTTTTGGCTTGACCTTGATCTGCACATTTGGTAACTGGTAGGCATCTGTATTTCCTGTCTTGGAAGTGTGTATGCATCATAGATACCTGGCCAACATATTTTCAATGGAAGTTGCACAGTTTGAATCCATCTGTGTTTTACGACATGACTACCTCTGAAGAAATTGTTTTACCTAGGTGGTATTTTAGTGCTTAGAAGCATGATAGCATCTAAATACATGAGAATGTCTTATGTCTGTTACATACATGAAGATTCATTAGCTTGCCTTTGAATGCAACACTTTGTATTCAGCCTGAGGAAACTAAGTGAATATGTCTCTTTGTCTACTGTGCGCACAGATTCGAAGAAGCATGGCCAAACTTGAGCTGTACCGGAAGTTTACCAATTTCCTTGCAGTATCAGTGCTGCTCTCTGTCGCTTGGATTGGTTATGAGGTCTGTTTTGTTTTGTTTCCGGTTCCTTGGTTCTTAATTTCTTTCTTCTACTCAACTGTCTTGTTTAACAAATTATTTGCCACAAAATTGCTCTATTTTCCAGCTGTTTGAATTTTACTTATGCATGTGTTCCACTCTTTTCTTGTACAGTATTAAGATTTGTATAATTAATAACTAAACTTGTGACCTTTGTCTGTTCAGTTGTATTTCAATGCGACTGATCCGTTGAGTGAACTGTGGCGAAGAGCCTGGGTCATCCCAGCTTTCTGGACTTTGCTTGCTTATTTGCTGTTGGTGGTGATATGTGTTCTTTGGGCTCCATCTCATAACCCAACAGGGTACGCTCTAAGCCTCCTTTTAATTGCATCATCCGACTTTCTGAGTTTGCTTCATTTGGCTTTTGCTTATACGGCACTTGTAAAACTGCTCACATTAATCCAATTCAATTTCTTTGAATATTTTTGTAATCATGCATCAAAATGCTTTCTAAGTGAGGCTTATGAGACATTCCGGCGATGAGCAAGCATAGGAACAGACCAAAATAGAACATCTACTAAAAAGAACCTTGACGATTATTATACAGTACAAATATTCAAGTGAAATGAGACTCGTATGGTGTTGCATGTTGTGTTCCTGAGTTTAATACACTGGACACCGTATCAATTCATTTTCGTGAAAGTTCATGACTTAATGTCCCAAGTTTCAACTCTACAAACATATCCGAAGCATTAAGTGCCAATTTTTTTTCCTTTGTATAGAATGTGTAGCTTCAGTTTTCTTAATGAGTTTCCAATACACCTGGTGAGGACACTTTGAATTATGACTTAATACGGGATTCTGCAGATATGCATACTCGGAGGAGACTGCAGATGACTTTGATGACGAGGGTATCTCGCTCATGGGAAGTGGAGTTAAGGTGGCCGGCGGAGACTTGGCAACCAAGCTAGAAAGAAAGGAAAGGAAGGCATCGAGCGCAGCAGATCATCACGTGTTTGGGCTTGGGGAAGATCTAGAGGAGGACAAGAGAGAATAACGACCAGCATTTCTTCCTATATTCCAATTGAGTCTCTCTGGATATCAACATTCATTTGCAGGAATATATGTCTTCACCATACCGTCAATGTCTAGTAGGAAGTCCCAAGAGAAAGAAAAGGGGTGAAGAGGAGGAGGAGGTGGGAGGGTTGTATAAGAGAAAGCTCAGTAAATTAAACCCGAAAATTAGACAGAAATTATGAATATACAACTGAGTGCATACAACCGGTTGCATCGTAGGTTTCTTTGTGGCCGAGAGCTTTTAACCTGAATACCCGATGTGACGTGAGGTCGGGGTTATATTGGCTTAAGTGATAAGGCACTCATTTCTTTCCTTTTTTTTAATTTTATTTTGGTGGTGTTTTTGGGCAGATCGTCAAGGGTCTTGGTCTTGCTTTTTCTTTCTTCTTGTTCGGGGCAAAAGGAAAATAATAATTTAAAGTAAAGTAAAAAAAATACAGGTGGAGTAGTTAAAGAAGTAAAAAGAGAGAAAAGAGCAAACCTTTAAAGGCATTAGCTTAACAATCACGGCCTCCAACTAATGCAATGCTGATTCAACTTCACGTCACAAAGGTTAACAACCAACTCAAAGCACCAATTAAGTTTTTATTAGATTTAAGAAAAATAAAAATAGTGTAATCCAACCAATTAAGTATAAAGTTCTTTTTATTACATATACAAGCGATATTAAAAAAATGGAGAATCCAATTCGAGATTTCAGACAAATTATCTTGCTTTTAACCACGTGATGGAAATCATTGAATGTAAAGACCTCAAACACAAAAATATTACAGAATAAATGCTCTTAACCACGTAAAAAGATCGCACCAAACACTTAAAATTCAACTGCGTATAATCTACAAAAAAAGTTTTCTTGAATATGAAGAATGCATGATCGCCCACATTTGAATTTAATATCAAAAGTGAAGAATAATCAAAAAAATATTTTTAACGCTTTAATTTCAACTCTTTAGTATCAAATTTATCGGTGGGTAAGCAAAATCATTGCGATGGCTCTTCAAATAGGGTGCATTTTTGCTCACCACCCTATTTATTACTATTAGATAAGTTAAAATTTTAAGATTTAGGGTAAACTGCCGTTTGACCCCCCGAACTATCACTCTAGTTGAAATTGACCCCATGAACTATTTTTTTGGTAAATTAACCCCTTAAAATTTTCTAAATTAGTAGATTTACCCCCTACCGCTAGATTCCATCCAATTTGCTGTTAATTCGTTAGAATGTCAACTAGAGCTACCAATTAAAATACGACACGTGCTAGTATTTGACAGCAAAGTGGATGAAATTTCGTTGAATCTGACGGTGAGGGGTTAATTGGCTGATTTCAAATAGTTCAGGGGGTTAATTTACCAAAAAAATAGTTCAATAGGTCAATTTCAACTGTAGTAATAGTTCAGAGAGTCAAACGACAGTTTATCCTAAAATTTATGTCTATTTACTACACAAATTTTAAAATTTAAATTCATTTAATAGTGATAAATAAGATACCGACCGTCACCATCACCGTCTCCGTCAGTTGAGGATGGTGAGCAAATATATTCCCCTTCAAGTATACCAAAAGATGAGGCTTTTCGAATAAAGAAACTCTTCCCAATTAAAAAGTTAAGACACCTGTGACTGAGAGAGTGAACAAAACAAAAAACAACACAAAGAAGTATGAAATGGGGCATCAATCTGCTGCACACACATCACGTGGAGCGCTGAACACGTCTCGACAGATGGACAGCTTTCCACGGCGCCACACCACCAAAGCAAGGAAAAACTAGATAAGCGAATGGAGATTACATAGTCCCCAGAAACCAACGCAAAGATCCCCCACCTCACCACTCCACCACCTAAACCAGCAAGAACAACACATAACCCCAACCACCACCAAACCCTAATCCAATGGAGCTTCCGGAAGAAATCATCGCCGACATCCTCCAACGGCTGCCCGCCAAATCCCTCGTCCGATCCAGGTGCGTCTGCAAACCATGGTGCTCTCTGATTAAAAGCCCGAGTTTCGTCCGAGCCCATCTCATGAAAAACCGATCCCTGTTCCAATCCGACCTCGGAACCAGCACCCGCGTGATTCTGTCGCGTTACTGCGACACCCTTTTGTCGATGGATTCCGAAGACAACAATGTTGTCGAGACTGTCGAGCTGGACTTCGCACTGGTTCGGAACTTGCCGTATTACGTAAAGGGCCACTCCGACGGGCTGCTCTGTTTGGTTATCAACGATGGGTACGAGGGTATGGCGGTAATTTACAACCCGACAATCCAGAAGTATCGGAAGCTCCCTTCTCCTCGGAATTTCCGAAGCACGAGGGAGGTGCTGGGTTTGGGTTACGATGCCTCAATCGACGATTACAAGGTTGTTCGAGTCCCGTCGAACTATTGCCGGCTGAAAGTTCCGGATTACAAGCCGCAAGTCGAGGTCTTGGAACTGAAAACCAATTTCTGGAGGAAGATTCCGGATGAGGATACGCCGCCGTTTTTCATCGAGCACATTTTTCAGTCGACGGAAGTGAATGGCGGGTTGTATTGGCTGGCGGAGGACCACTGTTCGGGGAGGTGCGTGATCCTGCGGTTCGATTTGGCCGAGGAGAAGTTTAAGGTGGTGCCGCCGCCGCCGGACGAGAGTCGTCGGAGTATTTCGTGGATTGGAGGTTTGAAAGACTGGCTTTGTGTTGTGCACTCTCGGAGGTTGAGTGATGTTTATGTTTGGGCAACAAAAGATGACAAGAGTTGGAGTAAGATCATCACCACTTCGAAGTGTCCGAGGATTCCGGGCAAAGACCCGTTCCTCGATTCGTTTCGGTACATGCCCTTGTGTTATACCAAGAAGGGAGCTGTGCTGATGAGTGTTAGAGGCGAGAGGTTTGTCACCTTTGACACAAGGAACAATACATTCGAACATGTCGACATCCGAGGTGCGCGGCATTGGTTGCAGGAGACAGTGTATTGCGAAACCCTTGTTTCGCCTGGTGGTGGTGGTGGTGAGAATCCGACAGAGTCGGCGTCAGGATTGGGGTCAGATGTTGGTGTGGCGGAGGGAGAGGAAGAGGACCAAGCCGATGGGGAAAGCGCGAGTAACAGCCTTAGGCAATTGCTGCTTGGTTTGAAGAGGGAAATTCATAGCTTGTTGGCTTGTAGCGTTGGCCACAGGAATATCACAGATGAGGATTGAGAAGAAGACTTCATACTTTGAAACACAAAACAATTGTTCGATTGTTGCCCCGTTGCAATGCGCTTTAACTTTCACATATTGCAGTGTGTGATTGGCTTGGCTTGAGTTACCGTTTCATGCAATACGGTGACAGTGCGTGGTTGCCTTAGGATGCACATCACTGACTTGACATACCTTCACAATCGTATATGTAATATGCTTGGTGAACGTCAATAATATGTGTAAGTCAACTTTTATATATACAATATGTTTTTCTGCATTTATCTACGTGGTCAACGTCAATAATCATGTTGCTTTGATAACTCCCATGATGTTTCCCGGCATTGCTACTTCTGTGGGACTTGTTAAATGATCCGAAAGAGCAGACGCTAAAGCTTCTGAGATGCAACAAACTTACTCAACTCTGGATTTAACTTGCAACTTTTTACCAATCTCGAAATCGATACGAAAGAAAATGCAGGAAACAGATCGACAAGATTCAAACCCTTGTTTTAAATTCCCTAATTTGAAAAAAATCCGGATCAGTATAATCAATGGTTCACAAAATTGATCTCCCGCTCGAATTTCGGAGGAGATGAACACAGAGAATGAATCTCAGTCTATGATGAATTCTGTTGTATGTAAAACCTCTGCAGAAACAATGGATGCTGAAGTCTGCAAAAACTCTCACTTCTTTAAGTAGTGAACAGGTTCAGACTTCTTCAACCTGCACTTGGAAATTTAAAACCCTAATGAATAACAACCAAAAACCACAACTTATTTTCTTGTTATCTTATACAATGGGAGGGGGAATAGAGGAGAACCTGAGGGAGGCTCATCAGCTCGAGAACAGCTTTCTTCGGGGTCAGTTCGTTATCGATAATCCGAGCAACTGCCGTCAAAACCGGCATCTTCACCTTATACTTCTGTGCCAGTGCAATCACAGCTCCTGCTGTTGATACACCCTCTGCCACCTAGTAAACAGAGAATTGGGTTACCACATCCATGAGCACAATTTCAACTGTTGAGCTTTAACTACTGTATCGAAACATCATTAAGCTGAAGCACCTGATTCATGGAGCTTAGTATATCGTCAAGTTGCTCCCCCGATCCAAGACGAACCCCAACTGTTCTGTTTCTGGAGAGGTTCACAAAACATGTGAGCATAATGTCTCCAATTCCTGATAGGCCGGTGATTGTTGCCGGCTTCGCGCCCATCTTCAGGAGATAAAATGGAGGGAAAGGAAGTGAGACAACAGCAGCTAGAAGCAAACATATAATTCATTTGCGCAACAGCACGGGATTACACATAAAACACCAAATACCTTAGTTGCCAGCCACCTTATCTCAGAGCATCCTTGTGCAACAAGAGCTGTCTTACAATTATTACCAAGATTCATCCCGTCAACAATCCCTGCGGCTATTGCGAGCACATTCTTGAGAGCACCTGCAACTTCTACCCCTACGACATCGCTGGAATTTATCAGAGGTTATGAGCTGGGTCCATCCACTTAAATCTCTAAATATTTAAGTAGGATCCATGCTCAGTGAGATTGAAAGACATAGAGAAATGCAAGATGACGAGGCATTCCAAGAACAAAACAACTAATCTAGCTATTTACTGAAGATCCACAACCTTGAAGTGCTGATTCTTAGATAGTCACAAGCTAGTAGCTGTTGAGCTGCATTTGCCAATTTTTTGTCTTTTGACGCCACAACCATTGCTACGAAAGAAAAAAGGAGCAAAACATGATTAGCACCTTTAAAACATGAATTAGTGGAACGTTGATCCAACAATGTTGTTTCTTTTTTCCACGTACCTGTTGGTAATTTATTCATCAGCTCCAGCGCGAAAGAAGGCCCTGATAGTGCAATGAAAGGTTGCCGAGGATTCTTCAATGCTTGGGGGATGATCTGAGACATGGTCCTCAACGTATTGAGCTCTAAGCCCTTGCTAACTGATATGAAGGGCAAGCCTGGATATACATGTTCAGCAATTCCATCAAGAAACGACGAGCTGAACTGCAATATCACAGACACAGATTCAGGTACTAGCCTCGGACTAAAGCATTTTCAAAGTTGTCGATTAAACAGTATACCAATCTTCATATGAAAACAGATATCAATTGAGAAAAGCTCTAAGGGCCGGTTTGGGACTAGTTCTGTAGGAAGGTCAGAAGAGCTATATTAGAGAAGATTTGAGATTTTCTTGGAGAAGCACACTTGGAACTTGGAAGTGCACTTCTACAACAAATGATAAGGAATTTAGGTTTCTCTGCCAAACGCAGTCAGAAGAGCCTCTGGTTGCCAAAGAGCATTTTTAACCTCTCCAAAAGCAGTCTCAAGCATGCCTAAGTTATTAATGCAATACCAGGATAGGAATGGGGATGAAAAACCTGCACGGGAACCGCATGAAAGCAATAATCAGCACCCAGCAAAGCAGCTTTGGCATCAGTTGTTGCAACTATATTTTCTGGTAGCCTGTGTTCTGGGAAGTACTTACTGTGAAGAAAAAACAACACCAATTACATTTCAAATTCAAAAGAAATGATAGCTTTCGGGTTATGCATAAAAGTTAATACTTGATAAGTCTTACCGATTATAATGGTTGCTATTGATAGACTGGCAAACTTGAGCATCACGCACCAGCAAGCTAACTTCCATTTGGGATTTTCTATTTGCAACATGGGAAGCCATTGCCGTAGCAAAAGACCCGCCTCCAAGCACCACTACCTAAACAATCAAAAAACCCAATACTAAAGGCATGTTTGTGAAATGCTTCTCTAAAAAGCACTTCTGCTTAGAAGCAAGTAATTTTTTTTATTAAACATCCAATTGCTTCCTAAAAAAGTACTTATACCTCTTCAGACTACTTTTCTAACTCGCAAGTATTCTAACTTTTTCTGTTAAACGTTATGAAAATCGCTTCTTCCAAACACCCCCTAAAGAAACTCAATTTGAAGTGAAAAATGAAATCTTTTGTAATTGTAGGAAGCAAAACGCAAAATTGGGGGATAAGGGCAAACAAACCTTGTTAGTGCGTTCAAGAACGTCGGTCTTGGTCTTGGAGCGCCAGGTTCTGGACCACCGGACCAGCTTCTCCCAGGCCAACCGCACCGCCCGGCGGCGGTCCCGGGTCCGCACCAGAGCAGTCTCCGGAACCGGGTCGGGTAATTGGGGTATGGGTTGTTCGGGAGTGGCGGCGGTGGTGGTCGGAGAGTGGAGGCTGAGGAGTGTGGGGTGGTTAGAAGGGTTTGTTGGTCTTCCGAGTCTGAGATTGTAGGGAAGGGGACGTGTGGAGGTTGAGTTGGGAGGAGGGTGTGGGTTTAGAAACGGTGGTGGTGGCTCTAACAGCGCCGCCATTGTTACGCGGAGAGAGTGAAAGATCGTTAAGCGTTTCTATCCGCAGTCCTCTTTCTTTTTTTTCCTATATTATTATTGGCGGATAAACTGTATTTTGGGAATGTTCTTTATAGATAAAACGGGACTGGCTACAGTGCTCGCAAGCATTGGACGCTCACATCGATCTCACCCTCCTTCATCCCCTCTCTCCTCCCTCCTCCCTCCTTTTAATGGTGAAATCGGTGTGAGCATCCAATACTTGCGAGCACCGTAGCCTACTCCAGATAAAACATCAACTTTAGCCCTATCAATAGTAAACTCTTAAAATAAACTATATTATAATATACTCTTAAATAAGACTAGCCTCTTCACACGCGCATGTGTTAATTGGCTTTTTATTTTTAGCGACGCACTACGCGCGAGTTAATCACATGCGCCGCATTACAATTTGACCAGATGGTGGCACAAAAAGAGAATAAAATTAAGCAGAAATACACTTAACCCAAAAATACGATAGCGAAAATTTAATTGAAAACTAAAACTACAAAACCAGATAACTTGAATACCTGAGATGATCGAGCGGAATAGCAATCTTAAAATGCACAGTGGAAATCTGAAACACCTAAATTATTGAAGAAGATTTGTTTTTCAATAGAGGGATAAATTTGTTGTAATATGGTTGACAGTTTTTTCAAGAAACGAAGAGGCCGGAAGACGTGGGTTGTAGCAGTGGGAGAAAAGGATACGATTTAGAATTTTTAATTTAACATAAGGTAGGGTATTTGACTAATTTGTCCCTGAATTATTCGACCACTTGTTCATTGCATATATATTAAACAGGGGCTTTTTTGACCTTTTGAAAAATTAATCTGGTGGCAGTTATTTTTTCGAGGTGTTCGCTTTATATAAATAGGTTTAAAATTTTAATAGTGGCTTGAAAATACATAAAGTATAGGATTGATTTTATCAATGGTCTCTGATTATACTTGAATTTCATTTTAGTCTCACGATTCAACTTTTAGTAAGTCTCATATTCGATCATGTTTCATACTCTTAAGGTGTATCTGATTTTCCGTCTATTTAAAGAGCAAAATGGTTTTGTTAGAGCTAGTGGAAATGGCAAGGGCTATAGGGCTAGAGGCTTTATTTGGCTTCTCAAAATTTTGTTATTCTAATGGTGTGACATGCTAGGGGTTAAAAAAATATTAGTTGTCTAGTTTTATTAACTACCTGTTTCTTCTTAAGTTGACTCTTTAAGAGCCTTGGGTAAGAGCCGGGGCTAAACTAGCCCATCCAAGAGTCATGGGCTAGTTTAGTCTAGGCTAGATATATCTCATTAGAAATTGAATTTTGTCATTCGGAGCTAAATAATACTTTTGCGAAGGTTAGTTTGCATGTATTAGATATGCTCTTAGGTTCTTTGAGGGTGTGGTGGAGAGATGAGGTGAATTGAGTAGAGTGGGTGCAGAGGGGAAGTCAAGACCGATTAAGGGTGGGAAGAGGAGGAGTGAGGTTTGTAATGGTCGGGGAGAGGTGTGGTTTGTAATTAGCAACAAATTTTGGAGGGAACTTAGATTGCGTGGATGTTGTTGATACCACTATAGGAGTAAACAAGGCCTGAAAAAGGCTCCTCAATGATTGAGCCGATTCACGAAACTTCGTGCTTATAATCATAATCGTTCATATTGTAAATTGCTATGCAAATATCATCTCTGCAAAAAAATCAATTAAATATGAGATCGTTTGGTAATCCAAATGTATAAAAGCAGATGGACATATTCAGTACAAGAATTATAAACCGTCTATTTATTTGCTACAATTGATTGACTAAATAACCTTAGTTTTAATTGATTTTTTGTGGAAATGATTTTTACAAAGTGATTTATAATATAAACGATTACAATCATAAGCACAAAATTCTGTGAATCGGCCACTAAGTGAATTGAGAACCCAAGACTTTCTCCCTGAAAAAATCATTTTTCCCCTAAAATATTCAAGAAAAGAGACATAATTGACATAAATGACTAAATGTGCAACAAGTAACCAAATTTGAGGAGCACATAATTACAACTAAACTGAGGGACTTAAACGAATCTCGGGTAATAATTTAGGGACCAATATTACAATTAGCCCTAATTATACAACTCAAAGTGAATTTCTTTCTCACACACAACTTCCTGTATCATGTTTAATCTCAAACTTAATCTTTCTTGCACCTAATGGCACATAGTATGGTAAGACTAAGGGAGTAGGCTACAGTGCTCGCAAGCATTGAATGCTCACACCGATTTCACCATTAAAAGGAGGGAGGAGGGAGGAGAGAGGAAGAAAATAAGGGTGAGATTGGTGTGAGCATTCAATGCTTGCGAGCACTGTAGCCAGTCCCAAGACTAAGACCTTAACAATCTCTCTGAATACAGATGTAAAAAGTAGAAACCTAGCTATTCCAGTAAGGATGTTTGACTCGACAGAGCATTTACCCTTCCTCAGTTGATTTCTACACACAGAAAAATTTGACTCAATGCAAGTGCTAGCTGTAATAGTATTCCAATTTCAATGGAAAATAAATGAAAAGAAAACAACATCACCAATTTGCTATAATTAATAGCAAAACATTGAGGAATGCCAACCACGCAAGCAACGCGCAAGAAAAAGTTGCACCTTGCTTGTACAAATAACAAAAACAAACCTTGATCACTATTTATCAAAACAGCATATTCTTTTGGCTTCTAATTAATCGCATCCATCCATAATTAAACAAGATCAATCAATTAATTAAACTCCATCCTTTAACTTTAAGCAGCTTCCATTTCAAGACCTTCTAAATCTAATTGCAGTGCTAAACATGTTGTGATTCAATTCTCTCTCTCCCTCTCTCTTGTCAAACCAAGAGAGAAAATTGAAGCTCCCCATCACCAACACCAAGAGTTTCTCAAGGTACGTAAAAACAAAAATTGAAAAAAGCTATGAACTTTGATTTTGTTTTTCGTTTTTAAGCAATTGGGGCGCCATTTTTTGGTTATATATGTATGAATTTTGGATCTTTTTTTATGGGTGGCTACTAGGTTGGTGATGGGCAAGCGTCAACGTCGCAGTGCTCGTTGTGATGGCCATGATCACTCTAAGAATGGAAGAAATAAGAAGAGCCCGCGAAATCCAAAAAGGACGTGTCATTGTTTTGCAGTGTCCTCGATTTTTAGGGGAATAGGGAGATGCGTGTTTGTGACATGTTTTCCGGTCATGCAGTGCTTTGGATTGGATGAGTGCCGCCACCACCACCACCACCACCACCATCACCACCACAAGCATTTCCATGAGTTTTCTTGACCTCAAATTATTTTCAGTATTGTTGGGATTGTCTCTGGATTATTATTATGTGTCTGAGCGTCTGGCGGAAATGTTGAGGTTTTGCTGCATCTTTTTTTATTTGGTCCCGGATCCTTGTGTACATATATAAATACGCATGTCAAGGAAGAACAAGGTTGGACAAAAACATACACTGGTGATTGCGCGTATCTGAGGTTTACTTTCGAGGCCTTGTCTCCAATGAGGAAGTGAATCGCGATGATTTCCTTGTTATCCTGCAGAAGATCAAGGTTTGGGGTCCTCGGGGACAAGAACACATTTAGAAATGTAGAAGGTTTGGGATTTGGCATATGTCAAAAGTCTACAAGAATCTAAATTCCATCAGTTTAGAAATTGTTGCAGTTAGGAATTTTGATTTGAATATGATTGATTTTGATTGTACGTCTCATGATTCTTTAGCTTTTTCTCTGCAAATTGAACAAGTAAATTATCCAAAAATCATATAAATCATTGAATTTAAACTCTAATTTTCCTGTCCATTTTTCTTTTATTTTTATCTTTATATACAATTTGCATATATATATATATATATAATCATTTTAGAAAATTGCTTGATATGGGGAGTGATTTCTACTTTTGCCCTCTTCTTAATTGAGGCCCTTAATTCTCATATAAATCATTTTCCAAACTTATTTCTAACAATAGAGTAGTATTCTTTCATTTTTCCAAAGTCAATTCGATAGTTTTAAATCCCAAACAAGATGAATATTAATTGGAAGTATTTGTGCCTCATACAATAATGTAAAGGTGGAGACAACAAATTCTGAGCGAAACAAAACCCAAAAATTAAAAATTAGCATTGAAGGAAATTCCTATGTCATGATGGGGGAAATTATAATAGTCTAAATTTCCGGTGCATAACATGCTACGTTGCATAGAAAACTTAGTGAACTAGTTCTCCGACAATTTCCAATTTCCTACAGCAAAAAGGAAAAAACAAATGTTTTTCTAGCTATTGCAGTTCATCAAATGATATCTCAATTTCTTTATGTCTGACTGCTTGAGTGGCTTTAGCATGAACATCTGAGCTCCTTCCTCTAAGCACCTGTTGTTAGGAATTAAAAACCTTAATTAGGATGAAGAAGATAAAGGAAGACAACAAAACAAAGATCACATAATCAGTTCATATTTACTTGTTAATCCGATTCGGTATGTTTTCGGATGACATGATCACCACCGGAACCTCCTTCATGATTGACGATTCCTGCTTGCAAAAGGGTAAAAAAATTAGAAAGCATGGTTAAATATTTAACCATATCTGATGGTAGAAAATTTATCAAAAAAATTTGCAATACCTTGATTTTCTTGAGTAGTTCATAGCCTGTCATTCCTGGCATGCAATAGTCAGTAATTACCAGATTTACCTTTGCGACCTGCAAGTAAGAACAAAACCCTTCTCAGTAAAAAGCTTAAACATTGAATTAATGCAATGGATTAATGCTAACAGTTACTCACGTTGCTCTCCAAGCTATTGTGTTGTTGATCTCCCAAGCCCAAAAACTCCAATGCTCTTGCCCCATTTTCTGCAGTAGTTACTGCACCAAGTAGGAGAAAATCATTAGCATTTTTGTTTACTGTACTATAATACCAAGCAAACATACTCTGTTTCCTAAATATTTTATTTCCATTAAACAGCTTTCTATTAATTTAATTCACCATGAAAATTTCTTAATCTTTTTATTAAGCAATAACCACTGTCCAATAAACCATTAAAAAGTACAATATAGCTTTTCTTATGAAAAGGTGATTTTTGGACTCTAATTTTCTCATTTGTTTTTTATTTTCAAGTAGATAAGAACACAAAGCAAACTAAGTTAAGAAAAAGAAAAAACAGAGGGTTGTGCAGGATTCAAGCAGAGAGATTGTTACCTTTGCAAGATAAATTTATGAGCAGCTTTTCGATCAGTTTTCGGTCGATGAGACTGTCGTCGACGGCTAAAACATGGGGTTGCTCCACATTTGCCATGAAACCCTTTGAGGAAGAAGAAGAAGCAGCAGCCTCCATATTTCTTGAACCCTAGAAATAATAACGCCTCTCACTCTCTCACCCACCAACTTAAAGGCAGTGTCTTACAAATAATAATAGCCAAAAGGAAAGCAAAGGCGTAACTGCAGAAAGAAAGAGAGAAAGCAAAGACACGATTTAATAAACGCAGTTGCAGTAAAAGACACACGATTTAATTACTACATAAGACCAAAATTGAATCGTCTTGTCTAATAATGTAATCATATCTTTTACATTAAAAATTTAAAACATAAAACAAAACAATCTCATGAGAAATGCATGAAGAACATGTAACGTGGATTATGGATGGCGGGATTTTTGTATGTATTTATAGAGAGTGTAGCAAGTAAATGAATATGCTGCTAGTGGATATGAGAGCGAAAGCGAGAGCGAGAGAGAGAGAGAACTGGATCAAATCAAAGGTAGAAACCCAAAGAAGATCACGAAATATCTGTGACTTGGATATTTATTATCTTCTCTCTCTCTATGATTCTCTGTCTCTCTCTCTGTCTCTCTCTCTCCGTCTGCAGAGAAAATTAGTAGGTATCAGAATTCAGAAATCTGCATGGATACAGCTGCTGAATTATGTCATTTGATTCATTTTGTAAAAGATTTCTACTGCCGCTGCCTGCTGATACAATAATAACCATGACCTCATTATTACTCCTTTTGAGCCTTGTGACATAAATTCAACCCCCCAACAATTTTGAAATCAATAATTTTCGGGTGTGATTCAATGTTCCGTAGCGCTATCAATCTTCGATTTTCAATGTTAACTATTTATTTTCTGTATCACTTAATTCTATATTTATATATATATATATATATAAGTGGGTTTTATTTCAACTAAAAAAAATTTAAAATGTGTTGTTGAATTGTTTAGAATTTATTTGGAGCTTATTGCAAATTAATCTGAGACCATTCAATAGCCGGATCAATCAATGGTACATTCTACTCAAGATTTTTCTAAAAAAAAGTGGGTTCCATCTTTTGTATTTGTAAATATTCATTTTCATTTTTTTAAGGTTGATTTTCATGTGGCTTTAAAAAGAGTTTAAAAGTGCAAATCAAGTGAGGTTAAAGAATAGCGCCAGAGCAAGTTTCGATTTTTTTATTAAGTATCTGCCGACCTGCATGTTATGGATGGTGTTTAAATTCAATAATACATTTTTATGTTGATAAAAACTAGTATTTAGTAATGTATTATTGGATATGGGACTCCACGTGGTGGTCAACCCGATCTATTTAAGTCATTCTAAAAAAGGAGAGGGGGGTCTCTATAGGAAGGTTGAGTCTTTTTAATCGCTGAGCAAGAATGAAGTAACCTTACAATAGTAGCCAAACTTCGGAGTCTTGACTCTTTTTCATCGACTCGTGCAGAATGAGAGTAGGGTTACACTAGTAGTTTAATGATCAAACATTATATGTAGTTACACTCGCCTAATTTTTCATCTCTTATCCATTATTGTTTACTTTTAGTTTTTTACTCTTTACGTACGAAATTGCTAAATTTCTTCAATAATATTTTCTATCGATCTTTTCTTAAATAGAAAAAAGCTTGGATTGAGTGATAAAAGATTGTTCGATCAAATATATGTCAGCATGTAAGTACCGAAGAAAAATTGAACAAACTTAAATCAATGTAATCGTGTATTGTCTTTGCATCTAAGTTTAAATCTACTTTAATTTAAAATATCTTCGATTAGGATTGAAACGTGTCATAATTTAAAATATCAACGAAATTGGTGGTTACTTGGGAAAATCTGGTCAAAGGTGGGAGGGGTGGAGTTATATCACCATACGTCAAAAAGATCCGAATCCCATCTGTTTTGTGACAGCTGGAAAAGATGCAATAAAATATCTTGGTGCAGAATCCATACATCCGATACATACATACAGATTACATTCGTAATGCCAAATATTACAAAAACCACATAAATCCACAGAATCTTTGTCGTGTTCTCTTACTTACTTTCTCATGGTGTGCTTACCAATATGTAATTAGATAAAAAAGAATTGGAGTAATAAAAAATTCGAATAAGAAGAAAAATGATTAAGAAACAAAATTATGCATTTTTATTAAGCTGTATACTGAGTGTCAAAAATTAAAATGAAAAAAAATTTTATTTTTATTAAACTGTTTATTAATTGTTTTGAATAAGAACTAAAATAAGTTTGATTACTAAAATGTATTTACATTATTTTTTTTATTATACTCCTTTATTCAATTTTCAAATAAAAATATTTTATAAAAAATACTAAAAAAAGATTAGGTATTTTGATCCAGTCGCCTGAATTTTGAATTTTCTAGAATAAGCATCTATGCCTTTTAGATTTTTTATTGAATATTTCTTATATTAATCAATGTCCAATAACCTTTTTGTTAATTCAAAATAATATGATTTATTGTTATAATTTATGACACATCCCGATCCTGACACGCTAGGTGTCGGGAAGTGCTGGTCGACACGTGTTAAGTGACGAAAGCCATTATTACAAGTGAAAAAGTGAGTAGATTTAGAGTTGCAAGCGGAAGTAAGAGTGCGGTGGTGGGTAAAACCCATTATTACACGTACATAACAGTCAGAGCATAGTAAATAGTGCAAAAAATATAAACATTCACATTCTCGTGATGATGGATAAGTAGAAATTAACTAAAAGTAGGAGCAAATCCTACATAATCTGGAGGAACTGTCAGAACCGCTAACCACAGCCGAAACAAACCCACGCCTCACTGGAAATCAAATATGCCACTAAGTCCTGGAGAGGCGTAAAACATAAAAAGGTGAGTGAGCCAAAAAGCAAAGTTTGATAAAACCTTTGTTTTCAAGAGCAAACTATCCCCTCGTTGGAAAACATGTATAGTTTTTTAAAAAACGTCATACTCCCTAGTATGATCCTCAAAATACTATAATAGTAATACGGGTACTCCCCGTTCATCAAACTGACTACTCAAAACACGGGTACTTCCCGAAAATCAGACTGACTGCTCATCCATATGTAAACACACAAGCCCAAGTAGATAAGCTACGAGGAACATGCTAGGTATATGAGTAATACGCTGAGTACTACAATAACGCGAGTCTACCACTAATCGCTGTGCACAAAGTGTGTCACACAAGTTTGAGTTGCCTAGTGCAACCTAGAACAGGCTAGTACCTACAATGGATCCAAAGTTGCGTAGCAGTACTGGGAGTGACATCTCCAAACGTCAAGGCTAATCCTGGCCAAATGATTGAGTACTGATACTCGGGGTGTTCTACATCTACTGATGAGCAACAATATAGAAACATGTATGACAAATATAATACGAATGTTCTACCTCCAACAATCGCATATGATATGAGTCATGCTAACAAATTAAAGAAAGCATTGAAAAACCATACGTAATAATACATTAATCAAAACAAAGACTCACTCACTCACCTGTAAGTAGCGGTGTCGTAGCCCCCTTGTCTTGGGTAGCCCCAGTAGTCTTTTGGATAAGTCTCACATATATGAGATATCACTATAGTAATGATTAAACTCATAAAGGTTACAATTAAACTAATTAATTAAACATATCCCATGTTTGCTCAACATAGAGGTCCGAACACTCCAAAAAATATCATACGTACTAGCCCTAGGTGTCACGAGTCGCCTCGCGTCGACGGAATTCAAAAATAAGGTCCCACGTGCCCTCATGCGCGGCATAGGCGCGGGTCACGCGCTAGGTCAACGCGTTGGGTCAACTAACGACATTAGATCTAACGGAATATTCCAGCATCTCCATTAAATATAACGGAATATTCCTAATAGCGTTAAAGGAATATTCCTGATTTATATCGGTGCCGATGTCATCGCTGACGTCAGCAGTGACGTCAGTGGCCGATCCGCCCAGTCGTCGCCGTCGTTGGAATTTTGGCCAGTTTTTTAGAGAATTTTCAAATCTCCATAACTTCTTCATTTCTTGGCCAAATTTCATGTTCTTTATACCAAAATGAAGCTAGAGAGGAGTAGAATGACGGTGTACATTTGGTTTGGTCGTACAAGCTCGGAAAATGGCCTGTATTTAACTCGAAAAGCCGATGCTACTGTAGCTTTGTCGATCTACGTCAAAACTCAACCAAATCAAGCAAACGACATATGAAAATTCATCAACTCAATGAGAGGAATCCAATTGTGGTAGTTAGAAACCTCACCTTGGTCTAGAATGGCAAGAAAATCCCCGATAAGGTCCAGTTCTTCCGTGAGCTTTTCCTGTCAAACGGTTGGGAGTTTGGACGAATGGTTTGCACCGTTGAGTCCAGGGCGTCGAGACAAAGATGGTGGTAATTTTTGTTCACCTCGGTTCAACGGGTTTTCGTATACGTGCACTGTGCGCATACGGAGAGAGAGAGAGAGAGAGAGAGAAAGAGAGAAAAAAAATGAAATAAGAAAAAAAGTGACGGGGAAGAAGAAGGAAAATTGAGATATTTTCGATTTTGGGGGTATTGTGCACCCACCAAAACAGTAAAATTACACGGTCCCGTGTACAAAATAATCACGCACGTGTCCAACATATCCCCTGAAAATTATTTTATAACAAACTTTTTACGGGATGTTACAATTTAGCATTATCTATAATAATTAGGATTTATCTCCAATTCAATTAAAAATTATTTTTAGACTTATCTACCAAAAAAAAATTTTATCTAGATTATTATCTATTAATCAAACATATTTTTAAACTATACCAAAATGGTGAAATATTCAATATTATATATTTTCATGATTAGGTACGTTTTAATTCAGGGTTGGTATGTTTTTATTTGACGTTGACACGTTTTCATTTGGCGTGGGTACGTTTTCATTTGAAAAAAAAAATTTATTTTGAGTTATATAAAGTTGAAGTATTTTAAATTATATATTATATATTGACATGTAAATTCAATTCAATTAAACCGAAGTGGCTCAAGTCAAAGCATCTTAATCAAAAGTTTAAAAAGCTCAATAAAAAACTAAAAACGCATAAATGTTTAGTCTACAAACCTCTAGAATGAGGCATCTATTTCTAATTTCCTCAAAGGATTAAAAAAATACCTGGCCTTGGAATGGGTAACCTCCCCTTCCCTCAATTTTTTTTAACCAAAAAAAAAAAGAAAAAAGAGGAAGGCAGCGGGATTTCATTTTTTTCTTCTGTCAAAGGGTGGGGATGGTTCACAAATTCTTGAAGACCATCACCAAGAAGTCGGGGCGAAAAGTGGAAGATGAAAGACAGTAACACAAGCTTCCAACTGCAACTCTTTTCAAGTTTTGATCATCTCATATTATGGGTTTTGCTGGATTTTGATTTCACGGACAATTTTGGTTTCAATGTTCTGAATTTTACTGGGTTTTGATTTGATTTGTTGGGTTTTCACCAGCTTTGGATTACTGGTTTTGATTTGATTATACTGGTTTGTTCCTGGGTTTGATTGGGTGGTGCGGTGGTGGTCTGACGGTGACCGTTGTCGTGGTCGTGGAGAAGGTGGGTGGGGGCGACTTAGAAGTGAAGGCAGTTTGGTGTTCTCGAAAAATAGGTGATGGTAGTCTGGGTACAACAAAGTTGATTCCTATTCTGCCATGCCCAAACCCACCTCCTTCCTGAGAAATTGAATTCCTCCAAAATTAGGAACCGGTTTCCTGATTTTAGGTGGGGCCCGCGACACTGTCATTCTTGTTAGGAAGGTAAACTGATCCGGAATAGGAATCATTCCCACTCCACTCATTCTAATTTCATGTACATAAATGCACACTTACTTTTTTCTACTCAATACTCAATCAACAAATAATTTGCGCGGACCAAATAGTGAAACTTTAATACATTACACCTATGTTTTGCTAGTTGCAAACTCATATGAACACTATCTAAGAGTTAGCTACGATACTCGCAAGTATCAAATGCTATCACCAAACTAGCCATTAATTTTTCTTACAAATTTCTTTAAATATTAAAAAATTCATAATAATTAATTTACAAATATGAAACATTATGCAAACTGTAACATCCCGTTCAAAATTTAATTTATTTTAATCCCGAAAGTGGGAAATGACGTTTTTGCCCCTGGGTTGACTTTTCGGTTGACTTTTGCGTCGTAACTCGTACTACGCATCCACTTGTATTTTCTTGACGTGCTCGTCGATACGAATTCGTAGACGCGAGCCGTACGTCGTTAGGACTCCGAACGAATATTTTACGGGCGTTGGTTTTCGGCGTTTCCCGTATTTCGAATTTGGGTTGTTGGGCTGGGGCCCAAATGTCTGCAGGCCACGTGGGCCAATCCCAGATTTCCTGGGATTTGTTTGTCTGGCTTTGTCCTTTGTGGCCGAGCCACTTCCTTCTCCCTCCTTCTTCTTCTTGTTCTGCAAACATCCAATGGCCAACCCGTGGCCATTCTTGGTTTTTTTTGGCTTCACCATCCTCACCAAATCGAACCAAAAACTTGGGCTTCATCACCTTGAACCCTGCAGCATTCTTCTTGCTGCCCAGAAACCGACCCAGCAGCTTGGGTGAATTTGATCAAGCCACCCCGTGGCATCCTTCCTTTTCTTCACGGCTTTTTGGAGCTCAAGGGAGCCCAAGCACATCACCAAATCACTCCTGGAGGCCTTGGGAACCCAACCCAAGCCTTGAAACTCGAAATGGCACCGTGGACGGAGGAGCACCATTTTGGCCGAATCTTCTTCCCCATTTTCAGGCCACTTCTGGCCAGTTTTTGGTCCCCAAAATGGTACAATCTTGTTCTCCTCATCTCTAGCTTCATTTTGGTACTTGAATCGTCCATTTTGGACTTAAAACGAAGAAGTTATGAAGCTTTGAAATTTCCCCAGAAATCCGGCCATTTTTCCAGATTCCGGCGACGGCGACGGCGGCCGGCACGTTGACCGGCTTGAGCCGAGCCGCGTTGACCGGCTTGAGCCGAGCCGCGTTGACCGGCTCAGCGGCTCCGTTGACCAGCTCGCGCGTGAGCCGCGCGTGGAGCTGCGCGTGGAGCCACAGGCTCCGCACCTTCCGCCCGCGCGTGAGGGCGCGTGGAAGGTCCAATTTTCGATCTGTTTTCACGTGTCGACTCGTGACGACGCGTACTACCTCGGGGTAGTATGCATGTTAATTTTTGAGGTGTTTTGGACCTCCAAATTACAAAAGCAAGGGATAGGTGTAATTAATTCGTTAATTAGTAACCTTTTTGAGTTAATCATTGTACCGGTGATTTCTCATATAGGTGGGGCCTATCCAGAGGACTACCGGGGCTACCCAGGACGGGGTACTTCGACCCGGCTACCTACAGGTGAGTGAGTGGGTCTTTGTTTGATAAATGTATATATATACGTATGGTTTTTCAACGCTTTCTTTAACTGTTAGCGTAGTTGCATATCATTACGTTTGTTGGAGGTAGAACATTCGTACTATATTGCCATGCATGTTTTCATACTGTTGCTCATCAGTAGATGTATAACACCCCAGGTATAGTACTCAGTCTTGTGGCCAGGACTAGCCTTGACGTTTGGAGCTGTCACCACAGTACCGCTACGCAACTTTGGATCCATTGTAGGTACTAGCCTGTTCTAGGTTGCACTAGGCAACTCGAACTTGTGTGACTGCACTTTGTGCACCAGCGCTTAGCGTTAGACTCGCGTCATTGTAGTACTTAGCGTAATTCTTCATACCTAGCTTGTTCATTGTGGGATTTAGCCCCTTGGGCATGTGTGTTTACATATGGGTGAGCAAATCAGTAAAGTATTAGCGGGGAGTACCCGCATGTTTTCACGACAGTATTTTGAGGTTCATGCCTACGGGTATGACGTATTTTCTCAAATTTTACTTGTTTTCAAACGAGGGGTTACTAAACTTTTGAAAACAACGGTTTTATCAAACTTTGCTTTTTGACCCACTCACCGTTTTATGTTTTGCGCCCCATCCAGGTTAGTTGGCTGGGAGCCTTGCGACGTCGATGGCGCGGTGGTATGACGATGTAGGGATTTTTATACGTTTGTATATCTTTGTATCCCTTACCCTACTCTTACTGTGTATTCTTTTAATTCTTCCGCCTGCACGTTCCGTGCACTCTGACTTTATTGTTTCAATTAAATATTCATTTTTCTTTATTTCATCCTTCAACTTTCTTTTTGGCTTTCGTCACGCTAACGCGTGTCGGCCATCACCTTCCGACACCTGGCTCGTCCGGGATCGGGGTGTGACAGATTGGTATCAGAGCATGGTTTTTCGTAACCTAGGCTCTTCCTTTCGTACTCCGTACTTGTCTGTGGTATCAGACTTCGAATTTCGTGAATTCTTGTTCTTGATTCTTACTCTTGGAATCGAGAATTCTCCCAACTTTACACCTTTGGTGTATTGTTTTCCCTTGGGTTAATTCTAAGTTCTTCTTAGTGTCATACCACCTCGACGTCTTGTTTTACGCAGTTTCGGGCAGTTTTCCAGATTTCGACAGTTTTGTCGCTACTTTTCGGTACGCGTAGAATTTTCGTACCTGACTCGTGCGACCTTGAGCTTGGTTGACGAGGAACTTGAGTGTTTCGTGTGACGTTTGACGTTTCGTTTGTTAACTCCCGATGGAATCGCACTGAATCGGGAAACTGGTTCAGTTGTCGTATTTTCGGAGTGTGGTGTCAGTTTGACACAACGGATGAATTTTTCATCAAGCACTTTCCCCTTGGGACAACGCTAGGCGTTGACGTTGGCGGAACCTGTCGACTACTTTTCGTGTTCAACAAGTTCCAGTGGACTTAATTCGTGAGACTTAGTTTCACAAACCCTTCGCACTGCTAGTGTTTTACACTGTAACCAATGACCTTAACCTTCGGGTAACGCGTTTTCTTTGGCGTTGCTTGTCTGGACACGTTTTCTACTTCTCGTGGTTGTTTTGGCATCGCTGAGTACGTCAGCGGATGCTCAACTCGTTTGTAGTTGAAGGCTTGGAGACGTATTTTCCTCTCAATTGTTTCAACCACTTTCCATTTTCATTCGGAAATGGAAAATTATCACCGTGAAATTCTTGTACCAGACTTCCCGCACGTGATGACTGCAATAACCTTTTCAATGATCGTAAACCGAACCTGTCGGTCGACTTCTCTCGAACAATTCGTGACTACTATTTTTCGGTAGTTTTGGACAATGTCCATCTTCGTGGTGTGGATCAACTGTGTGGAGTCTTTATGACTGTTTTGTTTGTCGTGACTCATTTTCCTTCGAACGTTGGTGAACTTTTTCGTACTTCTGGAGTCGACGTTTTCTTTCCACTCATGACTTTTGTCATTCAAATCGATCATTTTCCCTCTTGTGCATGTGCGGCTATCTTGACTATTCGCTTCGGCGACGGTATGGATTGCATATCCACGAGTGACGGTGATTGAAAATAACTTCGGTTTTGACTCAACTGCGGCATACCCACTGTCTGAGTACAGTCTGATTTTTTATTTATCGAATCTTCGTATTCGAACGCCGATGAGGACTTTTCACTGTGGCTGGTTCACTTGGCTAATCAAGTTGCCATCTTTATCTCTCTCTGGTTTCTGTAATTAACCAAAATCTACTCAAGGCACCCGAGCTCTCTTTCTGCTCTTGCTGAGCCATTCGTTTGGCTATGGGAGATCACTAGCCTCACCACCAGCTTTGTCGATCTCAATTTACCGACCCTGGTAACCCTTGAGACCTAGTTCTGGAAATTTTCCCGGCGAGGTTCGATTTCGAACTTCAACCATTTCTTGGTGAAACCAACTCTAAAGTACCTTAAACTAATCACCAGTTAACTCCTGGAAGCCCCAGGAACCTTGTCTCGGCCATTTCTTGGTGGCGTTTGGCCGAGAATCACCAAAACCTGAATCGGCAGTTTGCACCCAGTAGTTGGGTATCGGGCAGTCATTCTTTCGGTCTCCGAAAGAATCTGTCTTTCAACGTGGTAGTTCAGCTCTGAATCATCCAGTAGTGGATCAACTTCATCTTAACGTGGTGAGTGATTTACTAGTGGATTCCGTTTCCGTTTACTGGGTAACTCCACCCAATCTTTCGCTCAGTTCTGCTGTCGTTGCGACACTTGTCATTTTGGTGAGTGTACGCAAGAAACTCAAGTGTGCCATGGCTGTGGACGATTGGGACACAGAGCTAACCAGTGTCCGCAGTACCGGCAAGAAAACCAACCTTCGGTCTGTTTCGATCCAGTAAGTTGGACGAACAGTTTTCTATCGGTAACCTACTTTCGGTGGAGACGGACATTGTCAAGGCAATGTCATTCCATACTCTGGAACCTTTCTCCCGTACTTTGGTTACGCTACTCTGTATCCTGGTGGTGCCTGGCAGTTCCAGTGTGGAACGCTGTTTGCTCTTGGGCGAGTTGTACTTTCGACCAGTAGGATACTCTTAACGATTCCGATCTTGTTTCGGAAACGTTAAACTTTCTTTGGGCTTTTACTTGAGATCCAAACGGATCCAAGTATTACCTACTCATCTATTTCACTTTGTGTATTTCAAACTACTCGACCCTATTGTACTCCTACCGGGTACGATTTGGAATCGCTATGCCGTGAGGCAAAGTTTGTCTTGTTCTTAGGATTGCCGGTGATACTCCGTTATCATCGCTAATCAAGTTGCTTGCCAATCTCATTCCTCAGGATGTCGTGGTTTTCGACGTGATCCTAGGAATGGATTGATACCTCAATTTTTGTGCCAGTGTGGATTGTCGGCGGAGGTTGACCACCTTCTTGCCACCTGGCATAACGACTGTGACGTTTACCGGCGAGTACCGGAAAATCGACTTGTAGGCTGACTTTCAGCTACGAGTGAACGAACCTTTTGAGTTCTAGTGGTTCTGGTTTTACCACACGTGTTGGTGTTGGAAATTGGAATTTCTCTTTGTGTTGACGAAGTACCGTTTGTCAACAAAAATTTCTTGGAATCTTTCCTAACGATCTACCTGGATTATCGCCTGATCGAGAAGTGGTTTTCACCATCGATCTCTCCAGGTATTGAACGTATCTCTCTTTCTTTACCTTTTATCTTTTGACTCCACGTGAGTGGTGGGAGTCGAAGATTTTCAATTTCAGGCACTTTTGCCAAGGAAATTCTTCTGCCTTGCACTTCACCCTGTGGAGCTCTAGTCTTGCTTGTTGTTTGAAGTTTTGGTACTTTAAGGCTCTGCATCGATTGTAGGCAATTGAATCGGGCAACGATTTAAGACCGTTATCCCCTGCCTAGAATCGATGATCTTTTTGACCAGCTCCGAAGTGCACTTGTTTTCTTTTAAGATCGATCTGTGGACTGATTTTTGTCAGCTATAGATCAAGAACTTCGTCGTTACTTGACCACTTCCTGGACTCGTTACGAACCTTACGAGTTTTTCTTGTCATACCTTCGGGATGACAATCGCCCCAGTAACTTTCATGAACTTGGTGACTCGAGTACTTCGCCGTATCTCGACAAGTTCGTGACAGTCTTCTTGGTTGACTTTTGGCTTATTCCAATTCTGGGGCCGATCATGCAAAATGTTTTGCGCATGATTCGTTGAAGTTTAAGGACTTTTCAACTTTTGCATGTTCTGGTCTGATCATGTGTCTTTCTTGGGACATGTGATTCCTGCGGATTGTTCTCTTGTCGATCCCCAGATGGCTACTGTGGCGGAGATCTGGGAGCGACCGCAGAAGTGTTACAAGATTCGAACTTTCTTGGCTTGCTCGGTTTTTTTTTTACCGACGTTTCGTGAAGGATTTCTCTTCTGTTGCTCTGCCTTTCACGAAACTTGCCAGGAAGGACGTTAACCTTCGTGTAGAGCGACGACCACGAGCAAATCTTCCGACTGCTCAAGTTTGGTCTTACTCCTGTTCTTGTATTAGCACTTTCCAACGACGGCGGTACCTTGTGTTCTACAGTGATGCGTCACTGAGCGGGTTGGTCTGTGTGCTAATACAGCATGGATGGATAATCACTCATGCCTTCAGGCGACTGAAACCGCATGAGATGAATTATCATACCCATGATTCGAAGCTCGATGCCAGTATCTTTGCTCCGAGATTCTGGCGACATTTTCTCTTTGGTGAGATGTGTAGACCGTTCACTGACCACCAAAGTTTGAGGCGTCTCTTCTCTTTTCTCTCTGGGAGACCTCAATCTCAGTCAAAGGAGTTGGATGTAGCTGATGGGTGACTACGATTGCACTATCGATTACCACTTCCCGGTCGTGCAAACGTAGTAGCAGGTAAACTCTATCAGAAGTCCTTAGGACGACTGATTACTCTTCTGGCTAATCGTATCCCTCTTTTGACTAAACTTCGAAGCACTGGTGTCACCTTGAGTTGTGGTGACGTCGGAGCACTGGTTGTCAGCTTTCGGTTCTGACACTTGTCTTCTTCTCCTGCATCCCTTTCGGGGGAACGGCTCGGAGAAGATGTTTTGTGAACAGTTTTGGTACTCCAATCTACCTCATTGTACTTCTTATGGAAATTTCGGGGACGAAATTTTTATAAGGGGGGTAGATTGTAACATCCCGTTCAAAATTTAATTTATTTTAATCCCGAAAGTGGGAAATGACGTTTTTGCCCCTGGGTTGACTTTTCGGTTGACTTTTGCGTCGTAACTCGTACTACGCATCCACTTGTATTTTCTTGACGTGCTCGTCGATACGAATTCGTAGACGCGAGCCGTACGTCGTTCGGACTCCGAACGAATATTTTACGGGCGTTGGTTTTCGGCGTTTCCCGTATTTCGAATTTGGGTTGTTGGGCTGGGGCCCAAATGTCTGCAGGCCACGTGGGCCAATCCCAGATTTCCTGGGATTTGTTTGTCTGGCTTTGTCCTTTGTGGCCGAGCCACTTCCTTCTCCCTCCTTCTTCTTCTTGTTCTGCAAACATCCAATGGCCAACCCGTGGCCATTCTTGGTTTTTTTGGCTTCACCATCCTCACCAAATCGAACCAAAAACTTGGGCTTCATCACCTTGAACCCTGCAGCATTCTTCTTGCTGCCCAGAAACCGACCCAGCAGCTTGGGTGAATTTGATCAAGCCACCCCGTGGCATCCTTCCTTTTCTTCACGGCTTTTTGGAGCTCAAGGGAGCCCAAGCACATCACCAAATCACTCCTGGAGGCCTTGGGAACCCAACCCAAGCCTTGAAACTCGAAATGGCACCGTGGACGGAGGAGCACCATTTTGGCCGAATCTTCTTCCCCATTTTCAGGCCACTTCTGGCCAGTTTTTGGTCCCCAAAATGGTACAATCTTGTTCTCCTCATCTCTAGCTTCATTTTGGTACTTGAATCGTCCATTTTGGACTTAAAACGAAGAAGTTATGAAGCTTTGAAATTTCCCCAGAAATCCGGCCATTTTTCCAGATTCCGGCGACGGCGACGGCGGCCGGCACGTTGACCGGCTTGAGCCGAGCCGCGTTGACCGGCTTGAGCCGAGCCGCGTTGACCGGCTCAGCGGCTCCGTTGACCAGCTCGCGCGTGAGCCGCGCGTGGAGCTGCGCGTGGAGCCACAGGCTCCGCACCTTCCGCCCGCGCGTGAGGGCGCGTGGAAGGTCCAATTTTCGATCTGTTTTCACGTGTCGACTCGTGACGACGCGTACTACCTCGGGGTAGTATGCATGTTAATTTTTGAGGTGTTTTGGACCTCCAAATTACAAAAGCAAGGGATAGGTGTAATTAATTCGTTAATTAGTAACCTTTTTGAGTTAATCATTGTACCGGTGATTTCTCATATAGGTGGGGCCTATCCAGAGGACTACCGGGGCTACCCAGGACGGGGTACTTCGACCCGGCTACCTACAGGTGAGTGAGTGGGTCTTTGTTTGATAAATGTATATATATACGTATGGTTTTTCAACGCTTTCTTTAACTGTTAGCGTAGTTGCATATCATTACGTTTGTTGGAGGTAGAACATTCGTACTATATTGCCATGCATGTTTTCATACTGTTGCTCATCAGTAGATGTATAACACCCCAGGTATAGTACTCAGTCTTGTGGCCAGGACTAGCCTTGACGTTTGGAGCTGTCACCACAGTACCGCTACGCAACTTTGGATCCATTGTAGGTACTAGCCTGTTCTAGGTTGCACTAGGCAACTCGAACTTGTGTGACTGCACTTTGTGCACCAGCGCTTAGCGTTAGACTCGCGTCATTGTAGTACTTAGCGTAATTCTTCATACCTAGCTTGTTCATTGTGGGATTTAGCCCCTTGGGCATGTGTGTTTACATATGGGTGAGCAAATCAGTAAAGTATTAGCGGGGAGTACCCGCATGTTTTCACGACAGTATTTTGAGGTTCATGCCTACGGGTATGACGTATTTTCTCAAATTATACTTGTTTTCAAACGAGGGGTTACTAAACTTTTGAAAACAACGGTTTTATCAAACTTTGCTTTTTGACCCACTCACCGTTTTATGTTTTGCGCCCCATCCAGGTTAGTTGGCTGGGAGCCTTGCGACGTCGATGGCGCGGTGGTATGACGATGTAGGGATTTTTATACGTTTGTATATCTTTGTATCCCTTACCCTACTCTTACTGTGTATTCTTTTAATTCTTCCGCCTGCACGTTCCGTGCACTCTGACTTTATTGTTTCAATTAAATATTCATTTTTCTTTATTTCATCCTTCAACTTTCTTTTTGGCTTTCGTCACGCTAACGCGTGTCGGCCATCACCTTCCGACACCTGGCTCGTCCGGGATCGGGGTGTGACACAAACGCTTGTAATCATATCCTCTACGCTATTACGATGGTTACATGGTCATTTAGATTTTTAAAACCCTCGAAACCCTCATGAATAGTTTTTTTTAGTTTAAAATTAATAATAATTCATAATAATTAATGTACAAGTGTGAAAAATATATATACAAACGCGCGTAATGACAAGTTCTACGCTTTTACGATGGTTACATCGTCGTTTGGATTTGTAACGCCCTCATAAATAGTGTTGTTGGAAGGAGTTCAAAATTAATAAAAATTCACAATAACTAATTTATAAGTGTGGAAAATGTAAAAAAAAATATACAAATGCTCGTAATGACAAGCTCTACAACTTTCGTGAAGCGGTCAATTCCGAAATTCGACACCATAATCTATGTACCCTAGATTTATATTTAACCGTCGATTGTCGTTTACATTTACACTCCATACTTGTCACCGGATTTTATTTTTTCAGATTTTATTTTTTGAAAACATGATTTTTTACTGGATACAGAAAGATGAACGGTTTGGATTGTTGATATCATGTTCTGATATTTATGGTTAACTGAAATATGAGTCGACATTATATAGTTTCTAGAAACTTTATAAATTCCGAGCTATATTTTCACTAACCGTAAAAATCTGAACATGATATTAACGATCCAAACTGTTCATCTTTCTACATCCACTAAAAGATCATGTTTTAAAAAAAGAAAAGCTAAAAAATGGAATCTGGTGAGAAGCATGGAATGTAAATGTAAACGACAATCGATAGTTAAATATATAAATCTAGGGTTCATGGATTATGGTGTCGAATTTCAGAGTTGACCCTTCACGAAAGTTGTAGATCTTGTCATTATGAGCGTGTCGGTGAATAGCATCCGTGGAGTTGACTTTGTACGAAAACTTTATGAGCCGTCAAAGTTGACCATCATTGACCGTTGACAAGCATTGACGGACGTTGACCAACACTGTCCGACATTGACCATTGACAATAAGGGGAATTTACTTGATACAAACTTATTTTAAGGCTTTATCATCGGTGTCAGTATCGCATCGAGTTCGTAGCAACTTTTGAAATATTTTTCCGACGTAAAATTATTTTGTTATGAATATTTTAAGATAAATTCAAATTTAAATGTGTTTAGATAACGTTTTTAAACAATTTTAAATTTTGAATATGAGGTTTTATGGATGTAGGGACGAAGACAACGTCGCAACGAGTTCGTAGCATCTTTCGTAATATTGGGACAGTCTTCGCGCGGTCAACGGTCAACGGTGGTCAATTTTGACCGCTCATAACTTTTTCGTACGGAGTCAATTCCACGAACGGTCTTCACCAACGCACTCATAATGACAAGATCTACAACTTTCGTGAAGAGGTCAACTCTGAAATTTGACACCATAATCTATGAACCTTGTATTTATATATTTAACTGTCAATTGTCATTTACGTTTACGCTTCAAGCTTCTCACCAGATTCTATTTTTTAGCTTTTCTTTTTTTAAAACATGATCTTTTGGTAGATGCAGAAAGCTTAACAGTTCGGATCGTTGATATCATGTTCAGATTTTTACGGTTAGTGAAAATATAGCTCAGAGTTTATAAAGTTTTTAGAAATTATATAACATCAACTCATATTTCAGTTAACCGTAAATATCGGAGCATGATATCAATAATTCGAACCGCTCATCTTTTTGCATCTAGTAAAAGATCATGTTTTCAAAAAAGTAAATCTGAAAAAATGAAATCTGGTGAGAAGCATGGAACGTAAACGTAAACGACAATCGACGGTTAAATATAAATCTAGGGTTCATGGATTACCGTGTTGAATTTCGGAGTTAACCTTTTCATGAAAGTTGTATAGCTTGTCATTACGCGCGATTGTATATATTTTTTTTCACACTTATACATTAATTATTATAAATTTTAAACTTAAAAAACACTATTCATGAGGGTTTTAAAAATTCAAACAACTATGTAACCATCGTAACAACGTAAAGAATGTGATTAGAAGCGTTTGCATATTTTTTTTCATTTTTAACACTTATAAGTTAATTATTATAAATTTTTAATATTTAAAATTTTTGTTAAAAAAATAAATAAATAATTTGATAATAGCATTTGATACTTACGAGTATCATGTCCAACTCTCACTGTCTAAATGGTTAGATAAGTATTCTTGTTTGAACCGTAAGATCAATGAACATGAGTTCAGTGTCGCCGTCGCTTTTCTGATCACTAATATTAGTGGCCCAGGAATGAAAGTAAATTTGTTTCCTATGAAACATGTGGTTAACGACTTAGCAACGTAGACTTGTTTTAAAAAATGATTAGTTGGTGGACGAGGGTGAAGAGTTGAACCGTAAATTACAATTTACAAAGCATACAGACAGTACAACGTCAACAACAGATTACAGACAAGACTGGTATATCTATATCTTTCTCGGAGAACAACTTGTTGGTATACTGACGTTGACTTGTCATTGCTGTTTGGTCAACTTGTTATGATTTGTTGCTGGCTTTTATGGAAAAATGTGAGTAATATCTATCTCGCTCTGATTTGTGAGATATTTTTCGATATGCCGAAATACAAGGCTATACAATACGTGTTATAATATAAATAAATAATTATTAAAAAATATATTTTAAAGTGAGACATACAACTTGTTTTAAGTGCACATAAAATTTTTTCGTGGTTAGGAGCCTCTTATTTGACAATCTCCAATGGTTGAGTTAAAACTCAAACCCCCAAAACTTCTCGAATTATTGAGCTAATAAAAAGTTTTGGGTTAATTAGCTCTGAAAATAAGCCAAGACTAGTGGTTGGAACTCAACTGCTGACATTGTCTGCCACTTGCGAAAAAACCAACGATCATTTATTTTATTGGACGGTCCAAAATCTAACGGATAGTCAAATAAATCAAATAGTTGAAATCAAATATGAGCAAATCTAACGGCTTAAAATTAAATCCAACAGCTAAAACAATTTTAAAAAATATTTAAATCAAATTCACCCAAAAATTCTAAATACCAATGTATTTGTTCAAAATTCCTCACAATTCTTACTTTTTTCTTTCTACCCAGGTTGAGTTTGGCTTCAATGGTCCGGACTATTAAATGGTTCGACTTTTTAACGCTCCGAATTTGTCTCTCACCCACTCACACTCTCATCTTCACATCACGACTCTCGAAAAATCCAAACCATCTAATGGCCCAGACCATTGAAGATTTTTCGGGGTAGGTTGTGTGATTTTCATGTTCTTTCATGTGGTGCATATGAGATAAATTTAGTGATTTTTTATTATTTATCAGAATTTAAATACTTTTAAGTTAAAGTATTCATAAAAATAAATTAGAAAAACCTACATAAATTTCATGTTAAAAAAAGTTACCGGAAATAAAATTAGGCAAAAATTAATAATCTTGTTTGTACTTCTCTTTCATGAGACAGGTCTCTCACACACATGCTTATGTGCGAGCGAACTGAAGTTTTTCTCATAATTTAATATGGCACATCGGCACTTCATCTTCGGATTCAAATTGATCATGTCAGACCATTTGATATAACAGTATAAGCGACACGAAAACAATTTTCTTTACCAAAACCGAACCATGAAGCTGTAATTCCATAAAATATATCTCGACACCAAATAAGTTGAAGTAAACGGTGAGCGAGATCTTCCTTGAAAAGTGAGAGTTACATTGGTTGTAAGGGCAAGATCTGATCATTTGATGGTTGCCTTGGGGATGGATGATGTACAAGGCCCAGCCGACGTCATAAACGGAATACCCTTGAAGGTAGCCACACCCTTATCGGCAGTGAAAAGATGCTGCAACTCCATGCTTTCATCCTGCAGCTTCAACTCCATGCTTTTGCTTCATGGCCCAATATTTGATCAAAATGGGGCCCATCTTGAGATGAGCACGTGAATGGCATCCCAATTTGCCTTTGCTTTTCTTCATGGACTTCGATGAAATTCTTATGAGAAAAGTGCAGCTCCATGTCTTGTTCTTCGAAGCAGCAGCTCATCAGTTTTTGTATTCTGCCCTTTTGTCACTTGCAAGGACCGGCATTTGAAGAAAACATCAGAGCTCTTTGTTCTTGCTGCTGGTTGCTTATGAAAGAGTTGCGTCTGAAGCTTGCCGCTGCCTGTGAAGGCGACGGACTGAACCGGAACCGTAGGAAACCAGAGGCTCTTTTCTGCAGCAGAATTCTGCGAGCTTGCTGTCACTGTGAGACACAATTTTACGGCTATGCACAGATGAGACGGTTGTCGACGGCTTGACGGCTTGCTTCACCCTGGTAGCCTTTTACAGGGACCAGGTCTTCTTCCCGGTAGCCTTTTTACAGGGACCGAGTCTTCTTTCTTGGCAAGGAAACGGAGAGCACTTGGATTTGATTTGACCTTCGACGGCGCTGACGGCAGCTGCAAAGAAGTGGCATGGATCAGGGCCGGCCCTCAGATTGGGGGGGACAATTTAATCGAGATTCTTATTAAAAAAAACTAATCATAAATGAATCATACAAATTAATTTTTTAAATTTATATAAATTTAATTTCTACGAAAACAAATATATGAAATATAATTAGTTGAGTTAAAAATAAATTATGGAGTTTGAATTCACAATTTCGTGTGAAAATTGCATTGCAAAAATCACATTTACTAAGCGTAAATTTAATTAATTTATTATACAAAAATACATATAATATAATATATATATATATATTACATACACATTAAAAATTTAAAAGCCCTTCAAAATCTTCAAAATTGAAGACCCTGCAGGGGCACCACCTCCACACTCACATGGCCGACCATGGCATGGATAATTTGCACCCTTACTTTTTTCTACTCGATACAGGGTTTAACTTCTCCACACTCACATGGCCGACCATGGCATGGATAATTTGCACCCTTACTTTTTTCTACTCAATACAGGGTTTAACTTCAGTGGTACGTACCATTGAATGGTACGTACTGTTGAATGGTCTAAGATTCATTTGGGACCCACTACAAATTAATCTAGACCATTTAATAGCCGTACTATTGAATGGTACGTACCACTGAAGAATTTTCCCTCCAGACTCAAACAACACATAATTTGCACGGACCAAATAGTGAAACTCTAGTACTTTACACCTAAAACATGCTTTCTGGGGTACCAGGAGTGAAATGTTGGGAAGGAGAAATTAGAACAAACTACAAGCAAATCAGACGAAGGCGCACTATTTAAGACCGGAATCCCAAAGTAGTGAGGAGAAGAGACGCAGCAGCAGCCGCTATGGTTCTAACGACGACAAGAAATGCAGCAGCACAAGTGGAGAAAAAGCGCAGCATCAGCAACAATGGTTCTAGCGAAGAAAATAATCACTGTAGGCATAAATGATGAAAAGAGACACAGCAGTAACAACAATGATGCTAGTCACCAGAACAAACACAGCAGCATAAAGAGTAGTAGTATTGCCTGTAGCACGATCAGGAGGTGCATCGGAAGCAGCTGGTGGCGGAGAAGGCAGCACATGATAATTTCCCACTACTTGATTATCGGGACCATGTCTGCTGTTGTTGTCGGAAATTGGCCTCGTAGTGAGAAATAACTCAGCAGCAACAACAGTGATAATAGCGACGAGAAGAATCAGAGTAGCATGAGTGAAGAGAACAAACGCAGCTATGGAGGCAGCAATCCAACTGGGAATTGAAGAAGAGGCAAACACGAGGAGCTGCGAGATCAGGAGTGCTGCAATTACTGTAACCAATGGCAGAAGCCGAGGGCTGTCCGAAGTTAAGTGTGCATCACCAGTAGTAGTATTGCCTGTAGCATGGTCAGGAGGTGCACCACCTGTAAAATTAATCGAGTAATTGGAAGCAGACGGCGGTGGAGAAGGTAGCACATGATCATTTCCCACTACTTGATCATCTGGACCGTGTCTGCTGCTGTTGTTGTCGGAAATTGGACTAGTAGTATTTGGAGGACTAGTGATCATGGGGCTGCTGGGTGAGGTTGCATTAACATTAGCACTCATCTGCAGTGCAGGTAGGACAAGCACCTGGAGCTTGAGTCCCGTGCCACAGTGGCCCAGCCTCCCACGAATGAAATACCTGTTTCCTGCTGCCCTCAATGGAATCACCGTCTCCCCATCATTGTGCGTCTCCATCGGGTCTATTGTGTGACACAAATCATAGTCCATCTTCCTCACTTCCAGTACGTTGTGCACCGGCGTGTACCTGAATACTGCCCCACACCACCACCATCACCACCATATGATCAAACATTAATTTCAAATATATAGATTAAGTCACAGCTTAATTAATTCCAATATCCATCATCCAGACACCCAATTGACAAAACAAATTCATTAACAAACAGCCCTATAACCCATTAATTCCTTTCAGCATTAGCTAATAACAGTATTGCTTGTATGCTAAGTTTCATTCGGTTTTGTCGCAGTTTTTTTTTTTTTTTTTTTTTTTTTTTTTGTAGAAATTGCCCTTTACCCGCCTTACCCCTTTCAATCATATAAGCTATATGCCCTGTGTCTCAACTGATCAGTTCAGGCTTAAAACAGAGCCTAAAATTAAAGAAAGTTAATGAAAAAAAGAAAAGAAATACCTAATTAATTGTTCATCTCTAGTTAATTAAGTAAAATGATTGCACTGATCAACCTTAGCCCAGCAGTCTTAATTATTCATGGATTTCGACTAAATTGTTACCAATTTTGTCCAAAAAAAAGAATCAAATACATAATACAAGATTAAAGTAATCAAATTAATTAAGAAAGACGGAGAAATCAATCACCAATTAATGGATGAACTGTAGCTAATAAATGGAACGGATAATCACATTTCATACCAAGAGAGTCGCCCACTCGGAAAGTGGTGCGAGTAGCCCATGCTCGGCCAACAGAGTGGTTGGCATTGGTCGCGGCAGCCGCACCCGCAGTACTAGCAGAGGCGCCGCAGCGGAAGAACATCACCGCCACCACAAGGATCGTCTTCACTGCCTTCATTTCGCGATCCTGAAAAACCAGCATGCATGCATGCATTTTCTAATTAGTTAATCACACACAGCAATTGATCAAATATTCAAGAAAAGGCGGCGAAAAATTTTCTGCCATTTTCTCGGGAAAATGCACAAACTCTTGGTAAACACACGATCATAAAAGGAAAGAATCATGAAATTAGCAAGAACAAACAGCGATTCAAGGTCAATGCAAGTCAAATGGCAGTACGTAGCAGAGTACTAATTTTCAACAAACATGTATATATATCAGGTGATTAATTCAATTAATACGTACTTACTTGCAGTTCTTGATTTCTTGCGTTCGTAAGAAGAAGATCGAAACGATGATGATCGATCGAGGACGAAGACGAGAAAACTGTCCGTGTAATGAGAGGAGAAGAAAGTTGTGGAATAATGGAGAAACGAATTGAAGCGACGAATTGGTGGAATGGATTGGAGAAGAAGCTAAGCGCAGTGCGAGAGTGTGTATCTATATATATACACTCTGCTCTCACCCAGCTGTCGCCACCTTTTGGTTTTAGGAATTAGAGAGAGAAGGTAGTTAGAGAGAGAGAGAGAGAGAGAGAGGTGGCACAGTGGGCAATGGAGTGTTGGAGATGTTCGAGTAATAATACCATTCAAATTTTGTCCCACATTGGTCACCATCAAAAAGTTCATATCATTTATAAGGCTTTGTACCTCTTACAAAACAATTGGAGTAATGTAACCATAGAGAGGAAAATTGGGCTCAACCTTGGGTTTGGGCTTTGGGAGTGTGAAAATTAATTATTAATTAATTAATATATATAATTAAATCCGTTAATTAATTAATTAATTTTTTATTTTCGGATTTAAGTTTTTCTTCCAACAAACTCATCTTTTCAGATGAAGTCTGAATTGAAGAAGGAGCACCAGAAAGGCAAAGCACCCTGCCTCCCAACAGACACATCCCATCCTCATACCTGTTGTGAACAGGCATTCATATTCTATATATTCATCCATTTGCATACCATTTAGAGTTTAAGAAAATTCGCATTAACCTTTCTGAAAACCAAAACCATCCAACTGAGAGAACCACATTTGATATTCGCCAGAAGTCAATTTTCTGGTGCTGGAATTTGGCTTAGATCGTTGAATTCTGGTGAAGCAGACGTCCAACGAACTACAAGCACAAAGTAAGGACGAAAATTTGTTTCAAGGACATTGCGGTACGCAAGCCTCGATCTTCGTTTTTATTAAGTTAATTTCGTTTTGCTTATATACTGTATTTGTTCGTTGTATTTATTTATTAGCATAAATAAACTTGTCATTGATTGTTGATTTATTTCCAACATGGAGTTGTTGGTCACACTAGCATTTCTGGTTAGAATTCTGTTTTAGGGCAAACTCGTACAAACGCTATCTAAATGAACAACGCAGATATTACATGAAATGAATTCAGTGTCGCCGTCGCTTTTCTGATCACTAATATTCGTCCCAGCAATGAAAGGAAATTTGTTTCCTATGAAACATGTGGTTGACGACTTAGCAACGGACACTTGTTTTAAAAAATGATTAGTTGGTGGACGAGGGTGAAGGGTTGAACCTTCAATGCTACTTTGTTCTGTAAATTACAATTTAAGAAGCATACAGACTGTACAACGTCGACAACAGATTACAGACAAGACTTGTCATTGCTGTTTGGTCTACTTGTTATGGATTTGTTGCTGGCTTTATGGAAAAATGCGAGTAATATCTATCTCAGTGTGATTTGTGAGAGATTTTTCGGTATACTGGAATACAAGGCGATACAACAAGTATCATAATATAAATATATAATCATTGAAAAATATACTTTAAAGTAAGACATACAACTTGTTTCAAGTGCACATAAAAATTTCTCGTGATTAGTACCCTCTCATCCGACCAACTTCAATTGATCATGTCAGACCATTTGATATAACAGTATAAGCGACACGAAAACAATTTTCTTTACCAAAACCGAAACATGAAAGCTGTAATTCCATAAAATATATCTTGACATCAAATAAGTTGAAGCAAACGGTGAGCGAGATCTTCCTTGAAAAGTGAGAGTTACATTGGTTGTAAGGGCAAGATCTGATCATTTGATGGTTGCCTTGGGGATGGATGATGTACAAGGCCCAGCCGACGTCATAAACGGAATACCCTTGAAGGTAGCCACACCCTTATCGTCAGTGAAAAGATGCTGCAACGATGAAACACCTATGAGATTCATGTGCCTAACTTCAACTTGAAATATCATAAATACAATGTCGTAAAGATAGTTAACACAGAATTGATGAGAGATTATGACAATTCGGACCAATTCACCCCAACCGTAATAACAGTCAATGCCTCCGTAAAATTGTATCATAATTGCCAACACATAAAACGGATTCACAATCGATAGAAACACAGGCCTATCAACCAATTGATTCCTATATGGATTGGGACACCCCCAACCACCCCCAGTACCCCAGAATTTTCAAATGAACTTTTCAATGGTTAGCCGGGCAGTAAGTTTGTGGACTGCAAGTTTCCATATAAGTTGTGAACAGTCTAAAAAAATTAGGCAGCACATCTATGGAGGTCCCCTAATGTCACTACGAAGATCTACAAACCGAGAGCAACGAAAACATACCGGTGTGATCTTGTCCAGCTGTTTCTTTTTTGGGTTCAGAACATCTTCTGGCTTTCCATCAATCCTGGATAGAAAGAAGTGTATGTCAAGATAAGTTACCAATGAAAATGTCTGTTTAAGCTCCAAGTAGTTTCAGCTAACTCACCCAGAAAATGACACACGTTCCCCCGGTTTGGCCCCTTGTGGAGGGAGCAAAGGCTCTACAAGGGTGTGATCTTCGTTAGAAGCACATAGCACCTGAACACATGCACACAAATGAAACCCATACCTTTATATATGAAAAGAAAGACATAATTTTAATTACTAGCTAAGCAGTGGAGGAGTAAACAACACCCCCTTTCAACTCATACAAATACCTCAGCAGTGAGAATAATGAGTTAAATGACAAGAAACACAAACCAGTCCTTGTGACATCACATCCCGTAACTTCCCAGGTTTCACATTCGTAATTAGCACAACATGACGGTTCTGCATAGTGCATGCGCACCGAATAGATTCATCAGAATTTAAGCGTGATCGTTCATCTGTCTAACAACTATGAAAATAAAATAAAATAACATGCAAAAAGATTATTTAAAAAACTATCCAAAAGATCAAGTAGTAATCATACTGTCAACTCCTCTGGACTGATATATTTTGCCAAGCCGCTGACCACTTGCCGTAATTTAGCTTCTCCGACATCTATCTCCTCAACCAGTAAACTGTAAGTTTCAAAACAAGGTTATGAATGATTTCGCATCCTCCAAGTATAGAATAACATTCAGAGTCCAAACTTCAAGGCAAGAAAGCCAGCAGTTCAATTGGTTTTTTCAATGAATTAATAGGTACCTAGAGGAAAAGAAAGAGAAAAGATGTTGCCCACACACCTATCAGCAGACGGATGCTTCCAAGCTTTGCGCACGAGGCCAACCTGTATATTCAATAAACTGACACTAACTTCTTTGTCTTTCTCAACTGCCTCTGTTTCTGGTGATTTTTTCTTCTCTTCAGTAGCTTTCTTATCTGCTTTTTTATCTGCTTTCTTATCCGATTTCTTATCCGACGTAACTTTCTCATCTCCTGCAGCCTTTATCTAACAATTCCAATAAAAAAAAATAGTCATCGGGAAAGAACAGTATATGAAGGAAATCTCAAAGTAGAAGCATTGTTCGGAATGTAGTAGTTTACCGCACAAACCCAACCATTGACGCACATAATGAGGTTGACCAGATATAATGTTGGTCAACTAACTGATTAAAGGCAATATGGTTATTCCCAGTTATATTTGATATTGAGCAAACAAACAGTACAGAAATTTCTATCTAGAAAGTTTAATTATACAGCTCAAGTAGTTTTGTGCAGATATCTCACATAGCAGTTTGGGAACTGTTCGTAATAAAAGTTAAAGAACTTAAGCGGTGGATAGCCATAATTATACAACTAGCTACTTGGTCTTCAGATGAGGAACAGCTTATGGTGGTTTAAACTTGGAAGTCAGTGCATGAGCCTACTCTACTACACTGTTTGGTACCGTCAATCATTTCACAATTCTATGTTTTTTGCTAAAAAAGAAACTACATGAATTCAGCCTTGTAGGAAATCCAAAGCATTAAGATATATCCTAACAAAAGGGAAGTCTTAGAAGATAAGTTCGATATTCAAATTATCTTCTCAAATAAATTGTAAAACTTTTTATTATCTATATATTTGAAGCCCATGGACAAAATATATGAAGATATCCATGTATGAACAGCTGTAAAATTTATAAGGAAATGACTTATAAATCAGCAGGTCACATGTCAGTAAGATTACGTAATTCGTACACAAGAGAAAGAAGAGGTGAAAACTTAAAAAGGTAAATTCATATTAGATACCAAGTTGGGTATAGGTTTTAAGGAAAAATACCATATTTAAGGAAAAATACCAAGTCTAATTAAATATTTTATGATAAGCTACAAACTTTATTGCAAGTGATCCTATGACTAAATAAAAGATATGAGAGATTACCATATTGTCCTCAAGTTTATTTCTTTCATAATTTTATAAGGCCTTTAGGTTTAGGGTTTTAAAAGGTCGGTCAAGGTTTGGGGTTGATCATTTTGGGTTTAGGGTTTTAGAATGTCCTTGGGAGGAGCTTAGGCCTTAGGGTGTAGGTCTCGGGTTTTGGGCGAAGCCCAAAATCCGGGAACTAGACCCTACGCCCTAAGCGATTAACGTAATAAAAAAAAATTTTCTTCTAAAAAAATTCATACTCATGCTTGTTAGTTATAATTCATTGGGAAAGTTAATAGCTATAACTTTGTGATGGCAGGGTTGGACATTATTGTCATTTTACCTAGCAAATTAGTTTGACTTTTCAACTAGTACCTAAACTAAAACTATGGTATTTTAACTTAAAGTTATTTTGAATTTGGTATTTAAACTAAAAACTCCCAATTTAAAAGAATGTACCCCAGCATCAGTTTTCTTTGTGCTCAGGTCTGCCTCTGGTTTCTCTGCGCTTTTTGAGCTTTGAACAGTCTTCTTTGCATTTGAATCAATTTCCACCTTACCTGCACTTTTTGCTCCCAGCAATTCACCCAACTTCTGCACACATAACGATCCAAGGATACAGAGTAACATAAGTCAACTTTATGACTCACAAGAAAACATTTTTGACTATCTTTTCAACATTTAATATTTCCCATCTTTTGCAATATGAGGTTCAGAGATGCAAAACTGAAATAGGTTACTTACTCGAAAATCAAATTCATCCTTCTCTATCACTATCTTCTCAAGCATGTCCCCGAAATCCACCTTGTTCTGGAGGAGAAAAAAGCTGTGAGCACTAGTTGACTATGAAATTTCTGAAAGCTACACGTGGAAACAATAACAAGTAGCTTCGTAACCACATGATACTTTATTCCACCCGAAATTACTGGCACACTTTTAATAAGTGTTGCTAATAAACATAAGTGGGAGCCCTGGACAATTGACGGTCGGGATTGAACCTTTACTGAGTCTGAATTAAAGATAACAGCACTACTCATGACATGGGGATGTACCTGGATGTAGTCCGTCCATCTCAACAAATGCGGCAACTTTTGCCTATCTGAATTTGAAAGGCCAATCTGCAGATAAACCACTCAACAAAATCACCACAATTTAAAGCGCCGTTGCTACCGCATTGCAACAAAATGCTCGTGTCCAAATTCCAAAAGAATTCCAGAAAAAAACTAACAACTTAAAAATATTGCATTTCTAAAGAGAAAATATCAACAGAATTACAAATCGCAAAGTACGAAAAATGCGAAAAAAGATCGAATGCATGCATGCAGAAGAACAATCCTTTGTGAGCAATCCATTATCCATACCACAGAAGAGTGCACCACAGAAAACACAACAGCATCAGCTTCAGAGGGTGTGAACCCATTGCCCAGAAGCACTGACACGTCAGCCAATGTTTCATTCAACCCTTTGAGAGCTCCAGAGCATGCCTGGGAATCTGTTGGAAAACCCTCTGCATATTTTATCCAATTCACCACCTAAAAATCCCAAAACACAAAAATTGTACTTACTAATTACATAAAAGTTACCAGAAATCCAACTCAACCAAGTTTTGAGGCAGCAAAACTGTAAAACTTTACCCCATCTTTCACTTCCGCTGCGGCGTCGTTTTTTGCCGATTTCAGTACCGTTGAGTACAAGCTCGTCGCTTCATCGCCAGCGATGTTTTCCGGCAACGATTTCTGCAGATATCGAGCTCAAAATTTGAGCAATCAACGTGGAAGGAAAGATAAAAGGTGAAAAATTTGAGAGAGATGAAGTTGCTTACAGGATCGAGAGAGAAGTGTTTGCAGAGAGCTGATAGTATCAATTGCTTTCTGCTTACTCTGGTGCTTCCATTAGCTGCCATCCTTTTCCTTCAGAAATCAGAGCTCAGAATTTCTCAGTTCACAGTTGAGTGGGCAATTCAATTGGGAGATTTAGGGTTTTTACATGATTTGAGCTTTCTTTGGGCTCGGGCCCAAAACAAAAGGGCTATGGAAGTTTTTAAAAGCCCAAATTATGAGGCAATGAGTTGATGGGTCATTTTCAAACTATACGTTGGACTTAGCAAAAACTTATTTATGTATAGTTAGGGAATTTTTTTGACCGTCACATTGTGTCGTCAATCCTTTTATGTTATAACACGTATGTTCATTTTTGGATGTTGGTGGATCCTGAAATGACACACTCCGACCCGGATAGCCACGTGGACACCGGATCTCGAGGCGTGTTGACCGACCACTCCGTAGGAGTGACGAAGTCATAGAAAGATTAATTAAGGAATTAGAAATAATAAGCAAGATTTAATCAGAGTTTAAAGAAAATACGGAAGTGTAATGTGGGTAGAACCCATTATTACATAGTGTCAGAGCTAGGTGCAGTAAAGGAAATTATTCACATCCAGGAGGATGGATATAGCACACAACAAAAGGAAATTTACATACACTGCAGAAAGAAAATCAAGCTACCAGCAGCTGCCACCACCGAAACGTCGTCAACTAAAGTCTAAGTCCTGGAGGGGCGAAAAACAAGGGTGAGTGGGCCAATATCGATTTTCTAAGTAAAACGTTTCCAAAACTTTAGGTATAACCCCTCACTGTAAAACCCGTAGATTTACCAAAATATTTACTAATAAAATAAGCACTGAGCATAAGTAACGGGCCAACGCCCACAAGGATACGGGTAAAAAGCATTTATCACAGTGAAAATCAACATTACTTATCACATGGAAATATGCACACAAGTCATATAGAAAGTAGCTACATGACATGCTGGGTGTTTAATATATTACGCTCTAGCACTACATGCACGTGAAGCTGGCACAAAATGTGCGTCACAACGAGTCTAGTCGCCGAGGCGACATAGACAGGCTGGCACCTACAATGGATCCAAAGTGAGCGTTCGGTGCTTGTGAACATACACGTGAAGCTGGTCCTGGCCTGGACAGTGCTAACACCGTGCATAATGTGAAATAAGTAATACAGTTCAAATAGTGTGTATGCATGCCAAATTTATCACATAAATCAACATAACTCAAGTCATAAACCAAGTAACTAATAATAATTGATACTACAAAATAACATTTATAAAAGTAGGCATGCTATACACACACATAGTTCAAAACACATTTAAAACACTAATAAATATTATAAAAGGTTAAGTACTAGGCCCACTCACTGATACGTAGTCGGATCGTAGCCCCCGTAGCGTGCCTGAGCTCGTTGCTCCTCCGGATAGGTCTCACCTATATGAGAGTTTACTAAACTAATCATTTAACAAGTCTAATTCAATTAAAGTAATGAAAAAGACTTGAAATCGCCTTTGTTTGCTCGAAACGGGACTTGAATTGGTCGGAAAATGGGTTCACGCGCCGCCACGCGCCGCCGCGGGGCTCCACGCGCCGCCACGCGCCGTCACGCGCGCCCACGCGCCGTCACGCACCGTCACGCGCCCACACGCGCCCACACGCGCGCTCACGCGCCAGCACGCGCTCGCACGCGCGCCCACGCGCTCACACGCGAGCCCACGCGCAACTGTGCAGTCGCCGTTAAAGTTAACGGCGTGCCGTTAACTTTAACGGAATATTCTGTTTAGATAACGGAATATTCTCTAACGGCGTTACGGAATATTCCGTCGCCGTTAGGGAATATTCCTTGACGGCGTCAACTAAGAACGGAATATACCTCGGGTATATTCCCGGTTCGGACCGGGTCGGGGTGTGTCAGAAAGGTTGAAATGTTATCTATGTCACTCACTTATATTATATCATGGTTTTATAATCTTGAGCTAACCACACAATTGATTATTTAGTCAAGTAATATTAAATCTCTATTTTGTTGAAGAAGGTTTTAACGTATAATAAAAAAAAATGAAACTATTGAGTTGTTAGTCTTTTAGTTTTTTTATTTAAAAGAAAATAAACTATATTAAAGTATCGTACATCAATGCATGTGTAGTAGGAGGGGAAGAAGTACAAACCCAAATTAGTTTTTAGGTTATTATAATGTGGACTATTGGATTGAAAAATAGTACCTACCCTCTAAAGTCTCATAAGTGGGATGAACGTGCATGACTTTGCATGTAACATTTTCTTTGATATTGACATAAATTGACAATTGCATGTAAATTTTCAATAAAGAATAGAAAAAAAATTATGTATGTAAACACAATAATCACAACTAAAAATTAGTTTTGTCCTAAAATCGAACTAAACCGATTAGATATTTGGTTCAGCTTTCGTTTTTGAAAATAATGAACCATACTGAACCGGATTTTGCACATTCCTAATTTATACAGAAATTTGAAGGTGAACAATACAGTTCCTCCACTAAAATATTCAAAAAAACCGGTCCCATCCATGCATTGTCTTGTTCTTGTTAGGTTTTCCCTCCTCCTTCCGAGGCTGCCGGTATTTTTTAGGTCGAAAATTTGTGTCAACTAGGGCACAGACTGATTGACCAATAAACACAAAAGCACGCCACAGAAAAAGCAAGTTAAAAACACAAAGGTAAATTGCAGAAGAAGATGCATCAATTGGACCATGTTGTTTTACTGTCCATTGTCTATATTCCATAACTTTTTATTTTACTCGGGATAAGAGAAGAAAAGTAAAAATAAAAATAAAAAATCAAATGAGAAAGTCAGATAAAGAGAATCGATTTGCAGAATTGCAGCTGTCACAGTGAGAGAATTCTCCTTCCTCCTTTTTCCTTTTTGAAAAAAATGCCCTAATGAGCTTTAGGGTTAGGGTTTTCGGGCAATAGTGTTTGCCATTTAGTCACCTCTCCGCGTGTTCATTTTTTACCTTACTTTTTTTTTAAAGTAAATATAACTGGAAAAAGGGTCGTTTAACTGTCCTTACATACATGTATTTACCTACAGAAGTATTGGGATTAATTAATTAATCATTGTATTATGAAAAAAAATTAGGGTTTGTTGAGGGGGAGAGGAACGAAGATCAATTTACAGTTTTGTTGTTGCAGTAGGTGGAGACAGCAGCAGCTGGGGAAAATGCTTGACAGCCTGAAATTTGTAGGGCAGAACGGACTCATTCTTTTGGTAGTACAGTAACCTCCAAATTCTCACCATAAAAGGGTAAGCAATAAGCCTCGATGCGTAAAGACAACGCAAAGTGCTACTCCAATGCCAAAACTTCACAAGCCTATCTATCCGTCCCCCTTCAAAAACAATTCTGAACATTGATAACGTAAAAGCTCGAAAAGGGAGCAAGAATTTTGTAGCTCAAGTAATTGAGAGTATAATTATATTTGTAGTCGAAGTCCTGTGCCATTAGTATGTATAAGAAATGTTAAATCAAATAGCTTTAGGAATACACAATCAATCAAGGGTGCATTTAAAAGTGGATATGACTTGCTTTCACAAAAATATTATTTTTTGAAAATATATAGAGTATGAAATATGGCTTTAATGAGATGAAATTGACATAATTTGAAGTCTCAACTAGAAATTAATAAATAAAATCAGTGACATAGAAGTTGTCTTCTTATATGTGTTGCTTGGTAGTTGGAAGTGGTACATTTTCCCTCATGGCATGCCTTAACATGGAAGCATATTAAAAAAGCGTGACAAATCCAATTGGACCCAATGTGATGATTTTCCCAAAAATTATGAAGCCTTCACATCATAAAATTAATCAAGGGAATGCCATGTTTGGATTCAACAGCCTGCAAAGTGTTCAAAGTCTGCAAAATGAAAGGGTTGACATTATGTAGAGGTGCATTATTTATCATTTATGTGACTCAAAAGTAAAAGGATAGAGCTATAGGGCAACGTGCATTGAATACGTTATTGTGGCGGTATTTCAAATTATTAATACAATATTATGTATTTTAATGTTGTTATACAACAATATATTTGATTACCGTTACAATGAAATATTCATTATAAACATCTCTCTTTTAAAACACGAGAAATATTTTTTTACACCTCCCGATACGCTGTGGTAGCATATCAAGTGTTGGTAAATAGTAAGTTAATTTCATAAAATAAGTGAACAACTTGCATCAAACGTGTTTACTTTTAAGTGACATTTCGAGCCTATAACACAATGTAATTTAAGAAACATGAAAAGCAAAAAAAGTTGAGTCCTTGTCACAACCCTGCAATCTGCACCACACCACTTCTGTCACATTTTCTTTATTTATTACGCCACCCACCTTTCACCACCACCTATTTAATTGCCTTTATTGCTTTTTGCCTCCACTTTCTCTGTGTACCCACCATCCACACCCAACTCTGAACTCACTCTTTCACTCAGCTCAGCCATGCCTTCTGTTTATGGTAGCAGCAACTTTGCAAATTAAACCCTCTGCACCAAAAAATTGCAATTACCCCCTACATGCCACCAATATCCAATTAGTTAGGACTTGGGATGGACCTAGCTATTAAAATGGAAAATAAACATAAATGTTGATGTACAGGTTTTTATTTCTTTATTAAAATAGTGTATGATTATGTTATCAACTGCCAGGCTAAAACACTAAAACATTTGATTTAATTAAGGTATATTTGCATTATTGCTTAAATAATTAAGTTTGCACAAGTGCAAACAATACAAAAAATGAGTTCAACATACCAAATCGTAATCGAATTGCCGGAGATTGAGTTTTATCCAGCTCCGTCTCATGTTCATAATCTTTTTTGGAGCTAAAGGCGGTGAGTTTGATTTATGCAGTAAGCCGAAAAATTCAGTACACATTTTTTTTATCCTAATGCATACTCTTATTTATTTTAAAATATTAAAAAGAAATAATTAAGAAAGAGAAATTTGATTTGCAAAATCATTTCTTTCGAAAAAAATTTAGCAGTTAGCGTGTTATAAACGTAATTTCATCAATTCAAGGAGAATGATTCACATAGAATGAGTTTTATCGTCACATTGTATTTTTTGTCCAATAATGTATTGTCATTTATAAGTTTTTCTACACATATCAATATATAATTGGATCAAAATACCACATAACAGTGAACCCGTTACATGTAATTTGCTCTTCAATTCGAAGGGAATTTGAAAGACAGTTCGTTCAGTTGCATTCCAAAACGCTCAGTCGCCGGTTACCGCCACTTGTGCCTTCCACGTCAAAAAGCGCCACCGGTAACGACGACTGGGCGTGTTCCACGTCGGACACCCTGCACCCTTCGGATCCCGACACGTGTGCAACACGTAATAAATAGCCCCCCCATCTGCCAAGCCGGTCCCGCCCTGCTCTGCCGTTAATAAAAAACTTTAATTTAATTTTCTCTTTTCAGAAGCTCATCAGACATAAAGGACTACACACAGTTACAAACACAGAGAGTGGAGAGAGAGAGAGAGAGAGGGAGAGAGTGTGTGTGAAGCTCTCTAGAAAATTCCCCGATGCTCAGAACCTTCAGCTTTCTCAAAACCCTAGTTCTCCTCCTCCGTCGCCAGAGCTCTTCCCGCTCTAAATTTCGGCCAATTTCCCGGCCATTGCAGCATTCCCCGGCTGAAATTTGAAAACTCCAGCCTCGGCATTTGGCGGCTCTCAGATCGAACCAGCTCGGAGCTTCTTCTTGACATTTCGTTGACTGTTCGAGCTCTGTAGCTCAACTGTTCGTCACTGGGAACGGTTAATTTCTAGGGTTTTTGGCTGTGAATCCTTCCGATTTCACGCCCTCTTGTGGCTTCTCGGGCTTCTCGTTTGCGAACGGCGCCTTTTTCCGGAGCATTCGACTCTCTACTTCCACCCATTTTGTTCTTTTCGCACCCCCAAATCTAGCCGTTGGAGAGAGTTGTCTTCTTTCTTTAAGCTTTGAGCTTTCTGGTTTTTATGGCCTTCTAGTGGGGCCCTTGAGCACCGAACAATGCGACCGTTTTCAAGCATGAAACCGCTGCTCCTCCTATTCGCCGTCGTCGTTTTGGCTCCGGTTCTCGCGAGATCTCTGAACCCGTCTCTAAACGACGACGTCTTGGGGCTGATAGTGTTCAAGGCGGATATCCAAGATCCGAAGGGAAAGTTAGCGTCGTGGAGCGAAGACGACGACAGTGCTTGCAATTGGTTCGGGGTGAAATGCAACCCGAGATCCAACCGGGTCATCGAGCTCAGCCTCGACGACTTCTCCCTTTCGGGTCACATCGGCCGCGGCCTCCTGCAATTGCAAGCTCTCCGGAAGCTCTCGCTTTCGAAGAACAATCTCACTGGAAGCTTAACCCCTAACATTGCTCACATCGACAACCTCCGAGTCCTTGATTTGAGTGAGAACAGCTTCTCCGGTGGCGTTCCCGAAGAGTTCTTCCGGCAATGTGGGTCGCTGAGAGTGATTTCTCTGGCGAAAAACAAGTTTTCCGGGAAAATTCCGGAGAGTTTGAGCTCGTGTGCGAGTCTAGCAGCTGTTAACTTGTCGTTGAACAAGTTTTCGGGTTCGGTTCCAGTTGGGATTTGGTCCTTGAGTGGGATTAGATCACTGGATTTATCTGATAACTTGTTGGAGGGTGAAATTCCAAAGGGGATTGAAGGATTGAATAATTTGCGAGGTGTTAATTTGGCTAGGAATCGGTTTACTGGACATGTTCCGGATGGAATTGGAAGCTGTTTGCTCTTGAGGTCCATTGATCTGAGCGAGAATTCGTTCTCGGGTAACCTCCCTCAGACAATGCAGAAACTTGGCCTTTGCAGCTATCTGAATTTGCACCAGAACTCGTTTTCTGGTGAGGTTCCGGAGTGGATTGGAGAGATGAAAAGCCTGGAGACTTTGGACCTATCTAGAAACCGATTTTCGGGTGAAGTTCTAAACTCAATAGGCAATCTTGAGGCTTTGAAGGTATTGAATTTTTCTGCAAATGGGTTCACCGGGAGCTTGCCGAAGTCTTTGGCTTATTGCACAAACCTTGTGGCTTTAGATTTTAGTAAGAATTCGATGGCGGGTGAACTTCCTGTGTGGATATTCGAGGCGGGTACAGAGGAAGTTTCACTTTCAGAGAAAAAATTAAGTGGAAGCAAGAACATCCCTCTATCTTCCTCAGCTAGAAATGCACTTCAGAATCTCCAAGTCTTGGATTTATCCCTTAATCATTTTTCGGGTGAAATTACGTCTGACATTGGGGCCTTGAGCAGCCTGCATATTTTGAACCTTTCTGGTAACTCTCTTGCTGGTCCTATTCCTTTGGCTATTGGAGAGTTGAAGGTCCTGGACAATCTCGACTTGAGCGAGAATCGGTTCAATGGAAGCATCCCTCAGGAAATTGGAGGGGCTTTTTCTTTGAAGGAATTGAGATTGGAAAAGAACTTTCTCACCGGAAAAATTCCAACTTCAATTGAAAACTGTTCTTCTCTGACAACTTTGTAAGTTCTCTTAGTTCTCTTAGCTCTCTTACGTTTCATTTTGGTGTCCGAATTTTTCTTAATCTTTAAGGGTAGTAACTTGTTTTTAGAAATCCGCTGCACTTACCTTAATCTAGATATGAGAATGATTGTCGAAATGGATGGATAGCAATATGCTGTATGAATGAATTGCATACTAATTTTCTAGAGAACAATGAAGATATGAAATCTCACTGGGTTTAGGGTTTCCTTGTCACTAATTTTGTTGTGGGAAACACAAAATCCTACTTGATTTTTCTTTGTTTGACAATTTTTTCTAGGTTTTTGATATGTTGTTTTGGTTGAATTCTCCAGAATTGTATCACAGAACAGACTGACTGGTCCAGTACCTGCAGCATTGTCCAAACTTACCAACTTACAAAATGTGGACTTGTCTTTCAATAACCTCACGGGAGGCCTGCCGAAGCAGTTAGCCAATCTTCCCAACCTTCTTTCCTTCAACATTTCCCACAACAACCTCCAGGGTGAACTACCTGCGGGTGCCTTTTTCAACACCATCTCCCCTTCCTCCGTCTCTGGCAATCCATCTCTCTGTGGCTCTGCAGCTAATAAATCTTGCCCGACAGTCCTTCCCAAACCCATTGTCCTCAATCCCAACTCCTCTTCTGACTCCACCACAGGAGAAATCTCTTCAAATCTTGGTCATAGAAGAATCATACTCAGTATTTCTTCGCTCATTGCCATTGCTGCAGCCGCTGTCATTGTCATTGGTGTAATTGCCATTACTGTGCTTAATCTCCGTGTCCGGTCTTCCACAACTCAATCGGCGGCAGCCCTCGCATTTTCAGGTGGGGATGACTTCAGCCATTCCCCTACAACAGATGGAAATTCTGGCAAGCTTGTCATGTTCTCAGGTGAACCTGACTTCAGCACTGGTGCACATGCTCTGCTCAACAAGGACTGTGAGCTTGGGCGTGGCGGGTTTGGAGCAGTCTACCGGACAGTTCTTCGAGATGGACGGCCAGTTGCAATCAAGAAGCTCACTGTTTCTAGTCTTGTCAAGTCTCAAGAAGAATTTGAAAGGGAAGTGAAGAAATTGGGGAAAGTGAGGCACGATAATCTTGTGGAGATCGAAGGCTATTACTGGACTCCATCATTACAGCTCATCATATATGAATATGTTGCTGGTGGTAGTTTATATAAGCATCTTCATGATGGAGCAGGTGGGAACTTTCTGTCGTGGAATGATCGGTTCAATATAATTCTTGGAACTGCGAAAAGTTTGGCTCACTTGCACCAGATGAACATAATTCACTACAATATAAAGTCCAGCAACGTCCTGATTGGCAGCTCAGGCGAACCGAAAGTGGGAGACTTTGGCCTAGCGAGGTTGTTGCCAATGCTTGACCGATATGTTCTGAGCAGCAAGATCCAGAGCGCCCTCGGCTACATGGCACCAGAGTTTGCTTGCAAAACAGTAAAGATAACCGAGAAATGTGATGTGTACGGGTTTGGGGTTTTGGTTCTAGAGATTGTCACCGGGAAAAGACCTGTCGAGTACATGGAAGACGATGTTGTGGTGCTCTGTGACATGGTGAGAGGAGCACTGGAAGAAGGCAGGGTAGAGGAATGCGTTGATGCTCGGCTCCAAGGAGTTTTCCCAGCAGAAGAGGCTATACCTGTGATGAAACTAGGCTTGATATGCACGTCACAAGTGCCGTCAAACAGACCAGACATGGGGGAGGTTGTCAACATTTTGGAGCTGATCCGATGTCCTTCAGAAGGGCAAGAGGAGTTGTGATGAATTAAACTAATCTTAACAGATATTCAGGGAAGGGATTCGCAACAAGTTATCCGGCACGGAAGAATCCAGTTTGTTCGTTCCATCGAGGGAGAAGAAAATTTTAGTTGTTGGAAGGTTTTTCTTTTTCCGCATTGTTGTATTTGTTATCCTTCTGTTGTGGATTTGTTGAGTTATATTTCTGTAGTTTCTCCGCCGTGCTACAAGTAGCTAGGTCACCAGATTCTCCTTTGCCGGGTTCCGATTTGAGTCCCCTTCAGAAATTGTCACTACTAATCCTTTCAACTCTTCCAATTTCTGTCTTTGGTCACGTTTCTTCCTAAGAGCTGATTCAACATTTCACTGATCCTACATTTCAGTCTGTTTGATTGCTGTCTCCTGAATGTTGCTCCAACTGAATTGACATGAATGTCATTGTATCGGTATTTCAAACTTCAAACGAAGACATGAATGTCATTGTATCGGTATTTCAAACTTCAAACGAACGCGAAAAAGTTAAAACGCATGATAGAGTGCGACTGTCTTAGAATACCACTACAGCCGTTTAGGGCAGATTTGACTTTTAAAGACATGTACGGGAAGGGGGTTGTAATTATTCTTGCCCCATGTGTGTCCCAATGATGGAAAATAAAATAAAATTTGTGGAAGTCAAAAGTGAAGGCCTGAGGAGAGCAGAGAATCTTAGTGCCCACTTTAAGGCAAATAAATCTAAAGAGCTGAGTAGAATAATGCAAAAAGGAAGAAGAAACCAAAGTGGTAGGGCATACAATATAATACAATACACACACACAGAGATATATATATGTATAATAATAGATTTATATATATGGATTAGGGAGCTACCAGCATCTTGAACAAGATAACGGATGGTGAATGCAGCTATAAGCCTATATGGAAATGTAATATATATAATGATGATGCCCTGCCCGAATAGAAGCTATTTTTTTATATTTTACCACCCATTTCACTATGTTCTATTTTTCAACTCTCTTTACTGCAGTAACGCTTTGTTTATTCCTCTTTAAATTAAAACCCTCTCCAATGTTTATCTTTCCAATGAATTGAGGGTAACTTGCATAGATTTCCCCTCCTCTTGAGTAAAATTTAAATTAGACAGCCTGATGAGTTGAATAGTCCGATCCTTCAATTAAATGAGAGTTCGTTGTTTGTAATTTGTCATGCAAATTTTTTGTAATAAATATATTGATGATTGATAATATATCGACATGTTTGTCGATATTAAATAGTCAGTTTGTGATTGAGTTTGACCCATGTTTGTCTCTTCTCCTTGATAACTCTCTGGCCAAAGGCCCAATAAAAAATGTGGCACTCCTAACAACTACAAGTCTACAACGCCCATATCTGTAAAGGGTAGTGAAATAATATAATAAATTTGCGTAGCCATGTGCATAGATTTTGAGCAATGACAATGGTTGTCCCTAGCTAGTGCTTTCAGCCATGAGGAAAATAAAATTATGGTTTTGGGCCCAAGAGAAAATTAAATTATTAATACATTGCCATTGGCATTATCATCCTGCACATGGCTTCTTCATAAATATGATTTTCTTTGGATGTGTGTGGATGATTAATGCAGGTGAAAGAAACAAATGCCTCAATTTCTTCTTTTTTTTTGTAAATATTGTTTAAGTGCGTGTTCGAGAAGCAATTTGTGTTGTAACCGGTCAAATATTTCTTTTTATTTATCTCTTTCATTATTAATAGAGACCAGAGATAAATTCTTTCATTCTAAAGTGTTTGTTAAAAGTATTTTGTAAGCGGTTGTACATCCTCTTCTATCTATCTTCATCATCACGAGAATAAAATTAGAACTAAAAATAACTTAGAATCTATCACTTGTTAAATTCCACAATGTTAATTTCCATGTACCATCCTTGAAAGTAAAGAACCCCACTACCTTTGATAGGACAAAAACATGAGCATTGAGCCCAAGATGCATGGAAGCTCCGAGCTTAGTAATAAACAAAAAATGTGCATTGGTATGGGCAGTCAGTCAAGGTAAAGACTTTGCTTTCACAATTAACTCCGAATAAATGTTTAGGAGCACTAATCAAACTGCAAATTGGGGGAAAAGCACTGAAACGAAAAGCTGTAAAAAGCTGCTTCTTGCTGCTTCCATTGTTTGGAGAAAATGTAAAGTGAATAGTAATAAAATTATTGGAACAGAGAAAAGCAATATTATTATTGAGAGAAGATAATAAAGAAATCTGCTTTTTTGGTATTTTGCTTTCTTCATGCTTGCTTTGCTGAGGGGCACGGCAACAACATGCTGCCCTCATAAAACTAAAAGTCCCTAGCTTCTGGTCACAGCAGTTGAAACTGGAGCCCGTTGCTGTTGGGTTGCCTTGCCTTGCTGGTGGGGGCACCACATATATCACCTACCAACACATGACCTCTAACAATTTGATGCTATCATTTAATTTTTTCAAGTCGTCCACGTGGTACATTATTCGTTTCATTGTTTGGAGTGGTGCATTGTCTTTTCGAAATTGTGCATTTTACTCCAACGCAATATTTTCACTCGAAGCATCAACACCACCACTTTAAACACTAACATTATCACTTTTATCGCAATGTGTTTGCATTTAGTGCAAACGCGTACTAAAGAAAAATTGGTGCATCACAACAATGTGTTTACTAGTAATGAAGGACTTTTGGAATGACACCAAAGATACTAATCTAAAAGAAATGAAACAAGATAACTCATCAGGAGTTGAGAAGTGTGTCCGACCAAATGCTTCAAATATGATTAATTTGATCTCCGAAGCTCGAATTCTCGAAAGCGTGCTCAAATTGCTTACTAAAACCATGAAAGAGAAGGATTCAGGGCAAAAATAATTTCGCCAAGTTCATGAAGTTTATAAGTTAAAGAGAGTGATTAGTTTACAAGAACATTTATCAAACGAATAACTACTTTTCTTGTTAAGAACATCATGATTAATGCACACACAAACCATTCATAAACATAAAAATGATTGTTTTCGTGATGGAATTCAGAGGCAACGCAACAATGTTGAGAATAAACATTGGCGATATCGTTGAAGCAAACTTTCATTCACAAGATTTGCCTTCAGCTAGTCTTTGATTCTCGAACGATGTTCATCAATTTTTTTGAATGTGGTTAATCAGCTGGTTTGATCTAGCAACTTCTAAACGAGCATGCATTGCGCTCATCTTTCACACGTGATAAAAGCTTATTAGAAAAATAGAATTAAACTGGTTTAGCCAACACAAATGAAGAGAAATTAACCAATGCGAAGAATTGTCCCACGTCGAAAAGCAAAGAGATTGTAGAGCCAATTTGACCATTACATATTAACCATGGAAACTGAGGTTGAATTGCAGCAAACAGAAGCACAGTAAAACCACAAATTAACACCAAAAAGCACTTGCATTTCTTTTCTTTTCACCTTTGTATAGCAATATTACCACAACACTGTTTCACTGTCAACGTCAAAGTCAACGTCAACGTGGATTTTATGTACTTGTTTGGTTTGTATGTATGTCGGCCTCCTTGTCTTCTCCATCTTCCTCAATCCTCGTTAATGTTTGAAGTCCCACAAAAGCTCTATCCTTTGTTTGTCTCATAACACAAACACCATTGCCACCTCATTCATTCGACATTGTTCCACCAAGATGGCATGGCCAGCTCTCTCCAAGGAGGAGAACTCTAATTTCTGAAGAAAATTTAGATGATTTTGTAATTTCCCAATTTTACAGCGCGCCTAATTGCAATTAAAAGTTTAAGCCTTAAAGTCCTTCATCTTTCCTAATTTCCACCTGAGCACCCCCAAATCTCAAATCTCAAAACTTTTCAACTTTTTCACTTTCCCCAAAATTCCATGTAAGCAAGCAAACACTCTCTAGAGTGTGTCTTTTTCCCACCCAAATCACTCCTCTAAAACCCTAACTCACTTTCCCCAAACCCTCCAAAAGCAGCTTAATTTCCCCTAATTTCAATCCCCAAATCATGCCCAATTCCCAAAGTTAGGGTTTTCAGTTCCCAATTTCCCCCAAGCATGTCCTCCGAAGAGTTGGGTCTGGTTCCGACCCAGAACGGGCTCAACTCTCCGCTCGTTTTCCAAGACGAGAACTTGCGATTCAATTGTGGAGCTCCGCCGCAGCGCCGGGTCGGGGACACGGGTCCCAAGACCCGCGAGCTCACCGGTTTCATCGACGACCGGTTCTTCGCGCCACAGAGCTCGGACTTCCGCCGGAGTATGTATAGAGAGAACACGGACCGGCGGGACCCGCCCGAGCAGCGAAACTGGAACTCAAACGGAGCTGATACGACGCCGAGTGGCGAGGGATCGGACGAGGACGAGGACGAGGACGATGATGACGTGGACGACGACGACGATGAAGGTGATGGCGGGCTTGTCGGAGTGGAGAGCAGAAACAAGGGCATTGCTGGTAATAATGGGAGTAATGGGGAGGACAAAATGAGAAATGGGAAAGTTAAGCATCATCAGCCCCAGCACCATTCTTCTTTTGGTAAGAGATTTTTGTGGAAAGTTTTGATCGTTTCATAAATTAGTTTCTAATTTGGGAAACATTTGTCGAATGTTTTATTTTTTTGTTAATTTTAAGGTGGGACTGTGATGGTAGGAACAAGTCGAGAAATGTTGGTGAAAGAACATAGTAGTGGGCTTCAAATAGTGAATAACAACACAAGGGCTAGTCCCGGCGATAATCATAGTAATGCTCAGCAAGGAAGACTTGGGAATTATCACAATGCGGTCACCGTTGCCGAGCCGGACGGTGACATGTATTACTCTCAGTATTTGCAGGGGTCTGAGGGGTCTGGTTCTGCTCCAAAGGATTTGCTTGTGGAAAATGGTTGTGGGTTTAGTGGAAGAAAGGATGTCATGTACTCAAGCGAGTCGGGAGACTCTTTAAGGGCCATTCTCTCTGATCCCGTAACGTGAGTTTTGGTTGTTCATATACTGGCTTTGCATTTGATTCCTTGATTTTTGGAAATTGGTGACTGAGTCTTTGAGGTGTGTTGAATTTCAGGGGAGCTCTGATGGATGACGCGATGATATTGCCTTGTGGACATTCCTTTGGAGGTGGTGGAATTCAGCATGTTATTAGAATGGTGAGTACCTCGGAGTCTAACACGTTTTTCTCGTACACATGTGATCGTTTCTGTTTGTCTTCGAGTAAATTTGGGTGATCCTACACAGAAAGACATGTATGTCTCAAACATCAGTGCTTTCTTGCTAGTGTAGTGTAAGCTTGGCATAGTTTATAATCTCATGGAACGTGAACTTTCGTCACAATCTCTAAAGCTAGACCATTCTAACATAAGTTCTGTGCTGTATTTTGGCTGTACGTGTGTATATGGTTCTACATCAAATCGACTAACGTGCATAATTTTAATCTCTGTTAGAAATTTGAAACAAAGATAACCACAATCGCATTATTATTTTGTTGATAATACACGGTATTGTTGTTGCTTTGATTGTTTCCATTTTTTCAGGGTGCAAGCATGTTATATATATGCATGTCATTTTGCTTAACTCTGTTCCATTAACTGTTTTCTGTGGCTGTCACTCAGTGAAGACAGAGTGGCGTCACTGAGACCAAGTGTGGCTTCATAAGAATATGTTTTCTGCAAACACTATTTGGCCCTTTTGCTTGCAACGTATATCTGGTATATGCATGTCATATTACTTGCGAATATTTGTTTGGTTTTGATTGTCGAAATTGATTTTTTATTTTCTTTCATAATTTCCAGAAAGCTTGCTACAGCTGTTCTCAGTCAATTTCAGAAGACTCAATTGCTCCAAATCTTTGTAAGTAGAAGTTTTGTAATCGAAGATTTATAATCGCTTATAGCTCAAGAAAAATGACGAAAGAATAACTGTTAGATGACAAACTGTACAAAGTTCATATGTTTCAGAACTGATTCTAATATGACATATTATGTCTTACGTGTGCAGCTCTTCGAGCTGCTGTGCAGGCATTCCGCCGGGAAGAAGAGTTACAGTTTTATCGCTCATCTAAAAGAAGAAGAGAAAGGTTTGACCAGGTTTGTCTTTTTCATGCTTCAGAAACGGTTGCATCATTAGGTTTTCAACAACTGAGGAAAATATTATCAAAACCTCGAAACTAAGTCCTTTGTTTTTTCATGTAGGAAAAGAGTGGTTGTGGTGATTTAGTTTTTGGGGATTCTCCAAGGGGTAGAGGTGTTCAGTTTCCGTTTGCTGTGACTGACCGAGTTATTATAAAGGTTAGCAAACTAAAGTCCCAATCTTGGCTCTCGTTCTTATTCCATTGTTTGTTCTAACTAATAATTGGCGTGATATTGTCACAGGGGAATAAGAGGACACCACAACGCTTCGTCGGACGCGAGGCTGTTGTGACAACGCAATGCTTAAACGGATGGTTAGTCATATTTCTAGTTCTATTCCATTTTAACATTTATCAAGAAACGTTCCACCTTAATGGTATATATTGCTTGCCTTGCATGCCTTTGTCAAATGAGATGCTGGCTTAGATTTATTTTCATTTATACAAATTGCATCAACAGGTATGTGGTAAAGACGTTGGATAACGCAGAGAGCGTAAAATTGCAGTATCGCTCCCTTGCCAAGGTATCCGACGACCCAACATCCAAGCCAATGTCGAGCAAGATGGCGCCTAACTGGCTCTAGGCCGTAATACTTAGTTGGCAATATGCCACGCTATCACTAACTTTGTTGTTTAAGAAGTTTCCACCTCTGTTTAAGTTGTATTTTATCACGAGCGAACACGGTGACATTCCGGGGTTGTAAATTATAGAAGCCTTGTCACAACTGCTTTGAGGAAAGCCCTATAATTGTGCATGTAGTTTGTAAAAATGTGTATTCATTTTTCTTTATGTTGAGCAATGTTGTATTTGAATCCTGTGTAAAACTTTGAAGGTTTATATAAATCATTTTTGGCCGGTGGCTGTGGCATCCCAGCGACGACTTCGGGTGTTTATACTATGCATAATTTAACCCACTAATGCTATTGTTTGTCAAAAAAAGAAAAAAACAAAGGGTCCATTCGAGGAATTGAAAAATCCGAAACGAAAACCGAGTTTATTATTGGTTTTGGTAAAATATAATTAAGGTTTATTTGCTTATATGCCCCTTGTGGTTTTGACGAAAAGCACACTTTCCACCCTGTACTTGTAAATTTGTAACTGTTTTAACCTTGTTTCTTATGCTCTTCATTTTGTGCTTTATGTGATCTCATTCCGTCAAATTGGTCGGAAATATCATTAACTTGGCTGATATGGAATTTGACGTTTTGCTCAAAACTTAGCATTTTCTTTGTTTTCGCTCGTTCCACAACAACCCAAAGTTGACTATTTTCTTGAATAACTTGACGAAATGGGATAACTTGATACTCAGAACAAAAGCATATGGAAAAAAGTAACATTGTGGCAAGTTAAAATTGAGATTTTCATCAAAGCACATGAAGCATATAAATGAAAATGCCTAAAATTAATCTTAGTTGTAAAGGAAATTTGGAAGCCATCCCTCTTTTTTATTTTTCTTCACAAAGCGATATTCTAAAATATTTTAATTTACGGGAGGCAAGTATACTGCCTTGACCAACTAGTGTAAACGTCTGCAAAGCCACCTCTTCCAATTGAGAACTTACATAATACGGGTAAACCGTCACGTGGCGTTCTATGCCAATGAAACAAGGATATATGGACAAAAACTTACACATGTCTTCATTTCATTGGCACGGAACACTATTGTGACTGTATACTTCTGTTAAACAAAGCTGTTGTCAAACGTGAAATGAGTACAAATCATCATCATCGTTAGCAACAAAATGTCAAATGTTCCAAACGGATTGAGAATTCAAAAGAACCTGAGAATCCAAAAACAAAGTGAAAAATCTCAAGACTTGTTATTTAAACAATTTGGGAATTGTAACAACTCTGGATAACAGCCGGCAGATTACATATGACCTCCATTTTAATTTTACAGACTCAAAACACGCTTAATGAACAAAATCTCACGAACCTATTCAACTTAATGAGACAAAGATTGAAGGGAGGAAGGCCTGCAGTACTGAACAAGCTCAGAAACACGGTACGTTTGTCGACAACAGGAAGTTGCACGTCGAGTAAATTGAAGCTGCAGCAGCCCTAACAGCTAATGCCCTCTCTGAGTTATCCAGTATCAGTGGTCTGCAAGACAAACAAAAAGATAAATGATCTAGATTCTTTAAAAGAATTCGACTTAGATTTATGAAAGCAAACGTTTACCTGGAATTATTTTCAGATGTTCCGAAATGTTGAATGCCGGAAGCAGCGTTCCATTGGACAAGTTGCAGACCCTGGTCACAGTGAAGCTGCATTTCTTTTACTTGGTTCGACCAACTTTCCTGAAATTTATAACCAGCATGTTCTATAAGGAAATGCAAGAGATAAACAAACTATGAAATGAATTCAAGGTTTCTTTTTAACACTCACAAGCTGTTCCTCTTCTTCAGAAAGTGCTTTATCCATTTGCTCAAACAGTGGAATCCATCTTGCTCGATGCATGTCTGCAATAGCACATCTAGAAAATCCATGGGCAGAATTTTTCGCGATCTGAGGATCATTCTCCTGATCAGATGAAAATTCTTTTGCCAGCAATGATGGCAAATCTGTAGTTATAACATCTCGTACTCTCTTCCTGCTGCGTCGCAATGCTGCAGTTTACAAAATAAATTACATATAAGACCAGGCTTCATCAACAAGATCTACTAGTGATATTACAGATAGAGTATTACCTGCAAGACGCCCTTTGACGTCTAGAAGAATAAGTCCCAACCATTGAGAAGCAATGGTAGCAGCTGCAAAAGAAAGACAGAAGTAAACAATATCAGCTATCACATCACTTAATTATCGATTAACAACTTCTTAGACCACTTAAAGTACTGAACATTTAAGATCAAGAGTTAAAAACTGACCTTTAATAGAGAGATAGGATGATGTTTCCTCGTTAGACAAAGGGCTGTCATCATTGGGCGCCTGCATTGATGATGCCAACTTCAATGCTAGCGAATCTTCCTCTCTTTCAGGGATGGAGTTTGATGCGAGACTTTTACCACAAAACCTCTCTACTGTGGTTCGTTCAACATCTCCACCTTTGTCTACTGGTATCAAAGAAGAATTGTTCATCAATATAGGGAGCCCTCTTGTCTGCTGCCTGCCATCATAGACAGTACTTGAAGACCGATATTCATGGCAGAAATGTATACCGGAATCATTCATATTTTCGATGTCCTTCCCGTTGCCAATTTCACTAGTTCCACTTTTTGGATGTGTTGTTTGCTTGTTTCCCAGGCGATCATTTTCAAGTCTTTCTAATTTTACAAGGGACTCTATTATTGAACGGACCTGTTTTCTGTTCCTGACATGGTTGATAATCCCAGGGTTCAGTTCATTGAGCAGTCCACTTGGAGCAGCAATCTTCGCAAACCTGTCCACTTGTTCCCTCTTTGAGCGTTCCATCTTTTTCTTGACCTCATCATTTTTAGTCTTCTTGGGACGGGGTTTTGGCACTGGTATGCCTCCATGAGTGGATGATAGGAAACCATTTTGCTTCATCTCCTTCCACACTTTCATTGGATCTTTCTCTTCCAACGGGCCAGTACAACTCCCACATTCAGAGGCAGCTCTTGGCTTCAAGGAATTGGTGCTTTTATAAGGATAAAATGGATCTTGTTTTTCTAAAATCGAAGCATTTTCTGCATTGAGATCCAATCCAATGCCTTTCGCCTTTTCACATTTACTACGATCCCTAAGCAAGGTGATCTTCTCAAAACTCTCAGTGCACTGCTGACTGTTGTCCAGAACCGTACTTTTGGCAACGCACACATCAGTATTGAGATCAAGTGTAGAAGCAGGATTGACTGGTACTGACAATGTTTTCGTCCAAGCTTTTCCTGCTTGGGAAGCATCTACCCCCAAAGTTATAGGAACCTCAGTAACTTGAGACATCTCTTCATCACCAGATTGAAATTGATCAATTGATTCCTTGTTTTTCAACGATGTTGGATTATCAGTATGAATTCCTGCAGCATAAAGAGTAGGAGTTAAGCACTGAACCCGGAAGCACTCCAAATCGCAAACCAAAACAACCTCCTTAGTTTGAAGTAAATGAACTCGCAAATGATTTTCAAATACAATCCAAGTGCAAATCCCATGAAGCTACTTACTACTTTAATTCTTGGACATCAAAATCTCAGATAAATCATACCTTTTCAGTGGGTTTCAAATGCATTAAACTCTGACCTGTAAACTGAGTGCAATTTAAACAAGTGTTTGTAATTGAACAATTCGTATAACACAATCAAAGCACATGAAACAATAAAACTTAATATGTTTTAAAAAATAAAATTTTAAGCGCCAAATAATTGCAAAATCATAAAAGAGAAGGAAGACAACATTCCACACCAAGAAAATCAATACAGCAGCAAAAAATTTCTGAAATTTAAGATAAATTACCTTCGGACCGGCACATCGATTTAGGATCTCGCATTTTCGCTCGTTTACGGGGACCCAGCTCATGTTCTTGTCCCATTTCAGCAGTGATTCGCTTCTCTCCAGCAATCTAAATCAACCCAGAAATGAAAAACCCAATAAAATGAATCAAAACCCAGACCATAAATTCGATAAATCTAAAAACTAAAAACGTAGGAAGAAAAAACCCACCTTTGAATCAAATTTGGAAATCGGGGCGGACCCGTCGGAAACTGTCCCCGAATCTAATCGATTCTCCATAACCTTCGAACCCAATTCAAAAATGAAACTTTCAGGCCGACCCTTTTGCAAGAACCAGTAAATTTATCTCATGGGCGCGAAAATTTGAAAACTTTCGAACCCGAAACGAAAGGGTTTGTCCCAATTCTTCTGAGGAGAAATCAAGAAATGGGAAGGGTGAGGTCGGAGATTTGGATTGGGAGGGAAGAGGGGTTGGTGGGGTTAGGGTTTTTGATTGGGGGCGCGTAGGGGCAGATCTCTGGTGGGTATTTTTATTATTATTTCGATTTCGATATTATCAAATTTGAATTTTTGCAGAGAAAAGAGAAGAGCGCGCTCTCTCTCGCTGCCGAGTTACAAATGTTGTTTTGTTTAAATTGTGATTTGGGAGGAAGCTTTTAAGATTAAACAACGACAAACAACGTGGGGCGTTTTCAAATTCAAATAAGGTTTTGGGAGTGGAGGGATTTTTGTTTGGTTTGGGCCCAAAAGGGCGAAAACGTCGTGCTATTCCCACGCGTTTCTTATTAGGGGATTGTTTGGTTGCATGGATAGGTGGAATTGCCCATGTAATTATGTGTTGGGGGGTCATGGGGATTATTGTACTAATTAGGACTTTTATCTCCCATCTCACTAGGGGTGCAATTTGAGTTGGGTCAAACCGAATTCGGCCATGCCTAATCAGATTTCAAACTCAATCGGACAGGTTAGAATGGCCTAAACCCAACCCGATCTCAACCCAATTATTTATTGGGTTGGGTAAGGTTGATGTTTTGCCCGCCAATGTCAACCTAAACCCAACCCGATTTCTAGCCCGAATTGCTCATACACATATTAACCGTCCCACTTCATATTATATAAGCTAGGTACAAGTTTGGGAGGGCTATACTTGAAGTTTGTTATTTGGTTTTCATTTGAACAATGAATGATAGTGGCTTTTACGTTTCTTTGGTATTGTCTTGTAATTTAATTTCAACTTTACATAATTGAAACTTTAGAAATGCGTTTCACACTATTTGGTTTATCTTTTGTAAGGATGATAATGTATAAAATTGAATTTTTAATAGTTTTGATCTTATTTGATTCAATATTTGAGATTTATCTTATAAAATAATGTGTCACATGACACATCCCGATTCTGACACGCCAGGTGTCGGGAAGTGCTAGCCGACATGTGTTATGTGACAAAAGGCAATTATGCATGTATATGTGAAAAAGTAAGTAGATTTAGAGTTGGAAGCGGAAGTAAGAGTGCAGTGATGGGTAAAACCCATTATTACATGTGCATAACAGTCACATCCTCGTGAGGATGGATAAGTAGAAATTAACAAAAAGTAGGAATAAATCCTACATAATTCGGAGACATTGTCAGAACCACCAACCACAGCCGAAGCAAGCCCACGTCTCACTGGAAATCAAATCCGCCACTAAGTTCTGAAGGGGCGCAAAACATAAAAAAGTGAGTGGGTCAAAAATTGATAAAACCTTTGTTTTCAAGAGCATATTATCCCCTCGCTGGAAAACATGTATAATTTTTTAAAATACGTCATACTCTCTTGTATGATCCTTAAAATTCTATAATAGTAATACGAGTACTCCCCGAAAATCAGACTGACTGCTCAAAACACGGTTCTCCCTGAAAATTCAGACTGACTGCTCAAAACATGGGTACTCCCTGAAAAGAAAATCAGACTGACTGTTAATCCATATGTAAACACACAAGCCCAAGTAGATAAGCTACGAGGAACAAGCTAGGTATATGTGTAATACGCTGAGTACTACAATGACGCAAGTCTAACACTAATCGTTGCGCACAAAATGCATCACACATGTTCGAGTTGCCTAGTGCAAGCTAGGACCTACAATGGATCCAAAGTTGCGTATTAGTACTGGGAGTGACATTTCCAAACGTCAAGGCTAGTCCTGGCCATAGAACTGAGTACTGATATCCGAGGTGTTCTACATCTATTGATGAGCAACAGTATAAAAAAATGTATGGCAAATATAATACGAATGTTCTACCTCCAACAATCGCATATGATATGAGTCATGCTAACAATTTAAAGAAAGCAGTGAAAACCATACATAATAATATATTTATCAAAACTCACCTGTAAGTAGCCGGGTCGTAGCCCTTTGTCCTGAGTAACTCCGGTAGTCATTTGGATAAGTCTCACCTACATGAGATATCACTATAATAATGATTAAACTCATAAAGGTTACTACTTAAACTAATTAACTACACTTATCCCTTGTTTGCTCAACACTGAGGTATGAAACACTCCGAAAAATACCATACGTATGGCCCATAGGTAGTACGCATCATCACGAGTCGGCTCGCTTCGACGAAAGTCGAAAATAATGTCCCACGCGCTGGGTCAACGCGCCAGTCAGCTGACGGCATTAGATCTAACGGAATATTTCAACATCTCCGTTAAATCTAACAGAATATTCATAAAGGCGTTAAAAGGAATATTTCTGGTTTACACCGGTTGCTGACGTCAATGGATGGTTGCCGGAATTTTGGTCAGTTTATGGAGAATTTTCAAATCTCCATAACTTCTTCATTTCTTGGCCAAATTTCACGTTCTTTATACCAAAATTAAGCTAGAGAGGAGTAGAATGATGGTGTACCTTTGGTTTGGCCGTACAAGCTCAGGAAATGGCCTGTAATTGCCTCAAATGGGCGCGGGTATTGTAGCTTCGTCGATCTACGTCAAAACTCAACCAAATCAAGCAAACGACATATGAAAATTCATCTACTCAACGAGAGGAATCCAATGCTGGCTGTTAGAAACCTCACATTGGTCTAGAATGGCGAGAAAATCGTTGGGAAGGTCTGCTTCTTCCGTGTGCTTTTCCCGTAAAGCTGTCAGGAGTTTGGACAAACGAGTTGCACCATTGAGTCCAGGGCGTTGAGACGAAGATGGTGGTGATTTTAGTTCGCCTCGGTTCCACGGGTTTTCTTCAACGTGCATTGTGCACATACGGTGAAAAGAGAGAGAGAGAGAGAGAGAGAAAAAGAGAAATGGGAAAAGTGACGCGGAATAAGAGAGAGAAAATAGATATTTTGGGTTTTGTGGGTATTGTGCACCCACCAAAACAGTAAAATTACACGGTCCCGTGTACAAAATAATCACACACGTGTCCAAAATATCCCTCAGGGAATTATTTTATAACAAACTTTTTACGGAATGTTACATCACAAGATTGAACTTGACAAAATTGGGCAAACCCGAACCCAACCCGAGTAAGCCCGAACCCAATTTAAACCATTAATCCGAATAAACATGCATGAACCCGAACCCAACCCAAACCTGAATTGGAAATGTTGGGTTAGGGTTGGGTTGATCATCTAACACGGCTAAACAGCCCAAGTTGCACCCCTACATCTCACTATAATTTACCTCTAATTTTGTATTCATCATCCTTAATTTTAGTGTATTCAATAATCTTCAAAACAAATGCACTTGAGAGTTAGGTCAGTTGGTAAAGCCAGTATGTCTGCCAGCTTGAACTCAAATTCGAATATTCTCCCTACAAATTATAGTAGTTTAGAATAAACTATTATATCTTATAAACAACAAAATCCTCAATAATTCATCATTTCATGATAAAACTTCTGTATTCGAATTACCGATAAATTCAAAGGATACGAAAATCCAAATTGCTAAAGTACAAAATACTAGAATTGATTGAATGCCAAAAATTGAAATTGACCACTCAAAGTTCGAGAATTAAAACTTACCCCTTAATTTAAATAATATCGTTTGTATAAAAAAATATATATAAACATGTGTTAGTCAACAAATAATGGCAAAAATTACATTGCTGATTAAGAAATAATTATTAAATACTTCACCGTCAAATGACTCAAATCCAAAAACTCAATTGAAAACGCACCTAAGTTGGGATATGATTAAACAATCAAACAAACAAAAACCAAAAGAAATGAAATTCTAGTAAATTGCTTCCTTCTATTCATATCATAATCATGATGAGTTGTACAATTATACATCATGAACTAAATGATTCAACTTAACATCAATTCTTCTCCCCTTTCTTGTTTTTGTTCCCTTCTGGGAGAGATCAATCAATTTGGTATTAATTTACAAATGAGTTGGAATGGAATGTGAATTAGTATCATTGGGCCTGGCCGTGGGCCTGCAACAACCAACAATTCTTGAGCTGCGACTGCGCCTTCTCCCTAAAACTGTTGACCCGAACCAAACAGAAATGAGTGCAACCCAATCCCATCCCCAGCCCGCAACCGGACCCGTTATTCACTTTACTCGTCTTCAACAAGTAACATGCGGGCCCACTCTCCTCCCCCTTCCCCTGCACCACTAACCCCCACGCCCTCGTGATCGCATCCCCTCCGTCATCTTTACAGTTACCCTCTCCGTCACCGTTATCATCATCTAGTTCTTCGACAAAGATAACGCCGTCAGGAAACGGCGCCACACCCGCTTCCCATTTCCGTCTGAGCCCGTCCCAATTCTCCTCCTCCACCCGCTTCTCCGTCTCCAGCCTCGGCCTCCCGTCCAAACTTCTCCCGTACACGTTAACCAACAGCGGCGCTTCCCGGAGATTCTTGACAATCTCCACCACCGATTCCCTCATCCACTCGTCCAACTTCTCATACGCCGCAGCCGCTGCATCGCTCCCACTCCCGTTTCCACCACCCCGTCGCCGTTCCCGGCCCACCGCCTCCAATCCCACCCGCGCCATCGCCTGTACCGACTTTCTTCTTCTGCCCCCGGATCCACCGATCATCGAAACACTCTGATTGGATGAAGGACTGCAAATGCCAAGACTGCTCTGACGGCGGTGATCAAGAACGGCTTTGTTATTTCCTCCGAATTGGATTCCCAGCGATGCCATTCGCAATCACAGAGAAAACGGCGTCGTCCAAGCAAAGATCAGTGATTTCTGAAAACGTTTTCTTGCCGCGGACGCTTTTGAACCTGAGTCAGGTTGTTATGGTGGAAGCTGGAGCAGTTTCTTTTATATACACGGAGAAGAGTGACGGAGTTGATTTCCGAATCCAAAACTGACTGCTGTTTTAATAACTAATAATAATCCGGAAAATGATTTTCTCGTTTCCGAGTCCGGTTAGAATTAAAAGAGTCGGTTAAAAGGAAGACGATTGAGAGTTTCCGAATCGGATTTCATTCGGCACGGGCCAGCGCGTGCTCGTATGCTTCGTCCCCGCGCGGTACACGTGGACGCGGGCTTTGAATTCTTGGCGTGGAACATGATCTTTTTATCTGGGCCGTTGGTGGTGATGACTTCTGGTCAGATCAAGGGTGTTGGAGTTTTTAATCGTGGCGTGCACATTTTAGTTATGGATTGCGCGGGATGTGAAATAATGAAGGGATGGGTCCCATTTGGCGACTGGGAGGACGTGGCACGTGGTGACGCGTGGAAAGTGCATGGAGTTCGGACGCTGGCACAGTCAGGACATCCGCTCCGTGGAAAGCTCGACCAATGAATCCAGCGAGAATTGACACGTCAGCGAGATGCGTACGCTTTACATATCCACGTAGACAGAGTAAAATCCACCTGGAATTTCGGTGTAGGTTTTGTTGCAAGAGATTGCGTGGATGTAAAGAGAATACGATTGTAGACAGTAGGCGCCCAACAAATTGTACAAGCCCCGCATATTCTATGGCTGATTTTAAGGTCGCGTCCCAACAAATTGGAAAATTATTGGGTCTCACCATCATAATACATGTTAGGCTATGAACCGATACATTATATTTGTCACGTGATGTTACTAATATATTTGTTGTGATAAATATGAATGACACGTTTATACTTTAAGTAAGTAAAATACGTTTTATATTATTGGAGGATTGTAATACCATGACAGTGTGACAATTATACTGAATAATCTCTCTGAAAATTAACTTGTAGTTTGACATGCATGATAGAGAAAATTTAATCTCTTAGTTTGGTCTCTTGATGAATTATTATTGAATTTTATCGATATATAACGTAGGTTGGAAGTTTTTAGATTACAAAAATAGCAACGTATATATGAGAAGTTATTGCATCATATTGCATGTCACCTCTTTAATATCTTGATTTTGGATATGACATATAGAAGTTCCTATATATCATAAAATTACAACATACGAAAAGCATGACCAAAAAAACAGTACTCTAATATTGATATAGTAGTTGAAAGTTGAAAGTTGAAACTTGAAAGAAGGCTGCATGTGAGTGGTTGGTTCAAGGAACTTGGTCAATCCCCTCAAATAAGACCCATATGATGGACTACTGAGAAAGACTTTGAACAAATCAAAGCTATAGATTATGGCATTTTACATATATATATATATATATATATTATGGCATTTTACACATGCATGCTACTGTATATATATAGTAATAATAAACACATTTTTTTTATCTTCTCACATACTTTTATTTAATTATGTTTGTAATTTACGTTTGACTTATTCAATCTGATGCACATAAATAAATAAGAGTGTGAGAAACTAAAAATTGTGTGTGAAAATCAACTCTCATATACAAAAGATATTAAAAAAGGAGAGATAGATCAATGGAACAAAAAAAGCTCGAATAAGGGTGAATGCTCTAAATCACTCGACTCTTACGGTTGCGTCTCTTGGCTTATTTTTTATGAAGCTTAACTGGAAGGCCCATGGCTGGATAGGGCAGTGGTTCACGTCTTATGGGTTCGTCCTTGATCATTGGTGTCCAACAATAATTCTTGGTAAGATGATGAATGATGAGCAACACTTCAATTCTTGCAAATTCTAACCCGGGGCAAATCCGTGGACCTGCTCCAAATGGAATGTATGTGTATGGGGGATACGATGATTTTGATGAGCTCTCGAATCGTGACGGATCAAACTTGTTTGGATCTTCAAATAGCTCGTTGTCCATGTGTGTTGCAGATGCCACCCAAAAGACCTGTAATTATAACATGGGATAAAGTTTTACTCCACAAAGTTCTGAGTTCAAAACTCATAGGAGAGACGAGATCACATATGATGTCGGAATATAAAATTAGTTAATTGCATAAAATGCAACATGGGTAATTCATGCTAGTTATTTATGTATTTATTTTTGTATAGTACCTTCCATCCCTTGGGGATATCAAAGCCGTCAAAGGTGGTGTCTCTAGAAGCACATTTGAAGTTGCCAAAAACTGGAGGGGTCAATCTCATGAGCTCTTGGGCCACTCTCCATGTGTGCTTCATCATTTGGATTTCACTCCATCTAAGTTTTCCATCATCCCTTGCTTCCACAGCATTCTCTACTTCCTTTTGCTCTGCCATGAGATTATATATACTTTGCACATCAAATTACTAGACCTCTCTAATATGCCAAATATTTATATAAAACTAATAACTGTCAAATTCAGTAATTCAAGTTGATAAGAACATTCAGTTTGATTTGTAAATTTACACTGCAACTTATTTGTAGACACTTAGTACTACGGTTTAGTGATATTCATCTTCACTTCTAAGTGAGAAGTCTTAGGTTTGATTCTCGCCAAAGACGAATTCAACCCCAATTGTAGTGGCTAGTTCATTGTGAGGTTTAGCCCACTCTCCCATCTTTTAGTGTAGACATTAATATCAAATGTATTAAAAAAATACGTAATTGTGTACATTAAATGATTTGTAGCTCAGTTGTTCAAGTAGTTAAAACTTAAGAGCATACAGTCTGATATATAATTTCATGACGCTTGAAATAATTAATTATATAGAAAAGTTTCATTACCTTGAAGCACCTCACTATAAGTTTTGGGGTCTGTAGAAAGATGTCTTAGAATAAGGCTGAGGAGAATTGTGGTGGTGTCATGGCTAGCAAATATCAGAGTGATGAGATTGTCAAGAATCTCCTCCTCTTGGAGAGACTCACCATCTTCATCTCTCAAACGGAGGAAGACTGAGATGATGTCATTCTTTTGGGAGGGCCTGTTTTTCTCTTCCTTTTGTCGAATTTGCATGAGATTTATGAGGACCTCTGCTATCCTGCCACGTGCCTGCATGGCTTTGTAAAATATGGTCCCCGGAACGTTCAATGGAATTGCCCACAAACCCTTGGTGGCAATGGTAAAATCTTCAAACAATGCATCCTTCTCCGGCCCTTCTGGTAGTCCAAAAAACAAACTGCAAGTCACCTTGAATGTTATTCTCTTCATCAAACCCACCATTTGTACCAAATCCTTGCCATCAAGTTCCTGTAATTATAAATCAAAGTCAAATAATTAGTATTAGAGCTAGCCAAAATAAGCTATTAGAGCGAGCAAAAAAAGATTATCAAGATAATCAACATGCTTCCTCATGTGTGTTGTGGCTTGATATTACATATATGGCGACTGGCGAGGCAATCAAATACGGGAGGAAAACTACACACATATATATAGGTGTAATCTCAACGTTGACCTACTAATCAATAGAAGTTGAAACATATATCTTAACCTAAGGCCTCCTACAACTATAGTAATAGTAGTGTACAGTGTACTAATTTGATTAAGCAAGTGGTGTGTGACATTGCAATATACAAGTAACAATGTATATCAAGCCACCTCGTGTTTTGATCTAACTATTAAACCTCTCTACCTAGAAGAAGTTTCGAGTTCGAATTTAATAAATATAACAATTATATTACCTGAAACAACTGTTTTTGGACTAGAAAATCTATTTCACCCACAAATCTCTGAAGGCTTTCTGGTTTCAAGAAACTCAGTAGAGCATTCCTGACAAGCTTGTGCCTAAACCCTGAAAGCTCAAAGATGCTGTGCTTTCCCAAAATCTTGGCTGCAGTTGAGACTTGGTTGCCTGCAATACCATTGTCACTTCCACTGAACACAAACCGGTTACCGGCTTGGCCAGTCAAAACTACAGTCTTGGAACCCATGAGTGAGGTTTTGAATACGGGTCCATATTTGCTGATTCGGGTTTGGATCCACTCACCAGTTTTGTCCTGGTTTTGTGCCCTAATGAAGCTTATGGACTCACCAATGAGAGGAAGACCAAATGAGCCTGGTGGAAGCTTCTTGCCCGCATGAGAAGATGAGGTTTTAAACTTGAAAAAATATCCAACAAAAATGGCTATTAGGGTTAATGCTAAAACTGTGATAAATTGTAATGAGAGTTCCATTATTATTCATTACCAAATTGAAGAAGATGGTAGGGGACATGATGGATTATATAAGGCTAACCCATCTTGAAAGCTACTTGCAGTTAAAATATCCATTCATTTTTCTATTAATTTCTCTGATCATCGATCATAGAGGGCCTCTTTGCCATTCTGTATAAATGGGCTATCCTATTTGTACAAGCGGTTAAAAATGTTTATTGTTATGCTCGAAGTATGTCGTGGTAACATTGAATTTCTAATAAGCACAAAGGGTACATGTTAATATATGAGAAGGTCCAAGCAAAAGAGATAGAAAGAAAGAGCCTTAAGTACTTGTGTTTTACGTAAGTTTGCCAATGAATAAGTTGTAAATCTCTTGCTTTGGCCAGAGATACCAATGCAAATGTTCCAATAATATTGTCCATCTCTCTCGTCTGCCATCGATGATAATTTTCAGAGAGTGGCACCTTAATTGCCATCTGTCATGATCATGGCACTACTTTGTGTACATCACTGATGATCATTGATCAATTCGATCATCGCTTTCTCAATAAACAAAAAATTGTTGCAAAAAACGTTTGCTCATGTACATTTGAAGTCGTGTAGAACAATATAAAAAAAAATATATTTTACAGTATTAATCGTGTGTACATAATAATATTCTATACTCGTGTGAATTTTAATTCGTATAATGTATCATATCCGGAATTGTCACTCCCAATAAATTGCTTCATTGGTTTTTTTAGGGATCAGCCCGCCATTTGGCAATGCTATTGGGCTTCTTGTTCTAATGTGGAGGCCTATCTAAGGATCGGCCCAATGCCGGACCATTTATCTTGAAGCGTAGGCTACCATAAATTCCACCCAACAACATTATTGCAGTAGGTAGGTCGTAGGTCGTAGGTACATGCAAAAAAAATCAAATTCTAATCCGTTTTGTTCTTAGGAAAGTGGACGGGTATGATGTTGATGTGTAAACTGTGACAACAGAACAGAAGAGATGAATAAGGGTGGGTGGGTAGAAGGAACGGTCGATGCAAAACATGAACTGTTGCACACGTGGGTAGCTGGAGGCCCTCCAATATAATTTTCAGCTAAAATCGAAATAAAAAATTATTATTATTTTCCATAAATGCCCCTAACTAAATTCTTAATAGAATAGGTCATAAATATTGAGGACTTGTTAGCAAATTTTGGAAAAGAATATGAAAAGTGACTATCTTGGTGCCTTGCCAACCAAGCGACACACTCTTGGTGTGAATGTCTCCATGTATGCTATGGAATTTGGGAGGAGAATTCTCACATTCCATTTCTCATCAAGTACAAGCTCTTTTGTGTATTTTGAATTCTTTTATACCAACGGTATTAGTGGAGGGGGATTCAAACTCAAAACATCGAGTGTAAAGATGAATGCTCTTAACCAGATAAGTTGCAAGTCCCTTACCAGCTTATTGAATGCTCATTTATTATCATAAGTAACCCAAATCATGAAAATTTATCATACGACACTAAACAGAACCATAGAGTATAACTGACGGATTTGTTTTAATGTATATTATTAATAAACAATTCGCGTGTTATAATACGAGTGAATTGGTCATAACACGTGCTAGTATTACACTGCCATACAATAATTACTCTAGATTGTGATGACAAGTTACCAAGTGAGGTGTCAACAAAGGACCCAAAATTGTAGAAATTTCTAATCAAAATTTGGGGTTGTTATTGGAATTTTCCACAATTACAAAGTTAAGTTGGAGAAAGTGAGATGTGATCACAAGCTTTCTCAACCTCCACAATAGCACCACCTACCACTTGGCCAAGACTGGAAGGCAATTGTCAGCTGAAAATCTGACACCCCAAGATATATAGAGCCCTCAAACATCAGTAACATGCAATCTCATTGTTTATTCAGACAAACATTTCCATCTCCTCCCTTCATCTCCACAGCTTCCTGCTAATCATACCCCCCAAAACACAAAGCCAGTAAGAGTAAGAGTTCTCTGTCTCTCTGTTAAATTGCTGCTAATCATACCCCAAATATTTGTTATCCTCATTGTTTTTCTATTTTTTTATATATATTTTTGGAGATTTTTTTCATGACTAAATTTTTGATCTTTGTGTATATTGCAGTGGGAACTGAAGTTGTAATGGTGGATGAAATCCCTTTTCCTCCTCAGATCACAACCACCAAGCCATTATCTCTGCTGGGTCAAGGTAAAGCCATCATCTTTCACATGCTAATTAATTACATATCTGGCTTTATTTTAGCTATGTAAATCGAAAAATTACTGATGGGTAAATTGGGGTTTTTCCAGGAATTACCGACATAGAGATTCACTTTCTTCAAATTAAGTTCACAGCAATTGGGGTTTACCTGGACCCTGAAATTGTGTCACATCTTCAACAATGGAAGACCAAAAAGGCAAATGAACTTGCAGAAGATGATGACTTCTTTGATGCTCTTATTTCTGGTAAAGTTGCAATCTTTACCTTTCATATTTCATTTGGCTAACACCAATTCGATAAGCGTGTGCGTCAGGCCAGTTGGTCATAGTAGTGTGCTGTGTCCCTCTAAATTAGAGCAAAATTTTAAGTTAACCCAATTAATCCCTTGATCAAATTGTGTGTTGCATGTAGCTCCTGTTGAGAAATTCATTAGGGTTGTGGTGATCAAGGAGATCAAAGGGTCACAATATGGAGTGCAGATTGAGAGTGCTGTGAGGGACAGATTGGCAGCTGATGACAAATATGAGGAAGAGGAGGAGGAGGCCTTGGAAAAAATTGTTGAGTTCTTCCAATCAAAGTACTTCAAGAAGGATTCCGTCATCACATTCCATTTTCCAGCAACTTCTGCCACTGCTGAGGTAAATAATCATCTGAATCAAGTTAAGGACAACACCAGTGTTGATTAGTAGTGGACTAATGATCCGTTCATCTAAAATCTTAACAAACATCATTAGTTTTTGTTCATTTAATTGCTAGCTATTGTTTAATTCTATGCAGATTGTGTTTAGCACCGAAGGGAAGGAAGAATCAAAACTCAAAGTGGAGAATGCAAATGTGGTGGAGAATATCAAGAAGTGGTATTTGGGTGGGACCAGAGGGGTCTCTCCTTCGACCATATCCTCCTTGGCCAACACCCTCTCAGTTGAGTTGACCAAGTGAATGTCTAGTTCTTGGCCCTTACGGGATGTCACTGTTTGCAGTTGTAAGGCTCTTTCTGAAGTTTGTTAAGTGGAAAAACCTGCTGTTGCTTGTGCTGTTTTATGTTATAACATGAATTATATATATATATATATATAGAGATATGTCCCTTCAAGTGTCTTATGCTTATGGAAACCATACATCGCAATGCGTTATTAGTTTGAAATACTGTCACAGTGACGTACTCGGTGTACGTAAGTCTCTCTCGTGAAGGAGAATGTGGATTATTCGCTGTTGAAAATGACTAATTCATCCTCTTTGTCCTCAAACCTCTTAAAATCTGATGAATTCTATCAAGAAAACTTATTGGTAGCACATTGTTGATCATCCTGCTTGTAGAGGTCAAATAATACGATCACTAATATGAATATGGGCCGAGGTAACATTGTTGATTACGAAATGGGTTGAACGCCTGGGCAGAGTTGGACCTTGGCCCAATTAGGCTGGCACAATTGGTCCGACCCGTGAGCTGAAGGATTAATTTTTCTATTTTATGCAATGATTATGGAGGATGATTTTGGCTAAGCCAAGAGTCATCTAATTACTAAACTCGACATTCATGAGAGAAGAATTTGATGCCTTCCATTTACGTATGAAAAAGAATATAACTAAACCGTAGTATTAAATAACAAGATTTAATTCATTACCAACCACATCACATGATAAAAAAATTGGCCTCAAATTCCCTCTTCCTAAATAAAAGAATACAAATCGTCCATGACAACACAACTCACAAAAAGTCCATTACCATACAAGGATTCAATCAGTCATCCATGACGAGCTTTAGATGTACCTTATTGGCACGTTTCATATATAGCAAGTGGATCACTGCACGAAAACATAGTAATGCACACTTTTAGTGGACACATTGTTTAAACGATTCTAATTCAACTAAAAAGAAATTGCCACAAAGTATTGAAACCCGAGTGTATAATATGCATTGTCTTTTAAGTAACTCTGATTCATTTGTTTAATTCCCTTATATTATTCAAGGCACATTGTATCGTTAACGTCAACAATTTATGACATACATCTATTCGATAAGTAATCAATATTCCAAAATAGTGTTCCTCAAGTTTCAATACTAAATATTGCCTTGGCGGTAAAGTAATTTTTGGAGATAGGTATATTTGATATCAATTAGGTTCAAAAGAGGAGGGGGTGGTCCAGTGAAGTGTTAAAATGATGCTTAAGAAAATTCCCTCAGCTCCTCATTGCTTGAAAACATGGGTTTGAAATGAGGTAGTGCAGGAATCAAATTTCTTACTTGTGGGTCAAGAAAAGGTGAAGAATGCAGAGGGAAAAAGGAGTTTGTGATTCCATTCTGTGAGCACAAAAGTAATGGTTCCTTTTATAATTGCCCATCAAATCAAACAGGGAAAATCAAAGATGCTTGGATCATGGATGATAAATTTATATGAACTTTCTCAGAGCAAAATGCAGCTCATAAAAGATGCTTCTGTTTTCATCAGCTTCCCACTTTTCTACCTTAACTTTTTCTATCGGTTTTTTTATCCACAAAAAGAGAGAGATTCGAACTTCAAACGTTTTTCAACACCAGGAAGAGAACTAACATCCGGTGATTTACTACGATTATGATGTTATGTTTTAGGAAAATTCACATTCTCCTGGTGGAAACTAGAACAAGTAACACTGGATCAATTCTAAAAAGAACATTTGGGTTGTGATTTGAAATTGAAACTTTTTCATAGGACTTGCCCAGGAATAGCATTTACACCTTTAAGCTATCAAGAAAGGCATTCATTTTATATTCCAGGGTCTTTAGATCTGGGTCCAAAATCTCAAGCTGTTATTAGGGCTAATCCAATATTCTATCCTTATCTATTTAGGTCGCTAGCTTCTTTATTGTGCCTAATCTACCCCTCGATAAATAAAGAATATAGTTCAAATATTTCCAATCTATTTGTATTTTGAAAACGATTCTTTGCACATATAAAATTAAATTAATAGTCAATTACTGATAATATTTGCAACATGATGCCTTCTAAGCACCTGCTCAATAGGTAATTTAAAAATACGAAATCTATCTAACTAGCAGGTCCTCTAACAAAACATATTCAACCTGATTTAAAGGTACAAGAATACAAAATCTATATACAATTACTACATACCTATAAACAAGACACCAAAATCAATTAGCTACCTATGACGTGGACACATTTAATCAAATCACTACACCTATAAACAAGGCACCTTAATCAATTGAAGCATACATATACAAACAATACACTAATCAAATTACTATGCTTATACACAAGAAACCTTGAATCAATTGAGACAATAAATAATATCAATGAAGAAAGGAATGAAGAACGGAAAGACGAAAAATAATAGAATTAGGAGACGAACTTTTTGATAGGAGAAGGTTGCACATGTCATTCATGGAAGAAGGAAAAGATGAAAAAAAAGAAGACAAAATTAGGAGATGAAGGAGCCCAAATTAACTTGAAATAATTGAGCAACATTCATTTGGAATATCAATCCTTGCTATATATGCAGACAATGGGAGCCTTGGAAGTTCTTGCTTCTTGGTACAAGAGGAGATCTAATTCCTACAATTAATCCTATGATTTAGGAGATTTTATTCTTTAAAATGTTTAAAAAAAGAATCTTGAAATTACATACTTGTGGGGTAAATTTGGTATAGCAATAAAAAGGAAGTGACTCATCGGACCTATTTCAATGGTAACAAATAAAATGGACTATTCTTAATAGTGGCTCACAAAATTGGACTTATATCAAGTTTACTCAAATTAAAACAGAGTTACAGAATAATCAGATAACCAACATTAATTTTGACAAACTCCATCTTCCTTCTTAACACATGTAATTAAAGAGTATACATACACAATAGTATTTCCTCAAAATCCTCATATATAGCATAGAAACTTACGAGGATGCTATTATGACGATATTTGTAAAAATTCAGCACTATCCTTCGTTTTAACTTAATCACATTGCAATATGTGATTAGCTTAAAATATCGCCACAATTGTATCCCCTCGCCTAAAAGTCCTTCTCCAATCTCCATATATATAGGCATTGCCCTAGCACCTCATACAACTAAAAAGTATTCTTAATAAGCTAGCTAGCCTCATCAACAGAGATTGTCACATCACCTTGTCCACCTGATGATACATTTCCAGCATGTCTAGCACCACCACCATCAACATTTTCGGCCGAATCCGAACTGCCTGCAGCTGGCTGCTCAAGCAATGAATGGCGGCAAGTCGGGCACGACGAGTGTGACAAAAACCATGTGTCTATGCACCTGACATGAAATCCATGGTTGCATTTCGGCAGCAGCCTCACTTTCTGCCCGTCCGTAAATTCTCCAAGGCAAATTGGACAATCCGTGGCAGGAATATTTTGTCCAGTCCCATATACCACGATCGGAATCCGGCGCAATGTGCTCTTTTTAAGCCCGGTGGCCGCCAACCGCGCCGCTGTCTCTTCCGGTGTCTCAGAAGAGAACCTTCTGCTGCATCTCAGCGCACACCGGACTATTGAGTTTAGTCCCAATGCAAATATCAGTGCGCACAGCAAGGCTGCTAGGATGATGACCATATTGGTGTCAAAATCGGCTTCTTTGGCGTATGTACCACGTGTCCTGCTCCCACTGGCTTCATTGGTTTGTGTACGTGTCCTGCTCCCATTGATTGGTGATGCTGGTGGGTCTAGAAGTAGGCGGTGTGGACGGTGGTGATGAAGAGTTACCATTGATTGATGAACTCTTGATGGGTTACTTCAATTCACCAAAATTTAGACCAAAGACCACAAGCTCAATTTGGTTAAAAGTATTCACTTCGTGCAACTGAAGTTTCAAATTTGATTTTCTTCTCTTCAATATCACAAATATCAATTCACGAGGAATGTGTAACTTAATTAGTTAAGAGCATTAAACTCATGCAATCCGAGATTATGAGTTATTTCGCTCCCTCGCAATATCGCTTGTATCATTTCACCGAAACTAAGAGAACCCAATTTCCTCTACTTGAAGATAAGGTAAAAGATGGTACCTTTTTAGTGAAGCTAGGCAAATAAGGTTGGAGCTTGATGCCTCCATGGTTTTTTAGCGCCAAATCGAACGACAAAGGAGACTGAGAGAAGGGAATTCATCTTCCCCATGTACAGAGCAAAGCTTTCACTTACTTTTTGTTCCACTCTAGCTAGCTGAGAGAGAGAGAGAGAGAGAGAGAGGCCTTTAGGGTTACTAGTAATGTCTGTAAGGATTCCAATTAGATAAAGGACTTTCAAGAAAGCATATATAGGTGGTGTCTGTGATGAGGGAAGAGGTGGTGAATGGTAATCATCAAGACTCCAAAAAAGGTAGAAACTTTAGGGTAAATAATCACTTTTACTAATAACCCAATAGTTCTTTTTTCCTCAGGGCAATCCCAGAACTCAAAAAAGGCATGGGAAGAAGATTAAGAAAACCAGGCTCAAAGGTTGAAGCTTCTGCTTTCCTTCATTTCTATAGAGAGAGAGAGAGAGAGAGAGAGAGAGAGAGATTTTGGTATTTTCTGCAGATTTGTGTGAGAGTTATAGAGATCTTTTTGTAGTATTTGGATTGTTTGTGGCTGAGGGGATAACAGATAGGAGGATGCCAAATGAGATTAAGACGGTTGTCCTTTCAAACTCCAGTGTGCATTATTGTGGGGAGAGAAATGACATGCAGTGAAGAGGATTAAATTAAAGTGTAGAATCAAGTAATAGGGGAAAAAGGTAGTGCTCTAATTAGCAAAACCATTCAAAAAATAATGTTAAAATAGAGAAATTTTTCAAAGTGTCTAGTTTTTAATCGATACTCTTTATATCATAATACACAAGTATAAGAATACAGAAAAATATATTATTTTTTTTCACATTTATTATGAGATGTGCTATTTGAATACTTTGAAAAAAAATTTCGTTAAAATGTTTGATTAAGGTGGTACCTGATCCCACCTAATCTTAATTGTGGGTTTAAAAAGAAAGAAGCTCTTATTCCAAGCACCAAGTCCTTCTTCCACTCCTTCACTCTTCTTTCTTTTATTGAAAAGGCAAATCATTGTTTCTACATATCCAATGTTAGCAATCAATTGTTGAGACAATGTTAGTGCTCATGTCGACATTTGCTTGCAATTTGCATTTGTGAGACGATTAATTAACAATCAATTGTTGTGTAATAATACTCAAAGAAGTTAACCTCGACTTCTAATTAATTAATGTTTGATACAATATTATATCTCTTCTTGTTCGTGGGTTAAAGTCAGATAAAATTGAATTAATTCGCATATGATTTATTATAAATTGGATTGCGTATTTTATTATCAATAATTATCGTTTATGAGATTTAAACTCATATTTACATAAACAAACAATTCCAACCAAGAATTGGAACTCGAATTATAACCATTGACGTATGAACTTGCATCAAATCTCATTGTCATCAAAAGTATGCAATTTTGATGGAGTCACTGGATAATTTGGCTTCTTTATCCATGTAGTAAATATCACTAGTCACTAGTAACACTACGAAAAATTCAACAATAATCATTCTCCAGTCTTTTCTGTCAAGTCCAAATTTATGGAAACCTTATAAAAAATTGAATGGTTGGATTCCCACTATTTTTTTTAAACTTTTTTTTACAGTGACGTGTTTAGATTGTCAAGATACTTGTGACCATGAGTAGGGCATGTGAGGGGCACAAGAAAATCACGTGGCTCATCATTCATACTGTCATACAAAAGACAACCCATAAAATGCTAGTCCAAGTGTCCACACATGTCGATTCCAAGTGTCCAAATGGACCCTCGAAATTCTAGGGCTACACGCCTGTATGCCTGGATTAATTGACTAAACCCATACAAGTTCCATCATGGTCCATGTAACATGTTAAATGACCTCACCGACTTTGCTAGCGTCCCCAATTCTTCAACAACATCTTCATTGATTAGGCGAACAACATGTGGAGCAGCTTCAACCAAACAAACTAGCCAGCTTCTCAAGCATGAGAAAATTTGAATAGGAATGTCTGACTATGGGCTAGTTTGGTATTGCTGTGTTTTAAAAAAAAACTGCTGTAAAATAAAGCCAGCAGAGTGTTTGGTAAACTTTTTTGTAAAAGTGCTTTTGAAAAAAAAAACAGTATGATAGTGTTTGGTAAATTTTTATGGAAAACAGTTGTGACTGTTGGATTCACGACCAAACATAAAAAATCAATGATCTGATTCTCTGAAAGCCAAACCTTTTATCTCTGCAAACTCAAGCAGCTTCACTACCCACTACATGTTCTTCCATCCGAATGACATAAAAATCTCTTATGTCATTCGGATAACGTTTTTCACAAAAAAAAAAGAAGAGATTTTTTGTGTTTTGATTTCACGCCGATTTCATCTAATATAAGTACTATCTTAAACAAGCTCTATCAAAATTTCTCTCTTCACACATCAACATTCGTTTGTATCTATTAATTATCAATTCTAGTGTCATTTGACGAGAAAAATAGAGAAACATATAGCACTGACTGATAAAAAAAACCCAAATAGTTGTTTGGACCTAGATGTTTGCCTGCACCTAAGATAACCAAGCATGTAAATGGTAGACTGTGACATTTATACTTTGGTTATGTAGGAGCCTACTCAAAAAAGCCTCATTGTTGTAGTACAAGTAGTACTAGTATCGCCATCGCTTATCTCATGCTTTCTCCCAAGCCTCTCACTTCCAACCAAACCTTTCAAATTTTATGACAACTTGTTTCACATCAAATTTCAAACAATTGGACCTGGATGGTAATCATATCGTATGTCTTGTTTGAAAGATAGTACCTTAGTTTCTGACATTTACGTTAGTTTTCTGCTATTTACTATCTTATGCTGATTAATAAAGCATCTAAATTAAAAAAAAATCCATGCAATTTAAACATTGTTATCTTTGCAGACTTATTTTGGGGTCAAACTTTAATGGTACGTATACGTACTGTTGAATGGTTTAAGATTCATTTGGGGCCCACTGCAAATTAATCTGGACCATTCAATGGCCGTACCATTGAATGGTACGTACCACTGAAGATTTTTCTCTTATTTTGCACGACAATTACAGTCATTTAAAAGAAAAAAAACATTCTTTTAGTTTGTTTAATCCAGTCCGGTCCAGTCCGACGTAACACACAAGCCTTAAGTATACTTTTGGGTTTGGTGATATTTAGAGTCCATTGGGTTACAACCATAAATGTACTATCTTGAACCTTTAAGCCCAATCCACATACATGACTACGACGCCGTTTCATTCGGTTCTCAGTTTCGCTCCGAAATGTCCCTCCAACTTGATCTCGAGTGAAGAAAGAACACTCACTGTCAACACATCTAGTACGGTCGCGCGGAGAGAGAGAAGAGAGAGAAGAGAGAGGAAGAGAGCTGAGCTCCAGACTCGACAAAGATGCAAGATCCGGCCAACCCGAAACCGGATCCGAGCTCCAGCTCTCAGGACTCTCAGCGCCCGCGCATGGCGCCGCCGTTTCCGGACGCGACTCCTAGCCTTCCGTTCCGGGGCTCCTATCACCGTCGAGCCCAATCCGAGGTCCATTTCCGGATTCCCCACGACCTGGATCTGCTCCAGGACCCGTTCGACGGCCCGTCCGGCAGCTTCGAGGAGCTGGGGGGCTCCGAGGACGACATCTTTGGTACCTACATGGACATCGAGAAGCTCGGATCCAAACTCGACGACGGGCCCTCTGACCTGAAACCCGAGAATGCCGGCGGTTCCCTGCAGGCGGATGGCGGCAGCGGGTTTGGGGGAGAGATGAGCGCGAGGCCGAGGCATCGCCATAGCAACTCCGTGGACGCGTCTTTGGACAGCATAGAGGCCAAGAAAGCCATGGCTCCTGATAAGCTCGCCGAGCTCTGGACCGTCGATCCCAAACGAGCTAAGAGGTATTTCTTCAATCTGTTTCTATCGACATTGTGTTTCTCTTGCTTTAATTGTTCCTTATTTCTTGTATTTTTTACTCAAATTTTGCATATTGTTCATGTTCTAGTTGGATATAATCAGCTTAGAAACAATTATTTGAAAAAAGGACAAATCTTGGGAGCGATTTGTGTTTGTTTAATCATGATGAACTTTAATTAGTAAAAAAAACAAATTTTTGGAGGGATTTGTGTTTGCTTAATAATTTCCGTAAATATAAATGCTGAAGAAGCATTCTTTATCAAAAATGCTGAAGAAGCATTATGAATTTATGATCTTTCTTAACCGAGCCGTTCGACAACCATTTATGAGCTGGTTGTTTCTAGTGGAAAAACAACAGTTACTCCTAGAAGAGGCGCCTGTTCCAGACTATCAAATGTCATACAGCTCATAATAATACCCCAAAGATTTGCCAAAAGGTTCTCGAAGATAATTGCTTTTCATGGTTCCCAAATTTACCAGCAAATGGCCAAGATAATTTTCAAACATTTTAGGATGTTTAGTAGGAACATGGTAGTTTTCATGTCTTCTGATCCCTCAAGATACCTAGATTTGAGGTACGAGGAGAAAAAAGGCCAAGGTTCTATCTCAAACACTTTTGGGAAAATGGAAAACCTCCAAATAAATGAATAGTGTTATCCTAATAGTTGACAAGGCTTTGAGCATGTAAGTTATTATTAGGTTTCTGATTATCAACCAGATGCTTAATAAATTGTGTATGGCTGGTTGAAATACTTCACAGTTAGATCTTAATTATATAGCTTAACATATAGCATGTACCTCGGTAAAGTACTCAATGAGATACACACACATATCTGTAATATATGGATAGTTATAAAGTTAATTATTTGAGTGAGGTTCGTGGTGGTGTTTTCAAAGAAAGTTCACCACATACATATTGTTACAGGATTTTGGCAAATCGACAGTCTGCTGCTCGGTCAAAAGAGAGGAAGGCCCGGTATATATCAGAACTTGAAAGAAAAGTTCAGACCCTGCAAACAGAAGCTACTACTCTATCTGCACAACTCACTCTTTTCCAGGTTCTTACTGAAATGCCCAACTGGCTTTTGAGTTTTTACAGAACTTGTAATTAGGAGTTGTTTGACCTTCAATTGAGCTCCCTGTGTTTATTTAAGAGATTGGCATCCCTTGACAACTCACTACCTGCATATTGCTTATTTTCATAGACTGCTATCCGAGAGGTTTATTTCTTTTCTTGTGTTATTTTCTAGAGAGATACAACGGGCTTATCTTCTGAGAACACAGAGCTTAAGCTTCGGGTGCAAGCTATGGAACAACAAGCTCAATTACGTGATGGTATGTGTCATCCACCCATTTTTGCAATTGCTTTCAACTTTTCATTGTAGATCTCAGTTTCCGGCTTTTTTTCTCGTTTTACTTGTTATGCATGTGGACAATGGATCATCATCTGGATATTGGTCCATGCTGGTTCAGTACTATTTCTGTGGTTAATGCCAGTTATAAGGCACTAAGTCGATTGCTATCCCACATTTAGAAAATACTAGTATAACACCCTCCTCTTTGAGTCTCTGAGGCATTGAAAATTTAAACCGCTACCTTTGGGTCTGTTGTACGCTTAATGATGTGGTCTCTAAGAAACAGGAGTCCAATCAATTCACTGATTTGCTATTAAGTTCTCAGTTATCTCCTTTTGGTTGAGTCTGGTAACTGTACTTTCAAGTGTGCAATTATCTTACCCATGTTCTTAAACCAAGTTTCCCAATAGTACTATGACAACTGCTAACCACCAATACTCTTGTGCTACTTTTCTCGTAATACAGCTCTCAATGATGCACTGAAGAAAGAACTTGAGAGGCTCAAGGTTGCAACTGGAGAACAATTAACACACACTGATTCATACAATCTGGGAATGCACCATTTTCCATATTCGCAGCCCCCCTTCTTTTCCAATCAGTCACAGCCCGGGTCACGGGATTCCCAGAACATTCACATGCCACAGTTCCATCAATTCCAGCCTAATATGTCAGCTCCCCATCAGCCTATGCTCGCATCATCCCAGTCACATGCCTGCTCAGATATGTCACAGCAGGATCCTATTGGCCGATTTCAGGGGCTTGACATCAATAACAGAGGTTCTCATCTAGTGAGGCCTGAAGGGCCCTCAATATCTGCCGGCGAAAGCAACAGAAGATTTTAAAACCTAATCTACCTCAGGTCCACCTTATTTGTTGGATTGTTCATAGACTGACCTCAGCCAAAGGTATGGTTTAAACTTCTTTTATTGGACTTTGATTCTTTGAATTGATTGCTCCCAAAATTTTTGGTAGCTGCTTTAGGTCGTAAGTTATTCACGAATGCTTGTTGAGTTCCAAATTCATTCGTTCGGGTTGCTCATGTGGGAATAGAGTGTTGTTCCCACTTGCCGGTGATTTTAAGAGATGCAGCTCTTCATGCTGGGGATCCCCCGTTCCCTCCATGTGTTGTATTCGTTTGTAACCGTAGATAATTTGACATGCTGTGGAAATCCGTGTTGTTATGTTCATCCGTTCTCTCTCAAATTATATTAACTTGCTTTTGATGTAACATACAATTGATGCTTCTTTTTCTTCTTCTTCCCTTCCTGGTGAGAAATGCAGTCTGATTTTAAGTACCGATCTACCGTATAACGGTATGAAACATTAGCCCGACTTGATCAATTGTTAATTTTACATTTTTAATTCACGAATTTTGTGTTGGGTTTTAACTCCCACATCCCACGGCTGTGTCCAAATTGTGAAACGGTGTAGTCCATCATATCAATTGGAAGGATCCACTCCCACCCGTTTTACGAGTGCAAAGGACCAGCGGGTATATGTGACCAATGGTCCCTCCCCCCTTGTGTGTGGTGTCATATTCGTTGCCCGGACATAAGACTTTCTCCTTTCCCGCCCCAAGGCCTAGCCCTATCAAATGATTTATAGGCCTTATTAGCCCGTGATTACTTATCAAAAAGAGAAATGGAAAATAAAAAAGGTTACGCCGGTCATCTCGGTCGCGGGTAGCATCTGTTGAAACAGATTTCATCGGCAGTAGCCGCGCAACTCAAAGCAGATAAGGACTCGTAATCGTTAAGCTATGAATCTATGCATGTAGCCTCGCAAATAGAGATGAGAAATTTGAACTTAGAACCTCTTGCAGCACTGAAAAAGAAATATCACCAGACTAAAACCTAGTTGACCGCCGCCATCATTTTATATAACATAAAAGGCAGAGGTTGTATAGTACCAGACACAGCTAACATGTCACCAGGTTTGCAATGGCCTACACTACAAGTTATCCATATAAAATGCACATGCCTGGTGTTGGAGGAGACTTTGTAGTTTGAATAATCTTAGCACTATATTGGAAGTTGGCAATACATGTGGGACTAGTTGTGGCTGCTATAACAGACCATGTTATTAACTACCCCTAAAAATTGACCACTCAAATCCTTCTTGCCAATAACCAAATGGGTCCATTACCTTTGTTTTGGGATTTATTTTTTTTGGGGCAATTTTGTTTTGGGATTTTAGTTTCATGCAATTGGGATAGTTGGGGACTAAATTAGTAGACAACCCCAAGTGAAGGGCACTTTCATGGGTCCTCCTCCACACTCAACATTTGGATAAAACCCACATGCCTTTTTGTGGATCTCAATTCAAGCTCCTTCAACCTTTGTCTAAAGAGAAAACAAGGATAAAAGATACACAAACTTTATTAAAAGGCAGATGTTATCGACAATCTAAAAAGGTTATTATGTAATCATTCGACTATCTAAGTACAAATTTTCTCGTACTTTTATAAAAAACAGAGTGCAAGATAACATTTTTGAAGCGTCGGTAATAACTGCATGAACAACTATTTAGTGTGCATAATGACGTTCTTGGAATGCCGGAATATGATGTGCAAATTCTCTCTTTTCATTTTCATTATTAATAAAGAGGAGGAACAAAGAAACACCTACCTCAATAAGATTTAATAAATTGCTCAAATGTTGTAAATTGTAATGGCATGGCAAAACATACAATAAATGAAAGCTTGAAAATATTCTTCCTTTTCAATTGCTACTTTTATGGTATTATCAATGCATGGTACTTTCGAATCTCGATTCTCTCTATTAAAAGAGAAGACTAAACAGAATCGAGAACAACTCTCTTCAAAGTCCAAAATATTTATTTGTTTTCTTCGTATTTTTCGCTTACATTGAAGCCACAAACTTTTGACTCTGCACCGAATTCGGTGTAGTATCACTCACTTTGGACTATTGTCATTTATTCACTTATTTTCAAGCATCTTTTAACTACGAAGGCTTCGTGTGCAACGAGGCTGGGCTGAGTGTTCAAGCTTTTAGAGTGGACATCAATTTACATATAACAAGTTTACTGTCACGTGGCGTTTTGATTCAATAATATATTGCCATGTAGAGAAAAACTTGTACATAACAACGTATTATTGGACAAGAGACGCTACGTAACGGTAAACCCGTTTCATGTAAGTCTTTATTTTATTTTGGTGCTTATTTATCTTGGACGTACGGGCGTGATTCATTCTGTGAGAGAAACTAGGTTGTGTTGGAATCCTACTCCTCATGTATTGGTGGGAGTGGATTCCACTTGACCAAGTCACTTTTCGTCATGTTATAATGTCCCTGCATTAGCATGTAGGTTCTGAACTAATTTAAGAATCGAAACATGATAATTTGAGTGATATAACGATGAGAAAAAGAAACTCGAATTTGATCGAATGAGGCAGAACGCACCGGCCTGATCAACAACAACAAAATAGAAAATGTATATGTGAAAAAAATGTACGTGACATCGCAAATCTTATAGATTTTGATTCGACAAGTCACAAATCCATCCCCATAAATTAATATTCCTTTACAGAAGAGACAAATTTGATGACTTTGTCAAGGGAAAAATTCTTATCGAGCATTGGTAGATGTTATCTCATGTCCCCTTTTTTTTTTTATATAAAGTTCACAATTATTCTTTGTTTTTTATCTTCCACAAGTCATAGTCAAATTTATATTTTTCATTTTTTCTCTGGTTTCATCTATGTTTTATTTATTTATAATTATCCTATAAAATTAAAAGCATCACCAAAAATCATCTGAAAATGATGTATGAATTTAAGGGACCGCCAAGCCCGGGAACTGCATGTGCTCCTAACGTGGTAGGGTTCATCATCCAAATATAATCCAATATTTTTTAATTATAAAAAAATATCATTAATTTAAAGAATAAAGTCTCGATTATAAAAAAAAATAGTACTTGCTTCCACCGCTGACATAAAATAATTAAATCAGTGAGAAAAAAAATTTTCTTCACAAAAAAAGCTTGACTAAGAGCTTTTTCATTTACATGCAATGACACTAAAATCACACTTGTCGAATAACACAACACAAGATTCTTCATAAATTATTGCACGTATTGTATATGATACGACCCGTCCCGGAATTTTTACTATTTTATTCTCGAAAGTGGAAAATGATCAAAATACCCCTGGTTGGGCAATGGTTGACTTTCGTGTCGTGACACGTACCACCCTTTCCTTAGTATTTCCTTGTTGTACTCATCGATACGAGCACGTGGACGCGAGCGGGACGAGATTCAGAGTTCGAACGAAGGTTTTACGGGACGTTAATCTCAATGGCGCTCCCGTAATTTTAATTGGATCTGTATTTGTGTAATTTGGGTTTTGGGCCCAGTGAGCCTAGTCACTCTCTGTCTGCTCTTACTCTCACCCACTCTGTCTTTCTCCCTCACTCTCTCTGCAAACCCACTCTCCCTTACCGTGCCTTTCCTTCCCCGAGCTAAATCTCGGTAATGTTCACCATGAATCACCACCCTCCAATGAGCCAAACCCCCAAACCATCCCTAACTTACCAAACTTCAAACCTGCAAACTCGTCAAAAGCTTCGGACCCTGTTTCCCAGAAACTCCAACGAAGCTTCAAGCTTCTCTGTCGAGTTTCCCGGCGAAACAAGCCATGATTGGCCTCGTGGTTACCCTCAATCGACTCGTAGTGAGTCATGGATTAATTTCCAAGCTTTGCATGCATGGAATTGGCCTGAAATCGATGTTTGGGAATCGGCCATTTTTGGGCCGTGGCTTTCCTCCCTCTTTCCGACCATCTCCAGCCACCTTTTGGCCTCAAAATGGGTAATTTCTGATTCCTCATCTTCCCAGCTTCATTTTGACATATTATGACACACCCCACCCTCGATACCCACGTGGATACCAAGTTCGGGCGTGCTGGCCGACACTCGTAAGTGGCGAAGCCATTGTATGCATGACAACACTTAGTTTATGCAATTTAAAATCTCAATAATTTGCGAAATTTAATTCAAATATGCACAAGGTTCAGAGCGTACTAAACTGAAGCAACGGAAACAGAATAATAAGTCAAGTTCCTAGAATTTCTATCCATAACAGGGATGGATATTATTAAAGAAACTGAAATAAAAACAAATCCCTACATGGTCGGGAAGAGAATCAGAGCTACCACTGATATGCCTTGACTTCACCAGATACTCTATCACTAGGTCCTGAAGGGGGCGCAAAAACAAAAGGTGTGAGTGGACGAAAAATAAAAGTTTTCTAAATACTTTTCTCTTTTCAACGTAGTAACCCCCTATTTGAAATCCAGTATAGGTGTAAAATTATACTACCGTAGTATAAGTCAAAACATACTTTATATGTATAACTGAAAATAAATCTCAAAGTGTAATCCATATAGAACCATTTATAAGTCTCCAAAAGTTATGCCGCAATATAGGTCAATATATATAATAGAGAAAACCAACACAGGGTATATGTGCAATCACCCATGTACATGTTGAGGAACATCATTTCAATCCCCGTACAAACACTTTACGTTATCAATCAATTTGTACTCTTAGTACCACACACATGTAAGCACTTGCGCTATCAGCGTGTCACACCCGAGTCCTTACGTTGTGAGGCCTTTCCCCAATAACAAACATAATCGTAAGGCAAGCTTGCACTAAGGTATTTACCGGACAATACCCCTGGAGTACAGTGCGTGTGACCCAAACATGTGAGACTTGTCCTACGGCCGTAAGACGGTACTACAATGTAGTGAAAGCATACCAAGTGTGTTTGAAATATACCTATATACATCATGTGTATAAATAAAGGATATCATATACTTCATAATTTTACAATATTCAAACGTTGCATAAATAAATATGCTCATTGGAAATCATATATTAAATACCATATATTTATGCATAAACGAAAACCTATTTCCAAAACCAATTCATAATATATAAGGTCATGCTTCAAAATCATTTTAAATCATATGAATATCCAAATTATATATATATTTCAAAGCATAGAAATAATTTATTAAAACAAAATTCCACTCACAAGTACTCGGGAGTATAATCCCCCTCAGTGTTGCCCTTCTCGAAGCGTCGAGTCGTAGAATTACTTATTTAATATTAGGGGAAAATGTTAAAACATCCCCTAAATAAATAATAATAATCCTTGAATAAAAAGAATCTAAAAAAAACATTATTCTAGCGAAAACGGGCTCGAAAAATGATTTCTGGGACCCGAAAACCTTCCTTCCGCCATGCGCCGCCGCACGCGCCACCACGCGCATGCTGACGTCAGCACCGTTAAAGTCAACGGCGTCAGTCAAACTTAACGAAATATACCTTTTTCTGAAGGAATATTCTGACACCGCCAGGAATATTTCGTTACCGTGACGGAATATTCCATCACCTTCAACCTCTTACTGGTAGCCGGATCCGCCGCCGGCCGCCGTCTGGTTTGCAGGAATCTGGAAAATTTTCCCGATTTAATTCCAAAACTTTAAAAATTTATATCTCCTTCATTCCTTGGCCAAATTCAACGTGCCATATATCAAATTGTGTTGGAAATATGCCCTGAAAGTTAATCTTTGGAAGCAACTTTTCAGGACAGTGACTGTATGTATGGATAACCCTAAATACAGCAAAAAGGCAAAGTCACTTATTAGGACTATCTCAATAGTTGATATATGTCCAAAATAGTGAATCCATGGACAATGGATTGATGGAAGAAGTAATCTAATGATGTTAGACTGCAAAGACCTTCTTCCCATAACCATGATGTTCAAAATGTTCCTGGTCATGGGATTGTCTAAGGGATACTGACAATCCATAGACTAGTACGTACTACGTCAGCTTCAAATGGGAAGGATGGAAAGTCTCAGCCATTCGTGTAATGACACTATGACAAGTATGTAAGTGCTCATTAAGGGAATGAGTTCACTGAATACAATCGAAAGGGAGTACTTGCATGGAGGTCTACTCACATGTCAAGCAAGTAACTCCAATGGTTGGAATAATGTAAGTAATCCTTTGACCTGAGACATCATAGTTGTCTTGTGGTTAAGTCCTTGATCTTTGACTATGTCAAAGTCACCCCATCATGAGGGTGTCCACGACATAGTTGGGGTTAAGCCACTTAGCCATGGAGGCAAGTGAATGATCAACAAGGGATCTCTAATCCTCGTTACGAGAGGAAGAATACTCTAAGATATGATTCGGGAATCTTCTGCCGAAGTAGTGAGTGTAGTAATGGAAAGTGTTCCTTTACGACTCAATTGAATCATATAACATAGAATAATCACATTAGGGGTTTGACATTATGTATCCATACCCTAGTGATGTGATTGAGAGTATTGCGTTAGAGAAGGATCGAATTACATTGTAATTCCAATTGAATAGGTTCTCCGAACAAATTCTACATTAGCTTGGGTAGCCATGATATATGTTTAAATGTCACTCATGGCTTGTGGGATCTTATGGATGATTAAATAGTATCATCAAAGAAGATAAAGAATTAAAATAAGTTTTAATTCACTAGATGATTGGATTAAAACTAATCAATTGGATTGATACCAATCACCTCACTGCCTTGCTAATTAGAACCTAAAATGATTGTACACCGATACACTCTTGTGGTGGAACAACATATGAATGATGAAAATAATTAATTGGATTAATTGAGTGTTATGATTAATTAGAAAGTCTAAAGAAATCATAGAAGCGATAAAAGATTGTTTTGGGCTTAATGAAAAAGTTCGGGTTTATTCGGGCCCATTGGGCCCAAACCCATTTGGCTTTTATTCAAGCATAAGATGACTTGAAATTATAAAAGCCCAATAAGCCCAACCAACACTCTATGGCCGGCCAAGATTGAGAGTGAGAGGGAAGAGTCAAATGTTGACTCAACCTTTATATGGAAAGTTTAATGAAACTTTTCAAGTAGGCTTTTGTGTGAGTTTTCAACAAAAACAAAAGAAGAAAAATTCTCTCCCTCTCCTCACAAAATAGCCGGCCACCAAAGGAAAGAGATAGCTACTCATCTCTCCTTCTTTTGGTCATCCATCATCCATTCTACTAATTGGGTGGGTGTGGATCTTTAGAGGTCTTCTACTTTGGAGACTAGAGGAGAATCATTCAAATCTATCAAGGTGGAAGAAGCAAGGAGGGAGGCTAGGCTCAAGGAGTTCCAAGAAGAGAAAGCTTGGAGGTGGTCCACCCTTGGTCTAAAGTCTAGATCAAGAGGTATAAAACTACACCTTCACTTTGTTCTTCAATTTTAGTTGATGCATCAAATATGAACCTATGCTTCTTGAAGGGGATTTGCATGACTAATGCTTTGATATTTTTGCTTCCGTTGCTCATGCTTATAAATTGAGAATTGTATATGCATGCTAGTCATAAGAAATCCCACATGAATCTCATTATTTCCCTTCAAATTGAAGGTATTGAAGAGTAGAATATTTTCATACCAAATTGGGGCCGAAAAAATGGCCCGAGATAGCCTGAAATTGGCCGGAAAGCTTCGGACACCCTAATTTCGTTCTCCTTCAAAACTGCACCAAAAATTACGTTCCTTATATCGATTTGAACCTACTCAACGTGATAAAACCAATGGGAATGGTTTCGAGGCTTACCTAAGCTGGGATTGTACGAAAGCTTGAATGGCAGTTTGCCGTTTCCGTTCCGATATCGATTTGGCCGATTGGGTCCGAGTTTGAGGATTCTGGAATAACAGTCTCGTCCAGAATGACGAAACGATTGTAATGGCTATAGTCTCGTGTCGGGGTTTGATGGTTTTGTGCTCCAACCCAAAACTAGGGTTTTGTTTGTTAGTTTTGTGAGGTTTTGGCCGAGAGAGAGAGAGAGAGAGAGAGAGATAGGTCAGAGAGAGAGTAGGGGAATAACTGCACAGCAGCCAGCCCCAAAACCCTAAAACCCTAATTAAACTAACGGGTGTGAAAATTACTAAAATGCCCCTACACTTTCAAGTTTCTTAAAACGTTCGTTTTAACTCCAAATTGAGTTCTGCTTGCGTCCACGTGTTCGTATCGACGAGTGCTACTTGAATATGCAAAGAAAATAATTTTCACATGTCGTCTCAAAATAGTCAACAAAAGTCAACATTGACCACTAGGGGTATTTTGGTAATTTTACATAAAATTTCTTAATCTACCCCCCTTAAGAAAAATTTCATTTGCGAAATTATAAAACATAACTACTAGAATAAATGCGGATACTGCAGCGCACTCTGTTATCCTTTTAATTTTAAATTCCTTTTTATCACTTAAATTGCTCTTCATTTCTTTTAAATGGCTTTCGTCATCTCACGAGGTGTCGACCAACACCCTCGGCTTTTGGGTGTCCACCTGTATATCCGGGTCGGGGTGTGTCAGTATATTCCACAGAATTATTATTAGAGTGTAAAACAATATGGCGGCCATACCCCATACCAAATTTCTCCCACCATTTTTACCATGACATACCAAAAGGCATTTACTTTAAAATAATTATCATCCACGCACCCTCGTAATCTTGATGATACGATTTACATTGTCAGCAAGTAACATGCTAATCTTATTTTATTTTCCTAATTTCGTCGTATTGAAGGCAACAAACGTGTGTGGTTGATAATTATATATATGAACCCTAATTGGTGCGTTATTTGGGTTGACAATTACTTTTCCCACACAACTGCCATTTTTTTTTCTTCTTATTTTTATATATTTTCACTTTTCTTAACAATGCTATTTTATTTCATAATTTCAGCCTACAAATTATTCTAGAAATCTATCTACTCTTTGGTTTTTTTCTAATGATTTAAAATTTTATTGGAAGAAACTAGATTAGTAGATTTAGTTGTTTAATTAACTTCACTAATGTCTAACAAATGAAGCATATTAATAGATTCTCAATCTCTACCCAACAAGAAAAGCACATTCTCAATCTCTTTTTTTTTTTTTGGTCAAAGGTAATAAATTTTATTTATAAATGAATTGAAACGTTTACATCCAATGCGAGAATATTAAACAACCATTCGAGTTCAATATCATCTCAAATATAATATTTTTTTGTATTTAAAAACAAATGTCGCGATTGCATGAACTGCTTTATTACAAACTTGAGGGAAAAAACAAAACCTCAAATCTCTTCAAATCATCAACACACGTGGAACTGATGTAGTTTGAGCTTCTCGCAAAGATGGTAATGATTTTCATGTCGGGTTTTCTTGTAGCTCCTCTGCATTGGTTCATTGCATTCTCCAAATGATTCTTTAATTTTATCTTCTAGGATTTTTAGAAAGTTATTAAGCAAATCAAAGGAAAATGGGAGCAATGAGTTGGCTTCATTTCTTAAGCAATTTTAGCAATTAATGGATCAAGGCGTGCAAAACATGTGTAAGTGTGCAAAGACTGCATATTTATGTAGTCTGATGAGAGAATCTACCTAACAATCCGTCGTATATCTCATACGTTTATCTCTTTTACGGCGATTTGTTACCCATTTATTTAGAGCAAGGTTGCCCTACTAACATGAGGGAGCAGGACGTGCTTAATTAATCTCAACATAACGTGAAAATAATTTTTTTACCAGGTCGACTTAAGATATATACAACCAATCAATTTAATGTCATACTTAGTCCACGTTTCAAAATTTGGCTCATAAACACAAGAACGCAACTTAAGAAAACGAAGATTCTCTCCTTTCCAAAGCCACCAAATTGGACTTGTGATCGAATCTAAACACCCCAAATTGAAGGGATTAAATAGTTGGTTGATTTCCGTAACTCAAGGCAAATTAAGAAGAAAATCAACAGATACCAATTTCTACAAGTTTTGGTAGTTACAAAGTTTTTTTTTTTGGGGGGGTAAGATGACGAAAACGGTTGAGAAATGCATGTGCAGGTAGGGTCATTGGGCTTAGCAGTTGGTACGTCTAACTGGAACATTTCCATGTGCGCATTGATTCTTGTAATATGACCTGAAAATATGAATCTGTGTTTATGTGGTTTTCGTTTTCTTCTCTCGCTCTCTCTCTCTCTCTCTAAAAGGTAATCAGCATTGTGCTAAACTTGTCTCTTTCTGGTCACACTGCCACTGCCCCCACATCACGCACAACCCCAATGCCTTCGACTCCCCTATATAAGCAAACTCCAATTCATCCCCAATGCAACAACTCACCTCTCACTTTGCACTCAATACTTCCTCTCTCTCTCTCTCTCTCTAAACACACAAACAATGGCTTTTACTTCTTCTCACTCCACCATTGCTCTTCTGTTCTTTGTCCTCAATCTATGTCTTCAAGGCACTTTTGGTGACTATGGAGGTGGATGGGAAGGTGGCCATGCCACATTTTATGGCGGGGGTGATGCCTCTGGCACAATGGGTAAGTCCCAACTCACTTTATTTTCCACTTTAGGGTAACTTTATGTGGTAAAGTTAAAACCTTTAGTGTAACTTGAGTTTGAATGTGTAAAATCCAAACTCGCCAATGTGGGTCTAGTCATATTGACTAGAACATATATGCATCCGACTTTGAATTTGTCTCATTGCAGTTTATATTAATTTAAAGCAGAATATCAATTGGACACGAAAAAACCCAAAATCCAACATGCAGATCGTAAATATCTTTTTACCATGAATATTGATGGGGTTGTATATATGGATATTGCAGGAGGTGCTTGTGGATATGGAAACTTGTATAGCCAAGGGTACGGAACCAACACTGCAGCACTGAGCACAGCTCTCTTCAACAATGGCTTGAGCTGCGGGTCTTGCTATGAGATGACATGTGCTAGTGACCCCAAATGGTGCCTCCCCGGCAGCATCATCGTCACTGCCACCAACTTCTGCCCTCCTAACTTAGCTCAGTCCAACGACAATGGTGGCTGGTGCAACCCTCCTCTCCAGCACTTTGATCTTGCCGAGCCTGCTTTCTTGCAAATTGCTCAGTACAGAGCTGGGATTGTCCCCGTATCCTTCAGAAGGTAAAAACAATATTTACTTAAACCGCCTCAGTAATTTTTCGGTGTGACTCTTACACTTGACCTTGAAACTTACTACAACGGAAATTCTAGTATGGGAGCATGTGAAGTCAATCACACAACACCATGCAGTTTAATTTTTTTATTACGTAACAGTATGTGATTGACTTAAAACATCGTCATATATTTATAGTAGTATCTCTTTTGTATGGAAGCCCTCATTTTTATGCGTCTGACAACAAAGAAACACTTGCATACACTATGATGTACATCTTTCTATTTCACTCGTCATGTAATGAGTTAGACAAAAAAAAAATGATATACAACCGTTCCATTGGAGTTTTTCTTGCGAAAGTCACGTGGGACGGTCACATATAATAATTTATTTATTTTGTTGTTGAAAGTTATTAATAATTTGTGAAGGTGGTGACACTGACATGCATATGTTGGTATTTTTGTAGGGTTTCATGTGTGAAGAAGGGAGGAATAAGGTTCACAATCAACGGCCATTCTTACTTCAACTTGGTTTTGATCACAAACGTCGGAGGAGCAGGAGATGTGCACTCTGTGTCGATCAAGGGCTCCAAGACAGGGTGGCAAGCCATGTCAAGGAACTGGGGGCAGAACTGGCAGAGCAACTCTTACCTCAATGGCCAGAGCCTCTCCTTCCAAGTCACCACCAGTGACGGTAGAACTCTCACCGCCAATGATGTTGCGCCGGGTAACTGGCAGTTTGGACAAACATTCGAGGGCAGTCAATTCTAAGACTTCTTCAGCAGTAAGAAAGTTAAAAAATCTGGTGAAAAGTGAATGGTGAAGGGTGAATTGTATATGGTAAGAGGAGAGTTGAAGGGTAGATTTAGGAGAGGCAACTGATTGCTGAGGTGGCTAATTGGCACCCGCTAGGCCTATATATATAATATAATATATATTTATATATAGTGAGGAGATTGTGAGTTAATAGTTAATTTACAGCAATTGTCCATTTGGTTTGATGATGCGTTTTGTACCTTTGAAAGTGGGATGCAGATTTTATTACTCATACCCCAAGTAGGTATTGAACCCAGATGGGGCAAATTTGTACTCTACTTTAATTATATATACTTTGGTTTGGTGGAATCTGTGGAGACTGAATTTTTTTTCAGCAATTTTCGTTTCTTCGAGAGCTAAGAGCTGTTATTGATACTCTAAAAAAGTGATCATACAATATTTTTTAACGGGAAAAATAAAATAAAAAAGAATATAAAATGACTATTTTGAGTGCTAATATTTTTATCCCAACTATAGTTTTTTGTTGGATTGGAGCATTCATAGGGAACCTTGAGAAGATGTGTAGTTCATGTGACCAGCTACTGTTTTCCCAGTAAATTAATGCTATTACAAGATTACAATACAAGAGCTTTGGCTTTGGAATAAATAAAGAGGCATGAACTCGTGCTTCAAATCAAAGTGACCGACATGAAGAGAGAGCATGAGTTGACTATAGTACTCATTTATATGTCATACTTACACCATTTAACGGTTAGATGCGATTATGTAGCTAACAGTCTTCACATCTAACCGTTAGATGACGTAAATATGGCATATGAATGAGTACCGTAGAATTTTCTGAGAGAATAAGATGCCCCCCGCTTGTGAAATCTCTCCACTCCTCTTTGTACCTTAAATTTCTTCAAATTGGGGAAAGAATTTGAAGAGAATGATTATCATAGTCAAACTTTAAATGTACGTACATTGTTGTATGGTAAAAAGATTCTCGAGACGGTTTGCATTTGAGGCCTGAACTTGATTAGTATTGGGTGAACGACGTTAACACTTATGTTTAGCGGTTTTGACATCGTTGATCCAATTTTAGAGATCAACATTTGATCAGAAAACCTAAAGAGGTATTCACTATTCAGTAAACCAAACAGAAAGGGTCCACTCCAGAGTTCGAAGAGTCTGAAATTTGATGTAAATTAAATTGGCAGCATGTGAACATTATTGGCACAATATTTTCTTACAAAAACATCTGCACCTGTGGCCGGTAACAGCCACCGGCTATAATTTACACCACTTAAACCCCTAAAAGTTAAAACAAATCTCAGTCGTAAATCTTTACTTTCACTTGAGCCTCTCTCTTCGTAACCTCTCCAGTTCCTTTACCATCTGCCAGTGTTCCAATGATAGCGAGGTTTCGCCAAAACTCATAGACATCAATCGACCCATAGTCAGCAATCTGCAAGCACAAGCAAGAAAATAATGAATGACTAACAAATCTCGAAAGAAGAAAGAACATTTCGCAAATCTTTCAGTCTCTAACCTGCTGAAATCTTGGGTTCCCAGTGTCCTATCTTCCTGCCTTGCCGCAACCAAGTCATTTTCTATCACCTGTAAGGTTTCAGACAACGACATCAGCTAGAGGTGGATCCATTATATTATCATACATGGGGAGCAACACTTCTGAACTAAATTAGTAATCCAGTTCCTAACCATATTGCAGTAGCAATTTCAGGGCAACAAATCGTCCAAAGAAACGCTTACCTTCTGTATTTCTGATTCAATAGAATGGGGCAATGACCTAAGAGTAGCCAAGTACCATCTCCAAGCCTCTAGTGCTTCTGCAGTAACTTCAGCGGAAGTCACTGAAGAAGGGTGGAAAGGTAACACTACATCAGCTGGCAAAATGTTTGATTTGCCTTCTGAAAGAACAAGCATTTGGATGTCTGCTGGCATGTCCAGTTTATAGAACTTGAAATCATACTCCACCTGAAAACGGACAAATTGAAAAGTATCATGCCTTAGTGTGCAACTCGGTGCTATTAACTCTGACGTAATAATAATCTCATAAAGCACAAATCTACCAAAATTCACAGGTTACCAATCTTAGTGTATTAACAGAACAGAAAAATCACCTTTTGCAACTCTATTAAAGTTTTAAGCAATCTTGCATTTTCAACCCCGACAGAGTTAAGAATGCCAGCTTCCAGCCGGGTCTCATCAAATATCATGTGTGAACCCTCAGCCAGCTGCAGAGCTCCGGTTATCAGCCTGGAGCAATGTGAAAAGTTAAAAACTATTACAAAATTGACACTCAGGTACAGAATTAGAAATCTCATTACCTGCTTGTCTCATAATCCTTTCTTGGCGCAAGAGAAGCAGTGTTGAGATAATCCACTGTTAGGGATATACATTGTGTGAAAGGTAAAAGATTCTTGAGAGCAAGGCCAAGCTGAGTGCCAAACACAGGTGCACTTTCTTTGCTTAAACAAGTAAGATTTAGTGAAAGTTTCCCCACAGCGACAGTTTCAACTCTAGAATACACCTGTCAAAAACAGATCAAACCATATACCTCATAAGTAAAGGAGATGAGGAGAGAGGTCATTTAAGAGTTTGAGACAAGACACGATGAACAAAAATAATGTAAAAGTATCATCATGTGGATCCAACACTGAATATTTAGATATGAGAAGGACAGTTTACCGTGGACAAGAGATGCAACAGCATGAAATTAGCAGCTATACCATCATTGCCAAGAACAGCTGTAAGATGCCTCAAGAGAGCTTCCCTGATCTCTTTCACCAAGTTGGGCTGTGGCCATAAGATAGATAGTAATATCATTGTCAATACAATATCAAACTAAGTAAGGGAAGAATGTGTAAGGGGGGAAATTTTGTATTTTGAGATCCCAGGATTGCATAAAAAGGCATGTAAGTCCTTTATTTGAGGAACGAGACTAATGAGCAAAAATCACCTCGATTGTAGGGGAACGAGGAAGGAAGTCGTGAGCTGCAAGTTTCCTGTGAATAAAACAGTGGAGACGTGGTACCTGCAACAAGGGAAAATGTGAAAAAAGTATAAAATTGAATGCATTTATAGTTCAACACCAAGTACTAACAAAAGAAAACTGTACAGGACAAAACATGCAAGATTTGAGTATTTTCTTATAAATGGAAACCAATTTCATAAATGCAAGGCAGAACCAATACCTTATTAGGGGGCAAGTGAACCAACACATCTTCACTAAAATCATTCGTGAAATCATCTGATTCATCCTTGTCAACTGTAAACTCTGAATTGAAAGTGAAGACTCCAACAAATTCAAAAACCTCATTTAGCTTTAAGTCAGACTCTGGACAATCATATATCTGAAAGCAACAAGAGTTTCGTCAGCTTTCACCAAAAGAGAGAACAAATCTCGGTTCATCATTTTTCTATTAGTACAATTAATTGTCCAATGTACCTTAATAAGACAAGGAAGCGAATCCCTGTTGACATCAGGCACCATAATCATACTAGAGCTGGTGCCCTCAGTAATTGACTGCTGAGATGGAGTAGAAAGGGAAGAATGTCCGTTCTCTTTCTGGAAAACGAGAAGAAATATCGTAAGGATAAGCTTATGTTTCATCAGAATTGAAAACTAATGCTTTTTAATTTAATAAAATTGGTTTACCAGCTTTTTGGTAGAAGGAGAACCTTCAATCCCATTATCTGAGACCTGTCATTTATTTCAGTATGTCAGGTAGACAAACAAGATGACATCTTTACATTACAAAGCTGAAGGCACACTTCAGAGAATGAGATGTGAAGAGCCTAAAAATTATCTGAAATTAACCAAGCACGATGAATGTATCTAGCCTATCAAGTAAATTATGACAATCCAATTAACTAATGCAGAGAGCTTCCTACTCATTTTGCTAACCAAAACTTCCTAAATTCAAATAACTGCTTTGAGCTGCTTCAAAGCATAAAACAAAGATGACCATAAGGAGGTTTTGCACTGTAATTCAGTTTGCATTTCCTACTTAATCATGATTACCCTTTCACTAAAGAAGAAACAGTTCATATGCAGATTATGAGGATGGAAATTACATCGTAATCCATGTTATCAGTAGCTTCAACATCCACTCTCTGGCGCTTCTCTCTTTGTTGGGTTGCCGAATCCATACTTCTATACATCACCATTTCAGAAGGAGATTCAGTCCATGAATTCTGTCCTGGCACCTAAAGATGAAAACAAGATAACAAAATGAAAATTAAATGAATGTCAGCCCATGAATCCTAACAGGCATATGCTTACGTGCTTTGAATTTCTATTGCTTTTATCTTTTTACTAAAACTAAAGCTTATGGCATCTACTACAAAGAATAAAGAGTTTGAACATAGATAACTCACAGGGATGCAATAGACCATACGGCGTTCCCACAACCGCATATCCGGCGTGGAATCCATGGGGAATTGAGGAACATCCGTAAACTTGTTGGTCCTCCAAACAGAACCATCCTTCAAAACCCACAACACATTGTTTTAGTACCAAAGAAATAAGCCTATATTAGGTCAACATAAAAATGATCAGAGGACGTAAGACTGCTACCTTATAAGCACCGGCGTAGAATTCATTTCCCAACATGTCTTGTATCATTCCGCGAAATCGAACCAGAGTGTTGGGCTGAACCCATCTTATACTTGCAGAATTCAGAATTGGCACCTAAATTTTCACAACCACATTAACCAAAAAAATTTCAATTTTTTTCTTTTGCTATAAATATAAAATTCAATTGTTAATTGGCATTGCACACAGAAGACTATTATATAAGCCGAACTAAGAACAAGAGAATAATGGGGAAAAGGGGAAAAATTACACAATTAGGGTTTCAAGGAGAATAAAATGAGGCATATTAGCAATTGAAGGTGGGTATTAGGGTTTGGACCTGAGAGAGACCGCCGTCGTCGTAGAGAAAGATGCGGAAGAGATCTACGGCGCCCCAGTCCTTGCCGCTGAAGGAGGCCGGGTCGGATCCCGACGCGATCGCCTTCTCGAAAGTGGATCGAACCGCTCCGAGAGGGTTCGCCAGACAGTCATACGCTACTCCCACCATATCTGATTCTCTCTCTCTCCTTTGAGTTCTCTCGCTCTCACAGTCTCTCGGTTTCTCTCTGTCGATGTGCCGTTTGGGATCGGTTTCCCGCGCTTTTAAGTGAGGTCGTTGGGTTTTTCCCGCTAAGAACTGCTTGTTCCCGCCATTTTGGTCCTGGGCTAATGGCTCCGTCTTCTTACAACTTACACAGAGTATAGTGTAATGAGTTTTGGATCGTCGGATGTCGCAGACGACTTTTGGATCGTTGGATGCGGGAAAGCTAAGTTGTGTTTGGCTTTTGCTTGCTTAGTTAGTTAGTTTGGGTGAGCTTAGCAAATTTTAATTGTTTTGTTCCTTTTTATTCGAGTAATATATCAATATAATAAGTATAAGTATGGTAGGAGGATTCGAACTTAGGTAGTCTATGTACTACGTATCATTTTAGCTAACTTAGTTACGTTAAGGTTAAACTCAATTTTAGGGTTGTGCTGTCCACACATTATTTTTTACTTTTCACACACTTTTTTCAATTTCGGCCTTAAAATTGAATGAATTGAAGAAGATCTAAGGCCATAAATTAACAAGGGATGTGTGAGAAATAAAAATAGGTGTGCGGATAGCACAACCATAATTTTTTGGGCTAATTATCCCGTGATGATAAAATCCGGTTTTCTATTGCCATTTCATTGTTTGAAATCTTCAAACTTAATTGGGTGTGTAGAGATAATATATTGTTTTAGTCAATTTAGCTATGCCTCTAATCTTCATTTATGACTTAATTTTGTTGGTTAATTAGTATATGATAATGAACTCCGGGTTTTGTGGTCAGTTCATTGTTTGATAAATTTGGTCCGCAGTAGGCTGGGAAAAGTGAGTGTGATACTAATACATTGAACTTATATAGGAATCACACTCCTACAGTAGGTCGGAAAATTTGAGTGTGATACTGAGTGTGATATCAATATATTGAACTCACACTAGTGTAGCAGTAGTATTATAAGTATCAAACTCAGGTTGCCTGATTCCTATATATAAGTATCACTCACTGAAACTAACGCGGAAAGCCTTAGTTCCATCATCAGTTCATAAACGTAGAAGAGAATCAAATTGGATAGACACATAAATCTAACAATGTGTGTATAAAAAAATCTAAGAATGTTACATTATTTGGAGACGAATCACATTCCAACTATGAAAAAGGAAATTAAACAGAGACACAATCTAACTGCAGTTTGAGCTAATAGTACTGCACTCGCATTACTTTCCGTTACTGCCTCCATCCTTTGTTCTTCAAAATTCATAGGATAAACAGGTCTCTTGCTCGGATAAAACAGACCCCATTGTCGCTCCACTGCTTCACCAGGTTTCATGTTCTCGTTAAACATGGCAAACAAGTAAGTCTCGATGGACTTTCCCGGCCGCCTTGGAGTGCCATGTGACGACAGCACGTGCCTCATTAGGTTAGAGTTGTATTTTTGCGCAATGCTCGGTGTTGTCAAGTTCCCATTCCCGTCGGAGGGCCAGCCCGTCTCGGACACCACCAGTCTGACTTGGGGTGCCCCTGCTTTCTCCAATGATGCATAAAACGCATCCACCATGGCATCAAACAGGTTGTCATAACTCAGACCATCATCTGTCACAACAGCGTGTTCGGAAGCGAACAATGCATAAGGTAGTGAAACGTCGCTAGGGTTTTCAATGTAGGTAAAGTAAGGGTACACATTGGCTAGCAATGGTGCACCAATGCTGTTCAAGTATCGTGCGATCGGAACCATGTACTCCGCGGTGTCTTGAGAAAATGTTGCGGCCGAGGGAGGGTAAGACTCACCCAGTACCGACGTTGCAACTGCGGTCGAGACCTTTATTTGCTCAATAGAGTCAAGACCCCTGGAGCTCAATGCATTGTGCAAGTTTTGCATTGCTGGGAGGACGTGTTTTGCAACCTCTCCTGGGATGACCTCGTTCCCAACTGCTATGTATCGAAAATTGACTTGCGGCCAATAAGGCAGAATGTACGATGCTACCCATTCCTCAGCAGCGGATTCAGTGCTTGCAAGTTGTTGAAGTTCCTCGTTACGAACTCCAACTAGGACGTTAATGCCGGAATCACGAAGGGCCTCGAGCGCTTCGTGGTTTGGATCGTAGAGTCTCATTAGTTCGATTTGATTCGATTTGTACATGTTGATTACTTCTGTTGGTGGTGGCAAGTCATTGCCTAGCATTCCGTAGCATACTCCGATCGGAGAACCAAGTGCTGTCGAAAGCGTGATGAAGAAGACGAGAGAAAGCAATAGAAAATTACCGGCCATTGCAAAGATTGAATTAATAACACAGGCTTAGACAAGTTCCTAAACCGAGCTGAATTGACAGTGTGAATAATTTGCAAAGACAACTCTAGCATTATATAATTATCAAACCCCAATTCAACCAGGAAAAAAAAACATGATTTCCTGATGAACAAAGGAAATCGAAACTCGAACTGCATTGTTGGAAAAGGGAACTTAAACCAACATAAAACGGGAAAGTTTCCTATAATATTGAGGACTTAAACGAGGAGTTCATCAACCCAGGCTAGGGAAACCTAAATTAAGGGGTCATTTGATAACTATTTCGTTTTCAAATTTTGTTTAAAAAATTGAAAACTATTTTCTCTAGTTTTCAAAATTTGGTCTTAAGTTTGTACTTTTTTGAAAACTCAAAATTAAAAATAATTACCAAACAAGATTCCATTTTTCAAAAAAGTGAAATTGAAAACCAAAAACTAAAAACTAAAAACAAAATGGTTATTAAAGAGCTGCATTACTCTCTAGTGTAAAAAGTTGAGAGAAAAAAAGTGTGGGATGACATTTTTAGTGTGCTAATTAAAATTCTCAATCTTCGAACATAATTTTGAGGCCCTAAACGACCTAATTTACCAAATTTCACGTCAGAAGCCTAGAGTTCCGAAAATGGAGGATGTGTCTTTCCGGTTAAAGTTTGTTGCCTGAACTGGTACGCAAGCAATCGCCGACATTATATGACTCAACTCAAGCTGACATTATATGCATGGCCATAGCCGACGTTAAATCCGATTATTGATGTATAATGTACATATTTATATTTGGTTGGTCATGCCACTCGTGTCGTAACAATTATAATAACATTTTTGTCATACACTATCCTGACCAACTAAACCTAACACACATTTGCGAAAGTAGTTACAGTTAAACACAACTAAATTTAAGTTCTCAAATCGTTTACTATCCAGCATTGAATTAATATTTCGTATCTAAAAACGACATTGCATCGCCAGTTTAGGCGCTCTCTGGGATATCTGATATGCAAAGTTCATCCCGAGAAAAGTCTGGTAAAAAAGTTGCCGGATTTTGATTTCTCCAAGCAGGCCACATGAACATATCTTCCAAGCTTGTCCACTTGCCTGGCCTCACCACCTGTATCTTTCTTGCAAACCTTGCACGTTTTGTCCACCCACCCTTCCTCCACATATTGCCCATCCACTATTTTCAAGTCAAAAACAATTATCCAAATTAGCAAAACCATTGCAACAAATTATTATCACAAAAATACGCACAAATAGAACCAATTACAAACTTATAGTTACAAAACAAAATTTAATACGCTAAACAGATAATAAGTCGTATATAAACTAGTTCTAGTTTAATTATAAGTTTGTAACCGACTTCGGTGTATATTTTCTTAAATTTCTTTGGAAAGAATATATGAATATTTGAAATTGCTAATGCTACATACCCTCAACATAGTCTTTGAAGAAATCCTTGTACGTCCCTCCAATTTTCCTCCTCAGAGCCCCATACTGCATGAAAATAAGGAAACTCTATTAGCAAATTCACACAAGCATTCTAGTTTAGTTAATAAATCTTTTATAGAAATCCTCTTAAACTTAAGGTGGTATTCGGATTTGCGAGCTGATTTTTCAATTTGGTTATGAGACCCTTAATCTTGTTGAACGTGCCAATTTGCCATTTAAGTGAGAAAAATTAACATAAAATGTAGCGCATGTGACGGTGTGGGTAAATTGGTGCGTTATAAAAAATTAGAGGGCTCAGAACCAAATTGAAAGTTGAAATGGCAAATCGAAGAAGGTCATGAGTAAAGACTTAAGAGTGAATTTTAATGAGCATACCTGTTCTCTGGACATTCTCTCTCCAGATTTCGTGGCATCCCTAGCCTCTTCAATAAGCACAGCATCCTCTGCAGACCTGGTCTGAGAAAAATCAAGAGCTTCTGTCACACTGCTGAAGAACGACTGTTTGGTTTTCTTCTTTGGTTCTTCTTCTTCCTTCTCCCCCTTCTCTGTCTTGCCCAGCACTCTAAACTGAGAGGAGGAGCTCCTGCTGATGAATCCACTGTTTGGTAATCTCTCTGCAGCTCCAAAATTTGAAGGAAAACTTCCATGCGGAGAGCTCAGAGGAAGTGTTCTAATTAGCACTCCCATGTCTTCTTATTCTCTGTTTGGTTGGACTGTTTGGAGGAATAAATAGGAGCCAGTTGTAGTGAAGGCATGACGTGACTGCCACTCAGAGGACCTGGTGGTTTGTATAATACTACGTGGCCATTTGTCATAGCAGTCATCTGGTGTTTTTTTCCAAGTCATTCGATCCAAACATCAAGTATCTAATAGAATCTAAAACTGATGGCCAGGGAAAACCAAGGTTTTGTTTATTTTATATCCCCGTGCTTTGATGAAAGTCTCATTTTCTGTCCTAAACTTGCAACTGGTGACTTTATTCTCTTGTGCTCTTATTTCGTGTCCCAAGTTACCATAATCGATCGAGTTAGACAAGAAAATCGTTAGGTTGGCTGATGTAGATCACGTTGTGGCACGCATTATCCAACCTAACGATTTCCCTCTAAGCTAACGATTTTCCTAACTAACTTGACGGAATAGGTGACATATATAAGTCACAAAATGAAACCACATATGGAAAAATATTATATAGTACAAACAGGTTCATCTTGCTAAATAGATTACTGTAAAAAGTTGAAATGGCATAAGATCATAACAAAGTCAAGCCTCACATAAAAAAAAAGTAATTTTTACAATTTTCTGGTAGTAAATTTCACCCATGAGACTTTGACATGAGATTAGAACAACATTCCTACAGACCCTCTTTGAACTACACAATCATCTTCCTCCTAGCACCACCTCTTTTCACTTTCTCTGCAGGAGTGAGCAAAACAAAGACAAAACTACTTTGGTAATTACACCTCCGGTCCGGCCTACACAATATAAACCATGCCAACCTCGAGAAGAGACACCGGCGGCACCTTCAGCGCCACGTCTGCCCCCCGGCAATTCCTCCTCAGGCAGTTATAACCGAAGTTTATGGCGAATCTCTTCATAAAGGACGAGCCGTGCTTGGCTTTAACGTGTGAGTGCCCAAGTATAAATGCAGTCCCAGCCTGTTGAGCTGCGTAGAGATCCTCAAGCTCTTGGCGTATCTGCATTGTATTCTCAGGCCGGGTGTCAGGCTGAGACTCCTCGTCGATGGCAAACCTTACTCTTCTTTCAACCGGTTCCATCTCAATAACTTCTGTTATACTTTCTACAGTTGGGAAACCAACGGATACACTTGCCGGTTGAGTCTCCTCAATCTCATAAGCTGGTCCACCAGAAAATGCTACCGTTCCGATGACAGCTAGTCTACACTCGCTCGTGTCAGTAGACCTTGATGCATCATCCTCGGTGCATGAGCTGGTTCTCTGTGTTCGACACCAGTCATATCGGATGAAATCAACCAGCTTTTCAACTAGTTCTGTTTCAAAGGAGTCGACATCTTGATGAACATCACGGTATCCGTAACGAACAATGCACCTGTAGGACCGATGAGCTGCAGGACCAACGCGACCCACCAAGTATCGCTCAGCAGGCGGCACATAAGGGACAGGGACTGATTTTACACACACGAAAACTAGGATGCGGTGGAAAGCAGGGAGGTTGGTTACAAAGCGGGAGAAGTTAGCAGGAATGCCGGAGGTGAGATCTGTGAACACTAGGCCAATGCCAGGGACCCGAGCAATTCCCAAGCTTGGACCCAAAGCTAGAAGCCAGTCTAATGAAACCTTGTTGTGGAGGTCGTATTCGTATTTCTTGATGGTTGCATAGTGCCATACAAACATGATAGTCATGAGGAACAGCGCAAGAAGGATGGGAAGCCAGGCACCCTCTCGGAACTTGGTGAGCGAAGCTGAGAAGTAGAGCAATTCAATGGAGCCAAAGAAGATTAGAAAGCAAAGGGCTACAATAGGAGGTTTGTGCCAACAAATGATAATCACCAAGGAAGTGAGGCACGTGGTAACCAACATAACCGTCATCACTGCCAGCCCTGCAATAAAAAATAGCAACCACTTACTACTTCAAGCAATAAAAGTGATTAATTATCTTCCTCTTGGATGCATTCGTGTTTTGAAGGTTTAGGCAGGCTTTAAGATCAAATTTATAGTACGACCTAGCAAAATATGTAAGGGTAACTTACCGGAAGCATTTCCCAGGTGTTTTGTGTCTCTAAATCCAATGGTCACTGCAATGCAGAGGATCATGAGCATCCAATTGATCTCGGGGATGTATATCTGGCCATGTACCTTGTCAGAAGTGTGGATGACCTTGACTCTCGGAAAACAACCTAATGATTGGCTCTGGTTTATGATAGAAAATGTTCCGCTGATGATTGCTTGGCTTCCCACAACAGAAGCAAGAATGGCTAGTACAAGCACCGGCCATCTCACACTTTCTGTCCCAAAAAATGAAAAGCTGTTACATCTTCCATAACAAGTATATAAACTAGACAACTACAGTATAATAGATATCCTAAAGATTACGAGATGAACCCCCCGTAGTGCAATGCAAACTAAATAATCCAATTCTCATGCAGCAGCATAACTGATTCTATTTCTACAGATGCTGGATATATTCCTGCCTTTAAAACAAGAATGACACATACCTGGAACCGAGACATAAAAACTAATCCGGTGACTGGTGTGGTGATGTTGCGATAAGTAAGCAGCCTGCCCCATATATGCCAATATAAGCGCTGGATAAACCAAAAAGGTAAAAGCAACCTGCACAATGAAGGGGGTTGCAACTTCCGTTATCAGTATGCAAATCAGCATTAGCGATGCATAGAGAAGACATTACTAGGAAGGTATGATATACCTGAATGGCATTATATGAGAAGTGGCCAAGATCAGCAAACATTGCCTCTGAGCCTGCACGGGTAGTCACACATATCATTAGCACTTATTTGGTTTCTCTCTTTTCGTCTGCATTCATTTGCCGTCAAATTATTTCAGGATGTCAATGTCAGTTCTGTGAAATTATCAGTTCAGGTTTTCTGGAATTCCATGTTCAATGCTTTCTACCATATTGGATCTGACACGCACCGGCATACTTATGCTTCATACAAAACATTTTCCACAACTCATCAATATGCAGGACAAGCAACGTGACAAGATGTATATAGGGGAATATGATAATTATTTTTCGATGTTACCTGTTATGCACAGCAATATTCCACCTAAAGACATCCACCCACTTATCCTTGTCTTCCTCAAGAACTTGAACATGTAATACGGAGACAGAGCTTGATAGATATGCCGGTTCCAGTAGATTATATTATACAAGCCAAGAGCACTGATGCACAGAAGCCATGCCAACACCACTGGTGCAAAAAAGAATCCAATTCGATGGGTGCCATAGTGTTGAAGTGCAAATAGACACAACAATATGAAACAAGTAATTGGAACCACAGCATCTGAAAATTGGCAAGTGAAATTTATGTACATCAGTACAATCAAAGTTGACATTACACCATATACAAATCTTAAGAAAACAAAAACTGATTAATCCTACGCTCCTATCGACTGGAAAAGGAAAATCGAGTAGGAGATGAGACTGCTTACACTGGTGATGCTCCTTGGACATGGATAATTCCAGGCCAGACACCGCAGAAAAGACTAAAATAAAGCATACAGATGAATTAGTCATCAAACCAGAAGAAATTGCTACATCTTTTATTCTTCAAAACGAAATGCAATCTACCTGAAATGGCTGGAGTGAGCACTCCATCACCAATTACCATACAAGTTCCCAGAAGAACAAGAATTAGCAAAGCAGTGTGCAAGGTCTTGCACTTCTCGAGTACAACTTTCACCCTTGAACTTTTTTCCTTCTCCGGTGGGTGCTCCAATTTATAAGTAGAAAGTGCCTCATCAGCAAGCTGCCGGTTGGGCAGAAGGCTTACTTTTGCATGCCTGCATATCAACGAATACAGTGCAAATGTACCACCTGCAGAATATCATGCACCAAATGTTACAACCTATATACAAGATGCACGTATTGTTCACTGCTTGTTTAGTACTTACCCTCTCCATTATCATCAGCTCGAAGGACTATAAAGACATACTTGAACAGCGGGACTAAAGTAAGAGTCCAGAAGACAAAAGAAAGTACACCATAAATCTCTTCATTCGTATCCGAATGTTGAATGTCTTCTGCAAATGCGCTCTTGTAAACATAGAGAGGGGAAATGCTCAGGTCACCATACACTACCCCAAGGCTCTGGTAGGCCAAGAGCATAACATTCTTCCAAGAATCCTTCTGAAAATTCAGTCCAACATACAAATTTCTGAGAATTCGAGTCGATTCTAGGAAAATCATTCACCAAACTGCTAAGTAAAATCATTCACCAAGCTTCTAAAACATAAATTGCTTTGCTTATAGACTTATACCATCACAACCAGCCAGAAACATTAAAAGGGTTGATGAACATAAGCACAGTGAACATAAAGCACTAACCTTTGAAGTGTCCCAACACTTAACTCTCTCAAGATCCATGGCGCTGCTCAAACTTCTACTTTGAGGACTAGATTTCATCAGCTGGAAGCAGTTATTTGCAGATCTGCATTGAAACAGTACAAGTTTCATTGGTTAACTCAAAGTGCAGATTCTGCAGAATCCATATTTTTAAAATCCACAGCTTTATAGATTTCACGGGATGAACAATCACACTTTCAAGAACATTTTCACACACTTTCCAATAAACTCACATGGCATCCATACCTGTAATCACATTCCCACCAAAATTTTGAAACCTGAGAGAAAAATCTTCTGCAAATTTGCAGGATAAGAAGGAAAACTCAAAAGGGATGAAGACCCAAAAAATAAAAAAGAATTGGTGGTCAGCTGAACTTGAATTCTTCAGATAAAAGTCTCATAAATGTAAAGGGGCCCTCATTCATTCTATATGCAGCTCCCTGTCACTGTTGTCTTACCCTTCTCAACCTTCAATGGTTGGTAGGGTTAGAAAAAAAAAATGAGACCTTGCTGTCAACATTCTATAGGACAAAGATGGAGGAACTTGAATTTAACTGTGATGCATGTGACATAAAACTTTGCATTTTTCACAAGAAAAACATACGGAAATTGGAGAAAATCAGCAGATGGCCAAAGAAAAAGTTAAGTAACGGAAACTAAAAGGCAAAACCACGTGAATCAGTAAGAAGAGTTGCATATACCCAAAAGAAAAGAAAATTCAGGCAACTGGTGCCCACGCAAATAAAGCTGATTTCAAGGACCATTTATCTCAGATTTTATAGCAACTATCTTATCCCTCCCTCTCTCTCTCTCTCTCTCTCTCTAACCCACAACCTTTGAGTAATTATGTATTTCATTTATGAGTGTTCTGGTTTTTCCAAATTCCCACCTAACTGCTAAAACCCTTCATTTTCTTTTGCTTGTAAACCACGAAAGCTTGTGACTTTACAAGTTTTTTACCAAAACAGAAGGTAAACTGTCACTGTTTCAATAAATAAACAAAAGGGTTTGCAGCTATCTGAAGAAATCAACAGACAAAACCAAGAGCATACCAAAGGTTAATTTCCAGAAACTTGTAAGATTCCAAATGCCAGAGAAAAAAAAGATTTTTGCAAACAAGGACTATCTAATCTAAATTATGGAGGCAATTGGCAAACCCATGTGAAATCAAGGACTTGTAAACATGCTAATGCTAGCTCAAAGGAGCTGACTTTTTCCCAACCCTTGAAGACAAACAACATGAAGGGATGAGAGGCTCAGTCTTTTCAGATTTTCCATCACACCCAGTAGGATTGGCCTCTGTGGGCTCTTCCCTTTTCTGACCCACCTTGTCCTTTTTCCATTTCAGCTAAACAACTTTTTGATTGCATCAGCAATCATCAATCTTTGCCTGGATTGAAGATTGTGACCTCCATTTTTGTCCAAATTACAGTTAATTTGTTTAACAAAAGAAAAAAACAAATTACAGTTATTTTCTGGAAGATTTTGCCTTTGTAATTATAAGTTATAACTCACCAATACAATATTAAAATTTCAGCTTGAAATTCAAGGAAATAATTTTAAATCAAGCAGTTAGCAGGCAATGTATCTATCTCCTTTGGCTTAAGTTCGAATCTCCATCTCTATCTCGTGAATTAGAATAGTTTAAATTAAAATATCGATTACTCAGAAGAAGAAAAAAATGGAGTCAATAACAAAGAGAATGAAATATAGCTCGCATTTACAGAAGCAGATTACAAACTAAAATTACCTAAGATTTTCACACCAGCAAATCAGCATAGATCTCCAGACATTGAACAGAACACGAGGCTTTTATATTTCTGTTTTTCTTCTTCTTTACACAACCATAATGGGAGACGGACAAATCAAACTCACGACCTCGAACACAAATTTAAACGCTCTTAACCAACTGAGCTACGAAACCTTTTGCGGAAATGAGGTTTTTATACGTGAGTGCACTTGAGCTGATAACCTCACCCTTTTTTTCTCAGTGGTGACAACAACTGGCAACTGGGTGTTTAGCAGGCTTTGTCAAGTAAACTGAAGCAGTAAACAGATGGATTAAGATTTGGGTGTTTATTCGGTTCGATAGGGGATGGATTTGATGTGTGTTTGAGTGGAATGAAAAGCTTGTGACAGTGAGTCATGGCGGATTTGGGTGCATTGCATATCAAGATTAAAAGTGTGTCGACAAACCGACCATTGCGAATGTCTCTCTCAATATTCACTGTTCAGCAAAGTGACAATATTATATAGGTTATCTAATGATTAAAAAAATAAGAGTAGAACGTGGGTTAAGTTCGGGAGGATATTGATTGATTTTTTTCTAAGGATTGTTACGAGGAAACTAAAATATTGGTCGTGTCATACATGAGATATGACAAATCGGAATGAATGTTTAGTTTAGTGAGTCTAAACTTTGAGAAAATCTTGAGTGATACGGATCATTTAATGGTACAGCTATTGAATGGTTTCAGATTAATTTACAGTGTGTTCCAAATAAATCTTGAATCATTCAATAATCAAACCAATAAATAGTACGTGTCACCCAAATTTGACCCCTAAACTTTTTTAATCTTCTAAGTTATTATACTTAAAAGCATACCCCATAACCATTAGTTTTAGCCTTAAAAATAGACAAGTTTTTCAATGTTTGTGGTCTACCATGTAGAATTGTCAATTTATTTTCCTTGTAACTCGTGTATCTACTTATTAATATTATATTTTGAATTTAAAAAATATCTATTGTAACACTTGTAGGTCTAAAAATGAGACTATAAATCGTATCTTTTTGTTATAAAAAAAAAACCTATTATAATATGTGTATCTTTGACATCACAAAAATTATTATAACGCATAACACATGTATTAGTGACATCGCGTTAGAGTCGTACTTTAAAACAAATTTCAAAATGCCCATGAGTTGAGACCTCGCGTTATGAAAAAATTCTTAGCACTCAGCATACGAGCAAATAGTATGTCAATTTTCATTTTCCATTAATTAATATTCAATCTCATCTCAATTATCAAACTTGGTTTTTTTTTTAATACATCTCTTCTAAGTTCTAACACACAAATTTGGAAAATGTGATGGAATATCTGTATCATGTGTCTCTCATTAATGTAAGTGAAAGATTAATTAAGTGTACGTGGCAAAATTATACATTGGACCAAACTAATTCTTTAGACCTTCAAAGAACAAAGAAAAAAGCCCATTGGGCTTTGAGATAAGATAATTGTTACAAGTAGTTACACAAAACTACTTGAACTACATAAAAAGGGTGAAATATGTTTAGCCGTTACACAAAATTACTTAGAAAACAAATTTTAAGTAACAATATTTAAACACACAAAATCGACGCATTTCAAATTTTTTAATTTTTAATCAACTCCATCTTTCGCACCGTCCCAGCCTCCTACCAGGTTTGAACTCCTTGTCTTCTCCATGGCTGCCAGTGCCATCTCTCTCCAACGATCCCATACCATAGAGGCCACACCATAACCGCAAAACCAATTTAAAGTTCTAATGATAAAAAATTCAGAACCCAACAAATCCTCTAAGCCATGAATGATGAATTGCAAGTAACTAAAACCCCAAATTTCTATTTCTTAGAAAATCTTAATAGCTCCATTAATGACATCATCCACTGTGATATGTAATTGAAAGTCTCTGTAATTCACTTTTCATTCTCCTATAAACCTACAACGAAAAACAACCCAAAAGTTATGTCACAAAAAATTACCGAACTTCTAGGCAAGGAAGAGCGTCCAAAACAAAAACATGCAGAGATGGTACGTGGTGGTTGGGAAGCCCAAGTTTGCAGTTTCACCACGTACCGCTCTTATCCCAATCGCCACCACACAATGCACTGCATGATTCTACCACAGATTTAGAATAAGTAACGACAAATGAAAATAAACAAAGAACGCAAATTACCCGGCCATCTCACCATATTCCTCTGAATATCATCATCAGTCCAATTTTTTTATTGAAGTCCATTTTTTGTAAACCCTTGATTAGGATCAGTCCAATTTTGTATAACTGGTTTCGGTATTGAGCTTTTGTAATCGGTCTAAATCGAAAAGGATTGAACATATATATATATATATATATATATATATATATATATTTTTTTTTTTGCATTATTTTGTTTTACATGTGTGGCGTTGTTATTGGCTTATAACTATATAAAAATGTTGAATTATAAGTTCAATGGAACTTTGAAGATATTTATTTACTGCTTTATCATAATTGCCCTAACAAAGTTGTAAAATGCAAAAAGAAAACAATAACTGGGTTTAGGCCGAACTGTCCAATCCAACCCGTTTAACAATGATTTAGTTTACTTTAATTTTGTGAGTGCGTTTTGTTAAAACTGAACCGAACCTACATGTTCTGTTTGTAATCGATTCGATCATGGTTTTGGGATACAGATCATACAATCAATCCAATCTAGATCGTGCTCCACCCTAGCTGGTTGGCAAGCTCCCAACACAAACAATCAAAGTCCCGTTTTTAGCCACAAAAAACACATCTCGAAACAATTGCAGTCCCAAAAAGCTTAGATGCCACTTTGTGATAGAGAATAGGCCATTTGGCTATAGGCATGGCCTTCCCTGCTCCACCCAGAGAGATAACATAACATTATTGTTGTAATTGCATTACTTTAATATATGTGACTCATTTTTATTGGAATCAAACTCATAAGTATCATATATTGTACTCAATAATTTTTTGGGTAAACTGCCGTTTGACTCCTTGAACTATCATTCTAGTTGAAATTGACCCCCTGAACTATTTTTTTAGTAAATTAACCTATTAAATTTTTCTAAATTAGTAGATTTACCCCCTACCGCTAGATTCCATCCAATTTGTTGTTAATTCGTTAGAATGTCAACTAGAGCTACCAATTCAAATATGACACGTGCTAGTATTTGACAACAAAGTGGATGAAATTTCGTTGAATCTGACGGTGAAGGGTTAATTGGTTGATTTCAAATAGTTCAGGGGGTTAATTTACCAAAAAATTAGTTCAGGGGGTCAATTTCAACTGGAGTAATAATTCAGGGGGTCAAACGACAATTTACCCTAATTTTTTTGTGCACTACCCTGAGGCCAATATGAGAATACGGTGAAATAGATGGCCAAGGATTGAACTACAAAAATTAAGTCATTTAGGGTATATTTGAATAAGAAATTTTCAAATCCTACGGAATTTAGGGAGTACTTGTGTAAATCTACAAAACTGTACATGAGATTTTCACTTTCTTGGGTCCAACTTCAGTGGTACGTACCATTGAATGGTACGTACTGTTAAATGGTTAAGATTCATTTGGGCCCCACTGCAAATTAATCTGAACCATTCAATAGTCGTACCATTAAATGGTACGTACCACTCAAAATTTTCCCACTTTGTTGTTTGAGAATCTCTTCTCAAGATGTACCACTTTTAGAGTATAATTAAGGATCATTTTTCTTGTTTGAGAATCTCTTCCCTAATGCACCACTTTAGAATATAATTAAGTTGAGTTTATCTCCAGCCAAATTATTTCTTATCTGTTGATTATATTTAAATCATTATTAATGCCTAAAGATTCAAAAACCAAAAGCAACTTCGGTTTTGGACTAAAATATTGGACTAAAATATTGGACTGAGAGTTGGTGGGGTGCGCCTGGCCCGAGCAGTAGTGCAACGCTTGGGCGACGCTTGAGAGCCCCAGTAGCAAGCCACTGTAGTGGGCCCTCCCCCTAAAGAAATTAATTTAATATCGTGTGGACCATTGGCCCACGTATCAGATATTAAACTGATAAGAACAGATACTACACTTGATCTTAGCCAAAAGGCCGAGAAAGGTATGCGCTTCCAATAAGCTGGGCCTTCCCTTTTATATTACTTCTTCAGCACATTCTCATCTCCGATGGCCGATGTGGGATAACAGAACCCTTTTTTTCTTAAAACTCTGGTGCTAAGTAAATTTCTGTAACCTCGAAACAATATATGGCGTCAAGGTTCCAAAGGGAGACAATTCCAAGGTGGAGATTGCAGCTCCAAGGCTCTGTAGCTTCAATTTGTTTAGTTATAATTAAATTAAATTAAATTAAATGGCTAATTAAACGAAGACAAATTGTTGCTTCAACAAAACTCCAAGGCTCCACCAGAGACTCTCTTATTAGCAAAATAATGTATTTCTTACATATACAACACATCTGGGGATATACATCTGTGACAGCATGTATATAATTTGACACCAAGAACTCGCAGACGATATATTACAAAACATATAGAGGGGAAGAAGAAGAAAATCAATCCTAGCTAGAAAAGAATAAGCCATTCGTATATGTATATACGAGATCCTTCTTAAGAGGGATCTTGCTCCATTGTTCATGAAGCGGAATAAATAGTGTCCTCATATTGAACTCTAAACAGTGAATAAGTGGTCACAAAATGATCAATGTGAGATCACTATCCTATCACGCTCGATGAATAATAGAGCGAGATCCTTCTTGTGAAGCTCCTCCTAGTGGGAAAATATACATGTCATTGTGTACAAAAAAGAAGGTGGTACATATAAATAGGAAAACAAAACTCTTAAAAGAAACTTAAAACGCACATCAGAGCAAACATACATCACGATCGATCAGTGACCAACACCGGGGCTCGGAACATCGCCGTACCGTCTATAATAATCGTAATCTCCATCATTTCCATTATAATCAGCAGCTTCTCCGGGAAAATCTTCCATAACCAAACGCTTTCGCGACGCTTTTAGAATCATGGCGCCCGAGGGTTGATATTTGCTACTGATAGTTGCAACCACAGGCAGAAGAAGAAGAAAAATGAGCAGAACATTGAACAACTTCGTCCTCCCCATTTTTCAATAGAATCGATGGCAATTGAGAGTCGAAAAGGGAGAAGAACAAGTGAGACATGCACTACTTTAATTGAAGATGAGGGCATATGCTCATGATTTTATTTATTAATTTAGTGCATGAACCATCATGGTGCGAATGTCATGTCATCCAATCTGGACAGAGATAAAGCTTCATAAAAAAGTTGGCCTGCGGACCAACGTATATAAGGTTGATGTAGAAACATGTACTACTAAGGATGTAAATGAGCCGAGCCAAGCCGAGTAGTAAAGTGCTCAAACTCAACTCAAATGATATTATTCATGTTCAAGTTCGATTCAAACTCAAAAAAGGTTCATAAGAGTATACTCAAATTTAAACTTGGCTCGGATCGACTCCTTTGTAAACCGACTACTTTAAATTTCTTTATTCTTTGGTAATGAGCAAAATGGTTTAAAAAGTATAATTTGATAAATATTTGTTTAGTCTTTGACCACAGTACGTTAATTATTACTAGGGACCATGATATAGCCCATGCAGAAAAGATGGATGTTATTTGTTTGATATCTTATACAGAAAGGAAAACCTTTGTTAAGATTTTTGTGTGCACCAAACAGTGCTCATTACTCAGCATGATGATAAAATTGCACTCATATAAATTAATTAAATTTCAATTTCAACTGACAAAATCATATGTATTTAGGGTTTTAGTAATTAAATACTGAATATTGTTCATTGCTTTCAGGGTAAAAGAGTAAGTGCAAGACTCCAATGAAGCATACGTAACGTGGGATCTTGTGAAAATTATGAAATTAGGAACTGATTATCATGGCTGCTTCGTGTCCATCTTAATTTGTGTGACATAATATTAATCGGTTCGGTTGTATGTACAACTAGTTATTTATAGCATGATTAGTTACATGATGATGAATAAATATATTTTTAGGTAGTGCTGGAATTTTGAATCAAAAACTGGCTAAACCGAACATATTGACCGACCTAGTTTGTCGCAAATTCGGTAATCGCTCAATTTTGATCGATTTTGTAATTGAACCAGTTCGATCAAACGTCGAATCAACATTCAAAATCTTGAACCATCGATTCAACTAAACCGACTTAAATTATAAAAAATATGTCAAAATTGAAAAAATAAGAGCCATGAGCATTCGACACAACACCAATGCGCTTCACTTTCGAGACTAGTTCATTGTGCAGGTTATAATTCTATGAATCTGCAAATTATGCTTCACTAGCAGACATACGATTGTACACAACTAGTAAAGTTTTTTCTCAAATGACAGTCCCCTACAGTCTATATGTATACATAACATAAACATGTGGATGGGGACAAAGTTAAAGATTGTCAAAAGAATAATCCTTACAATAAAGAGATAAGATTTAGAGGGGATTAAAGGGTCAGTGGAGGGACCTTAAGTTAGTTTGTTGTCCCCTCAGGATTATCATGCAAAGTCATTGGTTTGCTTTTCCATATTCTCCTTCTTCTTCCCTTACAAATTAACTTTATAATCCCATATATTGTAGCTAATCATACACTTTCGGTTACTCCAAACCAATGACCTTCTGCCATTGACCACAGCAACAACCGATTAATCTCGTAAAGCATATGAAAACTGATCATTAATTGGTTATGACTTTGCTAATCACTCCACTAATATACATTGTTCCTTTCAATTGACTGTCACACATTTTTGCCATATTAACGTCCAACATATGAGTTTAAACTTTAAGCCTAAACCTATCATTTAGTACTACTGGACATTACGATCAAGATGTCCCTAATGACGCAACAACTGCGTGAGACTGACATATATATAGTCAAAACTCTGTGTTCATTCGGATGGATTTTGATCATCTTCCAAATGGTTCTACGTTAATCGACACCGTTTTCCCTATCAAGCTACATGTGTATGCACATACAAACTAATAGGTTGAAAAGCTATGGCAATTTTCAATGTATGTTACTCGTTCAAAGAGACTCACAAAATTTAGGGCAATTTTCAATGTGACTGTCGTACCTTCACATATTGCTATTAGTTCACATACTAATAATGGAGGTGGATGAGAAAATTTATATACTTCAGGTATAGTATTGCTAAGTGAATTAAACACGCGTTAATACATCAATGCGTTGATAACACTATGCGTTAAAAAATTTCTCTGTAGCATGGTAGGGGTACCGTGTTGAGAACTGCTTATGTAGTGAGCACATATCATGTATTTCTCCTTAAAATGATTCTCTTCCCTGATAAACACTTTCAAGTTATGTACTAATATAGTTAGAAGCGTTTTTGTTTGTCAGAAAACACTTAACTTTTTCAAAAACATTCTCAAACAACTCTTAAAATGGAATGAATAAGTGAATGCATCTTTTTATCTTATGTATTGTGAAACCTTGCTTTTTCTCCACTTTGAAAGTTTTTTTTTTTTGGTCAACTCCACTTGAATTAATTACATGTTATTGGATTCAAATTTCAATTTGTTGTATGCCATTTGATGAATAGAAAGCGTGACATCAACACGGTTTAATTCCTCCCATCCCTACCTCCAAACTAAAACGCATCGAATTGATTAATGGGGTAGGTAAGGTGAGGTTCATATGGTCAAGCAAGTCTCCCATGGTGTAATATTATCTCCAATTGGGTCACACTTATATGCTCCAAATGAATCCAATCAGGTAGTGACAAAATTCAAATGCGGTTTCTAAGCAACACCCTTTATTTATACAGTTGATTCTTCAACTCTTTTCAAGTGCAATTCAATTTATTTTTACATTTAATATGTGTTGTTGCATTACATAAGGTTAGGTTAGTTAATCGGAACAAGACTCTTCGTGTCTGCACACTGAAATTTTTTTTTTTCTTGTAATTTAGAGTAATTTAAATCATATAACATCTTATGATAAGGAAAATAACTCGACACCAGTATAGAAATAAAAGTAATAAATAAATAAAAATCAATTATATTTGTATGGGCAATTGACATTTTTGGTCATTTATCTCGGTCATGCTAAAAGAAATTTCAAAAGTGGCCCGGCCCAAATGTTCAGAAGTAAAACTAGTGAGGAGAAAAAGAAAAGGGTTGTGACGGTGGCTACCGTGGGCGAGAAGAATCGCTTACTGTCGGGACGCGGACTGTTTGATGGACCAAAAGCTGGCAAATCTTACGCGGTCAAAACCTCCCTTCAGCTGACGTGGAGCCGATCGCATCTCATCTGGTCTGTACCTCCTCTCCCACTCCCCGTCCTCTCCACGCGCTTTCACCAAAACTAGCGCACCATCAAAAAGAAAGTAGTGGACACCCAAATTAGGATGTACATTGTTATACAAGTAAGGATACTGTTGGAATAATGCTAGTTTAACCACATTATTTGACACGTGCTTTTTATCTTATTAGATGTTGATCGAATAATTCTCACATCTTGTTTATCAAAAATATGAATTTAGATTATGTATCTAATTAAAAATGAACTAACCATCAGTTTAGATTTTTTTTTATAAACAATATGAAAATTTATATTAAATTCATCTAATTTACGGGTATAGAAAAAATTATTAACTAACATTAATTTTGATTCGGTTTGGTTTTCGATTTTGGTACAAAATATGATCGGGGCAATTCTCCATTTGAATAAGAATCATCTTTTTCACAGTTAACCAAAGCTCATTAAAACCCAATTTCCAATTCATCAAAACCCAAACAATAGTTAAACAAAAGATTCGAACCTTGAGTTCCCATTTAACATTTGCAGGCAAAGGAGATCAAATTTAAGCGTTGAAGGATAACCGGAGCTACAATGACTTACTTCGGCGAATCGAGCTTTGATCCCTACGAAGTACGAATTGAGAGAGAAGAGAAGAGGCTAGTGAATTTGAACTAAGAAGGGGATCAATGTCGACTGTCAAAAGGAGAAGGCGAGGTGGGAGAGGTGTGCGATGTCGATAGGAAGCTCGCGGGGGTGAGGTTTGAGTGAGACGGCGCGAGGGGGTATCAGTAAGAACAGCGTTCTGAGTTTGGAGGGGTGTACTGTGTGTATTAGTCGTTGTTTTAACTTTCTGAACCCCTGAAACCGAAATTGAATTAATAGAATTCGGTTCGGTTTGGTGTTTCTAATTCGGTTTGCTTTTTTCGGCTTTAGTTTGGTGTTCGGTTCGGTTTTTTTCTTCGATTTTTCAAACCCATCTCTGACTAGTTGTACGCATCACTTAAAATATCACGTCTTAAAAAAATAGACGTACTACGCATCACTTAACATATCATATCATGTGATAAAAAAATATAAGCTTCATAAACCAACCTCAATCCGAAAATAAGTGATTGAAATTATGAAAATGAAAATGCAAGTGAGGAGCCAACTTCCAAGTAAAGTCGTAGCCGCGCGTGACAAGTCTTTGACAAGACCCCGTCAAACTGAAAAAATACAACAGTTTGAGGTTCCAAAACACACTTTAAATTCACACACAAAATCCCCACAAACCTCAGATCTTCTTCAACACTGCATCCAAACCAAACCAGCAGCTTATTTAGCTCACACCACTCCCCCTCCTCCTCCTCATTCTTCCAATCTCATCGCTTCCCTCCAATTCCAAATCAATATATACCTCTATATTTTTTTTCGCACAAACCCTAATGGCAAAAATGGTATTAATCCTTTTCCTCGTAGTGTTGTTATCAGTGCTAAATTGTTCTTCATCTGCCAGGCTCTTGAACGACCACCTCAAGTTGTTACCAGAAAACCCTTCACAGTCACAGAAACAGCAAGTGTTGCCATGCCACACAGATGACAATACAGATATTCAAGCTTCTGCTGCTGAAACTCCAAGATTTGGTGCTGCAGCTGCAGCTGCAAAGTACGGACCGTTGGTTTTGAATCTTCTTCCCAAAGGGACAAAGCCGCCTTCTGGACCCAGCAAAGGAACCAACGACCTCAACAACTAAACACATCAAGTGATACAAATCGAAGAAGATTTGGTTTCTCTGCGTTTCTTGTTCCTTTACATTTGTTAGCAGATTCTTATATATTCTTCATTTCTTCGTATTTTTTTGTTCTTTCTTTTCTAGTTTCCAGTTGAGATGTGTAATTTGTAAATACTTCTTACACCAATTATAGATAGCTAGCTAGCTAGGGTGATCTGATTATTGATCTATTAATTCTTTTGTATCCTTTATCCTGATTTTGAAGTTGAGTTAATTATATCTGGAATACAACAATTCACATTACATATATTGTTCTTTATTATTTGAAAATTTTGTTCACGAGGTGTTTCATTTGAATTCCGAGCTTTTATATTTAGAGGCTATGGTGTTTATGCTACTTAAACACCCATTTAAGTGGAATTTAATTGGTGTTCTTGTCTTTGTTTCGAGTTTAATTCTACATTATTTCATGAATGAAGAAGATCTAATTTAATTTTATTATCAATTCTAAAACCGCGTTGTAGGCATGCATAAATAAAAAGGGTTACGTGTTGAAACTTCCAAATCTAAGGTATGGCGGACAAAGAAAAATCAAGTAAAATAATTATCAAGTTGGTTGTAAGACTTTAAATTCTAGTTATTTAATTTTCCCACCGAACCTAACCATTATTATTATTATTTTGGGTTGAAATATTGGTCCTAAAGTCAAGCAAGCAAGGTTTATCCACATCATGAGTCCAACATTGAACGAGGTTATACATTTTTTCTTTGATTTTTTTGAAAGGAAATGACCTCAATTCAAATATAAAGTTCTGAATGAAATCAAGAGCTTCCTCAAATCATGACAAATTTATAGTAACCGATAAATAAAATTTGTAGCGCATGATGCATGGAAAATTAAGTTCTACTTGTGATAAAATCCAATTCATTCATAACTTATCATAAAACTATATACTTTTAGCCTCATTTTTTTAAAAATTTTCTCCCTCAAGTGGAGTGTTTAATCACAAAGTCTACTCTTTTCTGGTTAATTTCAAACAATCAAGGGTGCCTGCAGACCATGATCTACTCAAAGGATTGCAAATTTTGGTTGTGAATACTGAATAGCAACGCTTAATATATAAATAAAAAATTGCAAAGAAGTTGACAATTCTTGTGAAGATGGAAATCATTCTTCTTTACTTTAAAGATTAAGAAATCAATGTTTGCTGTCCAATTTTGACTTTGATAGGTATAGCTGCAGTTCACAGAAAGAAGAGCGAGGGAACATCAAGAAAAAGTGAAAGATATTTTCTAAAAACAATGAATATTATTCTTGGTGTTTTCTAATTAGATTAGTGATGAGATTATAAAGTGGTTAGTTTTGTAATCAAGATTTCGAAAGATGAGAGCATTTCCACTCGTTGGGGCAAGGGCAGTGATTGCCCTCCGTGAACAGTGTTTGCCTTTGGGCAACTCCACCCGTTCGTGGAGGGCAAGGGCAAGGGCAAGGATTTTTTTTTTTTCGGTTGGCCTTAAATATCCCACCGACAATTTCCACCGACACACTCCACCGACAATTTTCAGTTCAAAATATATATATATATTTTTTTTTGGTTGGCCATAAATATCCCACCGACAATTACACTCCACCGACAATTTTCACCTCAAATTTCTCAATAAAAACCCTTCAAACCCCCCACAATTTCTCACACCAATCTGTTGCATACTCCCCACTCAGCTCAAATCATATTTCTTTCAAAAATGTCTAACTGAAGGAGGTTCGAAGACAGTGATGAAGAAGAACAAGAGCGATTACAACAGGAGCAAGAAGAACAAGAGCGAGAAGATGCAGAACGAAGAATGCAACAAGACCGCTTCCGAAGGCAGAGAAATCAATTAAACAGCAGCATGATTCAAGCGGTTGCAGCAATCGATGCAAGCAACCAACAAGCAAGTGGTTCACGACCCGGTCGTCGACCCAACATTAACCGAAAGAGGGGAGATCGAGGTGAGAATCTCTTAGAAGATTACTTTAGCCCCAATTCTTTATACCCAGAAGGTTATTTTCGAACAAGATTTAGAATGCGCCCACTTTTGTTCAACAAAATCATGGTTGCTATTTGCAACCATGATAATTATTTTGTTCAAAAGAGGGACGCTGCCAATGTTATGGGTCTTCTTCCTGAGCAAAAAATTACAGCGGCCTTGCGGATGCTTGCTTATGGTGCATCCGCAGACTCAGTTGATGAGATATGTAGGATGGCAAAGTCCACTGTGTTTGAGGCCCTTGGTAGGTTCTGCTCAGCAATCGAGGAGCTATACACCGCGGAGTACCTTCGTCGACCCACCCCAGCTGACCTCCAAAGGCTTCTTCAGAAAGGTGAGAGACGAGGATTTCCTGGCATGATTGGAAGTATTGACTGTATGCATTGGCAGTGGAAAAATTGCCCAATTGCATGGCAAAGAGCTTACGGGAATCGAAAATGTACAAAGAGTATCATTTGGGAGGCGGTTGCATCATTTGATACATGGATTTGGCATGCATTCTTTGGTGTACCAGGAGCTCAAAATGACCTTAACGTTCTTGGTCAATCCCATGTTTTCGATGACTTGTTAAGAGGAGAGTCGCCACAAATCACCTATGAAATCAACAACAGAGTGTACTCGGGAGCGTACTATCTATCTGATGGAATTTATCCGAGGTGGAACACATTCGTCAAAACTGCTCCAAATCCACACACAAAGAAGCAAAAATATTTTGCAGCGATGCAAGAAGGGTATAGGAAGGACGTGGAGAGGTGTTTTGGTATCCTCCAAGCTCGTTGGGGTATTATTAGAGGAGCTGCTCGCTTGTTTGATGATGGCGCGCTTCGAAGCATCATGATGACATGCATCATCTTACATAATATGATTGTGGAAGATGAGTATAATTATGACATGGAAGAAGCCTTGGACGAAGACCCAATCAACAATTCAAGAACTAGAATTTATACAGCCCATGAAAACATTGATGAACCTGCCAATCACGACCCATTAGAAAAGGATTCACGTTACCACGAGATAGTCATTCAACGTTACAATACAATTCATTCGTCTTTCTTTCACAAAGAGCGTCAGCGTGATTTGATGGAGCACATTTGGGCAAGGAACGATGCTACTAATGAATGAAATTTATTTTTTATGTTTTCAAGTATGCTTTGTAAGTGTGGTTTTTTTTTTTTTCATTTAATTGTTTTCGGTGTGTTTAAGTGTGTGTTTAATTAATTAATGTTGTAAGTGTGTTATGTGTAAGTTTGTTGAACTTTATTGAAAAATAAATTAAGTGTGGACTTGTTTAACTATTTGAACTTCAAATAATTTATTAAAAATAAACAAAGAAAACCATAATTATAAATAAATAAACAAAGAAAGCATTACAACATAATAATTAATTAAAAAAACAACAACAATTAATTATTAAAAAAAACACATTATTCATCATCCCTTGGAATCCAATTAGTGGTGCTAGGTCCGTCATCCCTTGGAATGTATAGGACTTCCTCGTCTTGCTCAGGAAAATGTCTTCTCATGACGGCATCCCGTTGTTTTGTCCAAAAACACTTTGAATTAGGAGTCATTTGCTTGGGGCGTCGGGACATGATTTCCCGATCCAACTCCTCTTGTCTTTCTCGCCTTTTCAACTCCCTTTCTTGCCTGTTGAACTCCCTATCTCTTTCAAGTGCTTCATCTATAGCCCTGTTTAACTCAAGCACTTGCCGTTCATGCTTCCGATTCAGTTCATGTTGCCGAGCAAATTCTTCAACTATTTTTTAATATTCATTAGTCGAAGAACTATCTTTTGCGGCTTTTTTCTTAGCAGCTTTCCTACCAATAGGCCTTTGGGTTGGTTCGGCCGGTGGTACCGGTTCATTTGGGGTCCCCGATGCTTCCTCCAACGACGATTCTTGCGTACTTGATTCGTGTAAGGGAGTCTCATTTAAGACAACTTATGGACCACCATGAACAATTTTGTATTTCGGAGTATGCTTGACAAGGTACCATAAGTCGTGCCTTGTGAATGATCTGTTGTTGTTAGCTTGATTGAACCACATTTGTGCTTGTAGTTCCTGAAAACATTGTACGTGAAAAGATATAATAAATTAAATATTCAAATGCTTATTTTTAATTAGCTTAAAGAATTGTTAAACAACATAATAAATTTTTTTCCTACCTCATTGGCTCGATTATCGCCACTTCGATATAGGGTTTCCACTCTTGTGATGGCTTCTTTCCAAGATTTCAATTCTTTATGTAGATGTCGGAACCTACTGGACATAGATTGCTCGGTCCGGGGCGTGCCTTGCATCTTCTCCACGAAAAATGCATGAATCTTCTTCCACATTTTGTCGGCCCTCATCTCATTTCTATTGATCGGGTCATGAGTCACAAGCACCCAAGCCTCCAGTAATGCAAGATCTTCGGCGATCGACCAATTTGCCTTCTCACTCATAACTTTTTTTTTTGGTAAAACAAGAATTTGGAAGAGAGAAAGTAAAAATAATTGATGTAGGAAAAAAAATATTGAGTTGTAGTGAGGAATGAAGAAGAGAATTGAGGGTATATATAAAAAAAAAAAAGTTAAAATTTTTTTTTTTTGAACTCGGATTAATCCTGGCCGTACGTTAAAAAAAAAAATTGATCCAACGCACCCCGTTGTGCCACGTGGCCAACAGTCAGATTTTTTTTTTTTACCGTTGGAAATCCAACGGTCCATATTAAATAGCCGTTGGAGATCCAACGGCCAGAATCGCGCCACATCATAGAGCCGTTGGCTCTGGCTGGCGTCAGCGATTACAGGTAGGGCCCACCGACTGTATTCTGTCGGCCACTCTCCCCCACGAGCGCGTGCAAGATAAAAAAAATTAAAACAGCTTGCTGACATCACGTTGACGTCAGCAAGTTGGAGGCGCCTGCTCGGGCGAAAATCGCTCAGGCTTGAGGTTGGGCATGGTTGAGCCCACCTCTTGCCCTTGCAATTGTGGCCCGCTGAACTTGGATTTTTTGCTTGGTAGGGCAATTGGCCCCAATTGCCCTTGCAATTTGGGCACCGGTGGAAATGCTCTGAAGATGAAGGTGAAGGTGCTTGGTGACGTAACCAACAAAATCGTAAAACCTACCAGCCAGTCAATTAGTCCAATTTTTCTTCAATAGTTCAGACTACTCAGTAGTACGAAAAATGAACGGTCATGATTGAATTGAGAAAATACTATTTTTACTTACTTGTCAATCTAATGAATATAAAGCCAGATTTGCCCAGTACTCTAGACTGTTGAAGACTATTATACTTTGGGTTTAGAAAGCTTCGCAAGTAATCTCTATATCCATTGCCACCCTTTGAAGAATTACCAATTATGTGGAGAACAAGCTTACTTGTTTACTATCTTATGCTTATCAAGTGCCATATAGTCAATGACTCGATGTCATCTCCAAATACTAAGTTTGTAACGTAGTTTTAAATTTAAAAAAAACTTTATCTTTACATCTAAGAATTCATTTTTTTCACTTGCAAGACTGCAAATCGCAATGGACGTATGTGTAGAAATAACTTATAAGAATTCCACTCATATTTTCTTTGAATTGTGAACATGTAACAAGCTACATGAGTTAATCGCAAAAATTGAAACTTAAAAACCAAAACAAAACTTCACCCAAACTACAAAGATCAAAATCATAATTTTGCTATGAATAAATAAAAAACATACATAAATCCAAAAAGAGATGATGACGACTCATGACATGACAATTAGTGGATAAGCCTTACTTAAAGCTTGATTCTTGGAGCATAATCCAATAATTTAATTTGTAATAAAAAGACCAAAAATTGGCGAGTGCTGACCTGTCATATGCACAAATTAAGCGGATAAAGGGAGATTTGATATTCCACGTCGGTATTTTGCTTCTTTGTCGAATATTCTCTGTTCCTTCCAATTCACAGACTCACAGTTTTAAAAAGCCAAAAGAACACAGAGGAAGGAAAAAAACAAAGCATTCATTCAACAATGGCGAAGAGGAAGATCTCTCTCTCTCTCTACACTCTGATTCTCTCTCTATCGGTGGTTTCCTTTGCAATTGCAGTCAGAGTAGCGCCTCTCCTGCAAACCCACGAGAAACCCAGTTTTCAAAGACCAACATTTAATCGCATTTTTGATACTTCCAAGTATGGGATTTTGCAGCTCAACAACGGCTTGGCTCAAACGCCTCAGATGGGGTTCCTCTCTCTCTCTCTCTCTCTCTCTCTCTCTCTAACTTGTAGTCTCAGAAGTTTGTTCTTTCTTGGTTTGCTTACTCCTACCCAGCTTTTGGATTGTTTATATTTAATGGAAAATATAAATTTTTTATGTTAATTGGAAATTTTTGTGGGTTTTTGGAATTGGGTAGCTGGGAATTGCAGTTTTATGATTACCCTTTTGGTAGTTTACTTGTTTTTGCATATATGAATGGAAATTTCACTTCTTGACATTGTAATTATTATTTTTGTTGATGCATATTGTATTGTATGTGGGCAGGTGGAATAGCTGGAATTTCTTTGCTTGCAATATTAATGAAACCGTGATCAAGGAAACCGGTAAATATTTGTGCTTTCGTTGTTCATCTCCTTTCGTTGTGATTGATTCTGCTCCGATACCAGTTCAAAATTGTTGGTTGCATTCCTTATTGCATCAATGGTGTTTCATGATTGTCTGTTCCGGCACATGGTAAATGTATGCTTATTTTAATTGGGAAAAAAGACCAACATGATTCGATCGGTTCAATGAAGTATAACATTTCTTCATCCTCAATCGAATTTTGTGAAAGCACTAACATTTAGTTTGATGATCGACAGCTGATGCGCTCATCTCAACTGGCTTAGCTGATTTAGGTTATGTGTATGTCAATATAGGTAACATTCTGGCATACCTTAAGTATTTGGTAAACTTAAAACTTGCTTATACTTACGATGTAATGCCAATGAATGCAGATGATTGCTGGTCTTCTCCAATACGAAATTCTGAGGTCAGTTGATTTGCATTACTTAAACCACGATATATTTGTCACAGTCTCTATTATTTGTATCAGAAAATTGTTGATCTTTTGGTCTGTGGGGAATACCATCTTCATCATATATGAAGACACTTCGACATTGAATTATTTAAGTGCAACTTGTCAAAATCATATCTCAGTCCAGTAGGTAGCGATAAGTTCTTCTGTCCGCTATGAATATATGTGCACAAAGGACTATCATGGAAGAATATAAGCTTTCCTGTAGAGGTTCTTTTGCATGAAAAGCATATACTTGTAAAATTGTGAATTTGATGTATGCTAAAATTTTGAATTCCGTACTATTCTTGTTTCAGGGTCGATTGGTCCCTGATCCTAAAACATTTCCATCGGGAATTAAAGCTCTTGCTGATTATATACACGGAAAAGGCCTCAAGCTTGGAATTTATTCTGACGCTGGGTAGGGTGAATGAAACTCTTATGTATTTTCATTTGAATATCAAGTGTGTTATGCTCAGTACAATTTCATGGCTACTCATCACCAATTCTATTTTGTAGGGTTTTTACATGTCAAGTTCGACCGGGATCACTTTATCATGAAAGTGATGATGCAAAGCTGTTTGCTTCTTGGGTTAGTTTCTGTTTCCTCTATTCAATTTTCGTCGCATGTATATATTTGGTTTGGCAGGCATTCAACACCCTTGTACATTGTTTCTGTGTTTTAAATTGCTTTTGTAAGTGAAAGACTGAAATATACCTTTCTCGGCCTTTTGGCTAAGATCAAGAGGAAGTGAAAGACTGAAATTCATGTAGAACAGATTCACCTCCATGCAAGCAGTGAGCTCATTACTAATAAATTTAAAACCTTCTTCTATTTTATTACTCTCAATGTTAATAGACTTTGATTGATGTTTGGAAAAAAATGGAGTTGCTCGAATATTTGACAGTATATAGTCTTTCCTCCTTATCTCCGCTTGTAAATAAACAATTTGTTTGCAAAGTTTGGGACACGAGTTCTGTTGAGAATTATTATTTTGGCATTATAGTCGTTCCTTTTCCTACGATATTACTAATAATCAAGGAGTAATGTTGTATTTTCAGGATTTGGATTATTTGAAGTATGACAACTGTTTTAACCTGGGGATCCCACCAAAAGAGCGGTATTGGCTCTTCTTGCTCTCAATTTTAATGGCGAGGGAATTGGATTGAGTAGCTATAAATTGATTTGATGTGGTCTCATACTTTCCAGATACCCACCAATGCGTGAGGCCCTAAATGCATCTGGACGCACAATTTTCTATTCGATCTGTGAATGGTAATCCAATTTATTGATCTGTGTTATAATATTTGGATTAGTTTACTATTAGTTTTATGAAAATCCTGATTCGTAAATCCTTTATTTGACAGGGGTGTTGACGACCCTGCTTTTTGGGCAGGCAAGGTCGGAAATAGTTGGCGTACTACAGACGACATCAATGATACTTGGGCGAGGTTATAATTCTTTATCCATTAACTTGGACAGTAACTTCATGGTGTCTGGGGGTTATATCATAGTTCTACTTGCACACACTGAAACCATCATTTGTAGTAAGCCCTCAGAAATGGTTCGCGGTATATGCTTTCACCTTAGAGGACCCTTAAAAGTACTTCGTAACTTCCAAGTTGATGGTCCTCATAAGTGCATTTATTTCAGTAATTGTACAAGAATGTCTCACATTTGTTGTCTATCATTGTTTCTCGCTGTTATTATTTGACTGCAAGGTCTTATATACATGATCCTGTAGTTTTACTGTTAATAAAATCGTCAGTGCTCATACTGATTAAGTTGGCTGTTCTTCTGTTATTAAGCATGACAACAATTGCTGATTTGAATGACAAGTGGGCTGCGTATGCAGGACCTGGTGGATGGAATGGTATAAACATGAGCTTTTCGAAACAGATTTTTCAAGGCACGAGTATTGGGTATCAGTACCCCAAGATTTAATTTTCATACTCCATCTTTTTCTTTTGGGCAGATCCGGATATGTTGGAAGTTGGCAATGGAGGCATGACGTACCAGGAGTACCGTGCTCATTTTAGCATCTGGGCTTTGATGAAGGTTCTTCAACTTTTGCTCCTTTCTTCCTGGTTTGCATATCGATCCCATAGTTCAGATTGAACCTTCACTCATTGTCTTGTAGAGTTGTGTCAAAAAAACACTCTTGTATGAGCACTTCAAAGAAGCTACTTGTTTTCTCTCGGCTGCTTTAGCTCATATTCAAAATCAGTTTTCGACATGCTGTCCGGTCTGATTAAAAGTAGCATATTCGTAAATCGTGATGGCTTTTATTGATTCTGCAGTCCATGTGAATGAATGTAGTTTAATTCTAGCTTGCACAAGGGGCATCATAAATCATGTTGCATATGAACAGCTTTGTCCTTGGCTCGTTTTCATATACTTTTGAGTTCTTCATACTGATAATTGGGTGTTCGAATATCCAGGCCCCTCTTTTGATTGGTTGCGATGTAAGAAACATGACTGCAGAAACATTTGAGATTCTAAGCAATGAGGAGGTTATTGCTGTAAACCAAGGTGAGCGTTGGTACTAAACGGTTGAAAGTATCATTTTTGCCATATCAGTCTTTTCAACTACGAAGTTCCGAAACTAAAAGAGGTATGATTTTGTTTTTGTAGATCCACTTGGGGTTCAGGGAAGGAAAGTTAATGTTTCTGGAACAGATGGCTGCTATCAGGTTTTTTCCCCTTTCTTGTGCTGTACAAAGTTGTAGTGATTGCTTAGTCGAAAGATGGGATAAAATTCGTATATCGGATTGATCAATTTAGTATCTATGGTACGCTGGCAGAATATATCTCCCTTCGCGTATATCTTTGCGAGCCAAGGGAGAAGTTCGTTACATCTTTTGGATCTTTAACATAAGCATACTGTATATCAACTGTTTTGTTAAAACTTTGGTGATGATTCTGTTTTCCAGGTTTGGGCAGGTCCTCTATCGGGAGATCGGTTGGCCATTACTCTCTGGAATCGGTGCTCGAAGGCAAAGACTATAACAGCTACTTGGGAAGCACTTGGGCTCAAATCTGGCATTAGTGTCTCGGTGAGAGATTTGTGGCAGGTGAGGAAACTGACCTATACGACTCCTAACAATTTCATCCATTAACAGCTTTAATTTGTTTCATTTTCTTTTTCATATGCTTATATGGCATCCAAATTTCTTGCAGCACGAAGAAGTAGCGGTTGATGCGGTATCGTCATTTGGTGCTCAAGTTGACGCTCACGACTGCCGGATGTACATTTTTACTCCCCAGACCGCCTCGCTCAGAAATATAGCTTAGCCTTAAAATGGTTCCAAGAAAAGGCGGCGTCCATCAGCGCATCACAACCGTTGCCTGCAAGAGTTCATGGCTGTAATCTCTAGGGTTTTGCAGAACTTGGTGACGATCTAAGTGCCCATCTGTAATGTATATTGCTCACGTAAAAGTATCATATTGCAGTGTATATATGACTGCGTACTCATTCGGAACTATCAGCTGTAGAAATAATGAGAAGGATTTTATAAACCCTAATTTCGAAAATATATATAGACCTCAAATGGGAAACTCCAACATTTCTAGGATAATATTTCATTAACCAGAAACAAATGGAAAACTCCAACATTTATACATAAGTTCAAAGAGCGAAATCAGAAACTCAATTGGAAACGCACAAAACGAAATTGATGTCTCAATGTTTTTGTTTTTAATTTTGAAAATGCAATATTCTAAATTACTCTAATTGACGCCAAGAGGATTTGAGATTGGATGCGCGGGGGTAGACACATTGCGCTGGCCAACCAACCTAATCCACATTTGCCGCCTCGGTGCCTCCATCAAGTCAAGGGGGGAAAGTCGTTATCATTGTCTAGCGTGAACTTCCTCAAGCAAATCCTGCAGAGTTAAACCATTTAAAAGGGTATGTCAGGTGCCATCTTAAATATGGCAAGAAATTATCAAGGGATGAAAATGGCCTTACGTCGCTTCGTTAACCTCTGACGGTTCTTGTTGCTTCTGCATTCCCATCGTAGGGACCCCAGGTATAAAGTTCTGAGCATACGAAGCACTAGTATTTGCCTGTTGACTTGCTACAGGTGAAGGCATTTCCCGTAGTGATAGTGAATGCCCAGTATTCTCCAACTTAAACTTCCCAGAAGTGCGAGAGGATTCCTTGGCTGGAGGAGACGCCAATTCGGGCCGAGCAGATTGATGTACTTCTGACGATGAGGGTATTTGAGTGCCCGGAAGCTGTGGGAATTCTTCAGGTGAGATATTAAACCGGCAAGCATTTTCACTTGGGCCTGCCTCTGTGGAAACCTCAATTTGGTTAGTCTTTCGAGGTGATTTCATCCTCACACCGCGACTGCTAGACTGCGGAATCCTTCCCCTCGCTCTTGGAGGCTCATTTCTGGAATTATCTTGATCCTGCAGTGCCTGAAGTATTTTAGTTTTGGGATGAGAAAGCCAGCCAGTCAGTCATCTTTCACAGTCCAAAGTTGAAACAAAGAAGGAAGAAGAAAACAGCAGTATCTAAAATTTAAATTTGAATAAAGAATAAGAATTGAATTCGATATACCAGGTTAGGTATATATGTGCCTGTTCCGTGTGATTTCTTTATCACCCCAACACCAAACGTAGCAGCAGACGATTGGGAAGCGCTAGGATGCCAATGTGAAAAGCTTTGGTGTGTATTTTCTGCCATTTGAAAAATGACATTCCCATATAGTTGAGCCGTATAAACCAGGGCATTCCATTTGTTCATATCATTGACTACAAAAGGTGGAGCACCGTTGTGTGTATTAAAAAACTGATATGCATTTGCATACAACAGGCTATCACAATAATCTTCGTAGTCCCCAGTGAGGTCAGATTCTTCAGATGTTCCAGTACCAAATGCAGGGACAGGAGTTGGCAGATCTGCCCTTTGTCCACTCCCATTCCTATCTAGAGTGGTCGCGAAGAATTTCTCAAGTGCCATGCCTATGCGTTCACCTGGTAGCATGAATACCTCTCTAAGTTTTTGAGCCCCAAGGGAAAAAGCAGATCTTATGCGATAGAAGTTTCCTGGAGAACGTAGGTTGTTCAGCATGTCAGCTAATTAGCATACAGAACTGGTAATAAAAAGGAATGGAAAGTATGCACTTTGAATAAGCTATTTTTAATAAAGGCCAATCTATAGGGATCAAAGATTATTAAAAAGATACCAAATTTATGCGTTATAAAACATACCTTGTTAAGAAAACGTCATCGTCTTAAATACAAGATTTCTCTACAAACATTTTCAGCATAAGAGCATATAGATTCAACTCTTAAAACGACAGCTTCATGCATAAAAATGTTAATAGCATGATCTACTTAAATCTCTCCTTGAACATGCTTTAAATGATACAAACAATTGGTTGCGACTTTATTATTCACTAATATTCTGCTTCAAGTTTATCACGTTAATGACGACAGAGAAATAAAAGATATTTTCTCTTTCACTCTCGAGGGATAATACAGTATATTGCAAATTTAGTCATCTCAAAAAGAGTGAACAAAAAACTGATCCAGCAGGTAAAGTGGTCGAGTACCTTTACTGACGCTGCGGCCTAGATTGTTGTTGTCCTTTAGAGGATCCACTATGTTGAGGAACTTAATTTGGAATTCATCAACTCTAGCTGCGTTTACCACTGCTGGATCTGGAAACGCCAGCCTGCACTCTCTTACAAACTCCTCACTCAGGAGATATTCTTCCCCCTCATTTTGGGGTGTCACTGTAGCAAATAATACAGATAAAAGATTCTAGTCAAATGAGTAAACAGATCAGTTACACATTCATATATTTGAGCATCAATTACCTATGATTGCAGGAAGGGAAGATAAGGCAACTGGACCATTTATACTAATACCATAATTGTCCCAATCAAATGTGCTATAGTATTCCAAAAATCTATGCAGGACCTGTTCACACAATTTCAAAGTCGTATTTGAGTACTTACAGATGCAAATGTGACTGCTGAACTGAAGAAACAAAACAAAAGAAATACCTCTAAAGGACCACGGAGCGATGAATGAAAGCGATTGATGATAAACAACACCAACGTTTCCAGTCCATATGTTGCAATCAGGCCAGAATGGGACCCAAGAATTCGACTCTCATAGTAGCACCAAGCTTTGATTAAGATAATACTCTTTTTGAAAAGATGGTCTTTTCCGATCAGTTGGTCAACCTGAATAAAGCACTAGGCATGTCAGTTGAAGAGGAAAGTTACAAGCACTAAAATTTTGAAATGAGAGAGAGAGAGAGAGAGAGAGAGAGAGAAAGAGAGAGAGTGCGTGCGTGTGCGTGTGTGTACGTGTACGTGTTAATAAGTTTTGTTGATATTCAGTATTGCCAACTGTAGATTTTAAGTTTTGTGGGTTTACAACTACAAAAATTTAAGCTGTTTGGATAAGTTTCCCCTACTACTGAAGAGCCAAAAAGCTTAAGCTGGAGGGATTCGAACTCAAGATCTTCGACTCATGTTAAATTGTTTGTTGGTTTACCACTGTCCCAAGAAAATTAAGATGTTTGCATGTGGAACAATAATTATTTATGTGAATGAAGAGCTCAAAACCGAAAAAATAAAAAATAAAAATCAGATGGAGCTGATCAAAACATTGTCTATTTATGTGAATGAAGAGCTAAGCAAAGATAGCGACAAAAAATTGGGGATAAGCCAACTTCAAACCTGCCAACAGATCAGAATAGAAAGTTGAAGTGAAGCAGGTAACATATACAGAAGAAATTCAAATGTAATTAAGTACAAAAATTACAAGTGCAGCTAAGTTTATATTTGCAATTATTGGTACGAAATTAACAAAGCTTTTAAGAAAAAATTCAAGCCAGCTGGAGGAAAGCTTTTAAGAATGCTGGTTACTACTCTAATCTACTTTTAGTTAAACAGGAAAAAAAATAGCTTCATATTATGTAAGGGTTAAGATTTTAACCTGCTCCAGAAAGCACAGTGTACTGAGGCCAGCCGTCTGGTTGAAGGAGATGTCGATTGCCATGTTATTCACAATGCATTTTACGACCTTAACCTACCACCCAAAATTCCAACAAGAACAATATGAAAAAAGTACAGTGGATCCCCCCTTTTAAAGTTAAGAAATGATAATACTTCCTTTATGCAACATGATTGATTTATTAAAAAAAAACGTATTTGTCGATTTGCCCCCTAAACTTGTATAAACCTGCCAATTTCCCCCCTGACATTAGATTTTGGATTTTTCCATCCAATTTTTCATCCATTTTGGTCACATGGCAAATGTTTGAGGGCAATAAGGTATAATTTTATCCCTAATGTGGACAATTGATTGTTTTTTTTCTTCTTCTTCTTCTCTTCCGCTAGTTGAGTCCGTACACTTTTTGTTTGAATTAGCCATGAGAGTCTAATTAGTAACTGCTAAGTATTGGCTTTGATCCCAATTTTCCAAAATGAAATTACCTTTTTGTCCTCATACAGTTGCCATGTGTTGTTCACGTGACGAAGATGGATGAAAATTTTCAAAATCTAACGGCGGGGGAAATTGGCTATTTATAAAAGTTCAGGGGGGTAATTGGCTAAAATTAACGTTTAGGGAGGAAATTGGCAGATCTATACAAGATCAAGGGGCAAATCGACAAATAGATCTTAAAAAAAAGCAACGGAGGCAGTGAAAATGCTTCCCTTAAACCACGACAAAAGCATTTAAATAATTTGTCTACCAATCCAATAAAAATTTCACACAAAACAGCAACCACCAAAAACAAACTTTCAGATAAAAAATAATTTTTAACAGTTTGGGCTTAGCAGTAGCTTGAGGATAGAAGAAATAAGTCCAAGAGAAGGTGACATTGAGCAAAGTCGGGAAGTATGATAGAGGATATCAAGGAGGAGACAATGAACAAGAGGTGGAGCAATGGACTTTTGATCTCAATTCTTAGGTTGCGATGTATACCATCTTTGTCAATTTCTGGTTTTCCTTGTGCGCATCCCCTGATCATCCCCCATCTTTCTATTTGAGTTATCTATTTTCCTGGAATGTACTAAATCAACCCGTTCACACAATTTTCTTATAAATGGAAAATAATTATATCACAATTAGCATGCACAGTCCATATGTTTCCAAACTTATTCGCCCCTTCCATATCAGAACTGAAACATTAATGGTTCAGGTTCATCAGCACGAAATTGACTTTTTGTTGAAGTTCTAATAAGAATTTCAACATGGAGATTACATCATGCTCTGGAAATGACACGCAATTTCTAACACAAAATACCCTCCTACACGGGTCAAATGTGTCTACATGAAACTATAATAATGACCATAGTTAAAAATGGATAGTTTTTTTGAATCATCAGGAAGAACTATCAGACAGTGGGAGCAGATAAAAACCAAGCATGAGAACAAGGGCATGAGTCTGTATACTCTGAACATAAACTAATAAGCTGTCTTTTAAGTGCCAAACAGGTGTTAGGCATGCACACATATGATGTGCTTTTTGCAGGTGTAGCCTTGGTTGATGCGGTACCAGGGTGCGAGGATTGATTGAGAAGATATTTCTTCATTTTATCAAACAATTTTGGCAATCACTACTTGTCAAGATGGAGAAAAATCCTACATAACAAAGGTCAGATGTCACTCTCAGAGTACCGAGAGCAATCATGGTCTAGAGTACTAATGTTGGTCTAATTTTGAGATAAGGGGATGCCCTCATGCTGAACAAGCTGATGCCCTCACTTTAACAAAGGTCAGATGATGCCCTCATGCTTAGCACTGTAATGAGAAAAAAAGAAAGAACTGACAACCTAATGGCTTTTGGACATTTTTATATGTGAAAGTAAAGGGGTAAATTGCCCTTAATGCGAATAACTGAAATAACAGATAATCAAGAATGAGGGAGGAAAATACTAAAAAGGATACATGTAATATGTAACCAAAGATCTAGTAAACATGCAGACCAATTATTGGAAAGGGTAAAAGGAGCTAAGAAATCTCAACCTGTGCGCGAACATAGCGGACGTCTTTAATCTGGAACGTGGAGTCCTGTGGTTGATGATCCTTGAGGATCGCACAGACTTTATGAGCAATCATCTCTACCAAGTTTGGACGGCAGAGAGCAGTCAAATCAATATCTCCATCAGGAAGATAGGCCTTCAATGGGACTGAGCCAAAGGAGAAGACCTGTAACGCAAGCTGTTCGACAAGCTCGCATTAATTTAGAGATATTAACATAGCAGCATATAATAATTGTAATGAATCAATCATAGATTTCCCCCAGCAGAGTTTTCTTATTGCAAATAGTAGTTAGAAGTTACACATCGGAATTCTGTATCTCTCAATTATATTAATTTCAGGTCCACAGGATGAAACACGTGGATTTCAAATATGAGTGACAATCAGATTTCAATATGAATGGCCACGTACGTTATATATTGATCAATAAAGAAAGCAGAGGAAAACCCTAAAAGCATATCCAACACTTCCATGCCAAACCCTAAAAGCATATCCAACACAAACAGTTAACGTACTGGATGCCTAATGTTATGGAAGCTGCATAAATAAGTTCTCTGAAGATAGGTCAGATCTTCATAGAACTAAGACCTAAGAATACAACTTGTAATAAAAATGAAATACAAAAACCTCCAAGATGACGTTGAAAGCTGGACACAAAAAGCTCTACGACGCTAGGTCATGTGGCAGTGGCATTGGAAGACATCAGCAAAATCTAAGGAATAACTCAGTACTCTTATTGTAACAGATAAGAAATACCAATTTCTTTATCCAGATATGCTACAATGTCAAATAGTTACTTCATGTTGATGCTTAAAACTTTTTTTGGCTTCGTTTGGCTGTAACGACAAACCACAATTCGGTACGTGTAGTGCAGCTCTTTCCACGCAAATGGGAAATCAAATAAATTATCTAGGTATGCTGACTATACTTACAGAATCCAACTGATAAAGGTAACAATGGTAATGCTTCGAAATGTTAGGGAGGGAGCATACATCTAATCGCAGAAATGGGTACACGTAGATAAATCCAGGCCCTTTTATAGATTTTAATTTTACTGACATTTTCCATCTTAAGACATTGAGAATTACCAATCTAGACAGCATACAGAGCTAAGCAAAGAAAACAAAATTATGAAGCACAGACTTGTAGTAATGTGATGAAGTACAATTTTAATTCCTCACGAACAGACTTCAAAGAAGCATGGATTGCAGTTATCAAAAATAATAAAATAAAAAATCCACCATTGCTGATCTCTCTTCGTGCCAAGAAGCAAAAATAGAGAAAAGAATTATAGGGAGCTGGGGAACTTCTCACCTCAGTTGCAAAATGACCTACAAGAAGTCTCTGAACATAAGTAGTAAACATCTTCCTCCTCAACTCAGATTCAACATTTGGTTGAACAATCCATAAAATCTCTTGGGTCCTTTGCTCCAGTAAAGACCACACTTCTTCATCCATCAACCTCGACAAGGTCTTAGGAGAGGAGGAAGAAGATTGAAAATAGGGGGAATATGATAACCTCACTTGACAATCTTCCATAAATATAAAAGGTGAGACTTTCAACTCTTCAAAAAATGCAACCCAGGAAACCCACACAAACACTCTCCCAGTGATGATTTCAACAAGTGAATGTCTACACGGTTTTAGAAACGTGCAAAACTAAGAAATTTAAAATAAAAAAATTTTGGTGGAGGGAGGGGGAGGAATGAGATGGGTTGGTAAAAAAAATCCTGAGAACAGAGAGAGAAGGATAGACCGGGGCACCTTGAGCAGATGAGCAGCAATGGAAATAGCTCACAGATCAGTAGAGCTTAATCCAGGATGTGTATTCAGCAGAATGAGAAAAAAACCAGATAATTAGATGCTTGAAAATTTATGCAGAGTTCGTCCATATCTGTTACATCCTTGGACTCTGTATTTAAAGTCCATGCATGTGCTGAAAATTATGTATTTTGGGGCTATTTTGACATGTGTGCTATGAGGATAGGGGAAAAGAAATCGTGAAATAACTGACGAAATACAGAAAAGATTCCCGAGTCCTCAAGGGAAATTATCCTAAGAAACTCTACAAGCATGAAAAGATTTAGAAGAAAAAGACAGAACACAGAAGTGATATAAACAATCAAAGAACGGAAAACACTCCTTTATGAGGAAGCTCCAAGCTCCAAGGCCAACTTAGAAGCAAAAGAGCAGAAGAGAAGCAAAATGATGAAAGGCAAAGAAATGGAATATGATGAATGCGAACACATCTTGCCGCCAAGGGAACTCAAATACAATCCAATGGAACGGTCTTAATCAAGGCTTACTACCATATAAAAGTTAAGTCTCACTTTTCTCAAATTTTCAGTTTTTCTGAAGACTGGATTCTTCTCCATAAATGCATTAACAAACAAAAATAAATGTAATGGGGTTAAGAATGTAAATTTCTGTGGCTTGCATATATGATGCTAATTAGTCCCATCCTCAGCTATTTCTCATTGTTACCTCTCCAAGTTTTACCCTACTTAAATCCCCGAATGCATGACCCTCATTAATATCAAATCCTATTTTTCTCCTTCCTGAGTAAAATATTAATTGCATTGGGTGCAAAGAGATTTAGAATTTGTTGTCATACCAAATAGTTGTCTTCCTACCAAAAACGTCAGTTTAACCTAGGGGCACTCATTGGGGCCCACAATCGACTATACTACATTGACCACACCCAGTTGCTCCAGCTCAAGTGTGTGCAGGCATCTCTACATTTCTCCTTTAATTCGGGCTCATGACCAGAAAAAAATTACTGAATGTCCCCTCCCCCCTCCCTGCCCCACTCCATTGTGATGGGCCCTACAACAAAAGTGGTGGGCCTTCCACATTGTTGTTTGATCCCGCCGCCATGTATCTAAATTACCCTATGACAAGGCAAGTCAAGATGGCCGGAAAATCATCTTCGATCAACTTTGAAGAGCACAGGTGTGAGAAAACAATACAGTTATGTATGAAAAACTACGATTGTTGGACATGTACCTTCCAAGCACGTCCAAAAGAAGATGAGCAAATGAACTTTCTAGACACCCTAATGTACCACAAAATTGTAAAGCACAACTAGGGTAGTGATATCCAACAAAATAACTTCCTTGTCTGCCGGTTAGCTCTATAACGTACTTAACAATCATGTCTTGGCCGTAAAGAACAGAAACAGCTCAATTTGGACTTCAGTTGTCTTTTCAAACATCCTTTGATCCAAGCTAAAAAAGATTGCACCACCTGGATACTTTGCTTTTAGACAACTCATGCTAAGATCACTCCCATTTTCTCTTTTTCACTGATAAGTAGGTTTTCAGAGTCATTGGGGAGGGAATAGATTTTCTTATAGGTTTTTGTCTTTCTTTTGGGAGTGCTTTCATAGGTTACGAAACAATAAATCATTTCCGAAATCAGGTGAGACATGAAGCTAATAGAGAATTCCACTTATCATATGATTCTCTCCGGTAACATATCCAAGAAGCTAAACTACTATGCTGTTTTTCTTTTAGGCCCTATGGTCTAATGTTTACCGACAAATCTCTTATGCTATAGACCACACCCACTCTTGCACTTCATGGTTTCCAGACTTAAAAGGTGACCTTTACATTATAGGTTAAAATGCAGAGTTAGAGTTAATCCTTCATGCTCCTCACACCCATATGGTTTGAAGGCCATATATGAGGCATTCCGCCAACATGTTTCCATTTTCAGCTGACTATTATTTATGAATAATATGCAATGATGTTAACTGAGATTGAAAAACTTAATACACTAAGTTTCCCATTAGGTAAGTGATTTAAAAAATAAACTTTTGAGATTTGATTTAAGATTTTGAACCAAGGATTTAACTGAAGCTTAGCCACTTCCTTTTGTTGTCCCCTCTCATTTCTATTTCTTGTTCTCTTTTGTCGGTTTTCCATCACAAACTTTTATCTTGGAAAGAAAAAAAACACATTCAAAATCCAATCTAAGGTTTCGGTGTAGTTCTCTCAAATTAGCAACATGTTTGTGCTTTCCCTATTTGGGAAGACTTGAAACATTACCATGTTTTGAGTAACAACTAAAACTGGGGAAGCCGCCTATCTGAAAAGCGCAGATAACCAACACAAATAAACCTACTATTATAATGTCTTACAAACACATTAAACCATCATTAACTTGCTTATTGCAAACACAGTCACAAGCTAGAAGCACTTTTCCAAACAGAACTATCGCAATCTTTCGAAAAACATCCAATCTTTCACAATATCTAAAAACTACAAGTGAAACTCTCCAAAACCCAGCTAAACATTTCAACAAACAACCAAATGTGGAAAGCATTCACTGCGAACGAAAGCAGCATTAAAGTTCAGAGCTTTTTACCTTTCATGGCGGTTTCCTTCTTCTCCTCCGCTTCATCTTCCTCTTTTGTCCAAAACCCACTTCTCCGTGGGACCCACCAAACGCAAGCAAACTCACGAACTCCATGTTCTTCGCTGGTCAAAACCCTAATTTGCAGACCCCAAAAGGAAAAACCCAGCAAAGAGAAAATGCTCACAAGAGTGAAGGTGCTCCAATGACAGTATAATTTCGACGGTGCGGTGGGGCCAACTAACCAAAGAACACGGGACCCACCATATGACGTGGCACAAAACCCCAAATCCGAGATCCAATCTGAGCCGTCGAATATAACACGTATGCAGTGGATTAACCCATTTTATTAAAACCCGCCAAAATTAGCCCCAAATCCAACTCAACTACTTCCCGCCATGATAACTCTCACTTCTCCTAAAACCCTATCCCCTTTCTCATTTCTCTGCAACCCCATACCAAAACCCCAAATTCAAAACCCTAAATTCGCCGCAGTGACCCAATACTCAGACTCCAATTCGAAGCCGACCCTCGATTCCGATTGCGAATCGGGGTTCCAGACCGAGAGGGGTCTTAAATTTGATGTTGGGGGGACCTTCTTCCGCCACGAAAGCGCCACCGGCCGCGACCTCGGCGTGCTCGCCGCCGCGCTGTACAAGAAGTCCAAAGGCAAATTGCGAGTTCTCGATGCACTGTGCGGCTGCGGAATCCGGTCTGTTCGGTACCTCGTCGAAGCGGAGGCGGATTTTGTTTTGGCAAATGACGCGAATGATGAGAACAGGAAAGTTATCACGGAGAACTTGTCGCAGGTGGAGAGTGGTTCCGGGGACGAGGCGAGGTGGGCAGTGTCGCTTACGGACGCGAATCGGATCATGACGGAGTGTTATCTGAAAAGGGATTTCTTTGATTTGATTGACATTGATTCGTTTGGCAGCGATTCGTCGTTTTTGAGGTCTGCGTTTAATGCTTTGAAGTTAAATGGGTTGTTGTATGTGACATCGACTGATGGGTTCTCGTCCGGCGGTCGCCGGCCTCAACAGTGAGTGTTACATCTAATTTCTAGCAAATGGGTTGTTTTCAATTTTGTTTGATTCTTCAAAGTTTGGTGCTTTGTGCAATAAGTCGTTCATTCTTGACCAATTGATACTGCAACACTAATTGCATTTTTCACTGATGGATTCGAATTCGATAGGATATGGTAATCAAATGTGGTTTTACGATTGAACGAAGTTGAAAACTTTACTCATTGGAGGTTTTATTGGTTGATTGCATACAATTCTGATATGTTTTATTTTATATTTATAGAACTTTAGCTGCATATGGAGCTTATGTCCGGCCAATGCCATACTCAAATGAGCTTGGTTTGCGAATGCTTATCGGAGGGGCTGTGCGGGAAGCTTCTGTACTGGGGTATCGAGTGACCCCATTGTTTTCATACTATTCATATCATGGACCTATTTTCAGAGTAATGCTCCGAGTCAATCGTGGAAAGCTTCCGGATAACAAGTAAGGTGGTTGTATGTGTGTGAAAGCTGTGTGGTTTATTAGGCCTCTTATGTTGGTGCTGATCAATTGTTATACATTTTCCCGACAGACATTATGGGTTCATCAGCTACTGCAACAGCTGTGGAAGTTCTCAAGAGTTTTCATGGCCTGAACTTGGTCGGATTAGTTGTCCGTGCAGTGACTCAAAGGTATTAGGATATGTTTTGGTCGTACGATTTCATTTTGTTGACTTCCCAAGTTTTTGTTCTTTCTTTTCACTAAGAAAGATTAATCTCGGATCCACGTTTTGGTCTCTGAATTATGATTCAATTGTAGCTTTAGTTTTTGAACTACGATCAAATTGGAACTTTGGTTCCCAAATTAAATATCCAGTAACATTGTTTTTTGAATTTGATAAAATGTAAAGCGTTAGTTCTTCATGAAAAGAATTCCCGCAAAAATTAAGCATGTGAACCCCTTTTAAGGAGTAAATCGAGGAATTGGGCATATGCCTCTTTAAATAAGTGCGTGTCACGTGCTTAAGTTTGGCGGAAATACTTGTGCATTTGGCGTCAAGAACTAATACTTCACATTTTGTCAAATTCCGATACCAATTTTTATAGATTTTTTGTTTAACGACTAAAGCTAGAATTTGGTCATAAGTTAAGGATCAATGTTCCAATTTACTCTAATCTTAAATGAAATCTTAAGTTGTTTCGGTGTTTTCTAGGTTTCCAAGTCACTAGTTGTTTCTGGCCCTCTCTGGACAGGGCCTTTGCATGACACTGCGTACATTACAGAAATGTTAAGTTTGGCCGAGGAGTGGGGATGGGCAGGCAGTGAAACAGGAACTGATCTGGACAAGCTTTTGAACCAAATGGTGGCAGAGAGTGACCCAAAATTACCCTTTGGCTACACCAAGTTGGACGAGGTTCTCCCTCAGTCAAAAGCTTTTTACCATTCTTATTTTGTTCCAAAAAGTTATTAATCTGGTGAAAAATGATGGGTTTTCTGTTTTTACTGTACCAGGTGGCAAGCCGTGCGAAAGTAAATTCTCCGTCACTGAGAGCTGTGATGTCCACCCTTCAAAAGGTAATTTCCACACTACTCACTTTGGCATATGAGTGCATGTTTGACATTTGTTTTGGAAGGTGTTGGGTATAAGAGTGCATGTTTTGGAGTTTTAGGAGCTGTTGGGACTATCAATGCATGACGGACACTTGTCGATTACAGTTTTGCATGTTTGCCAATTGTACGGAGAAAAATTTGAGTAGAGCAACCTTATTAGTTACAAGTGCATGTTGGACACTTATTAAGTTTGATTTGTAGTGCATGGTGGGTGGACACTTGTTGGGTATGGTTTTGCATGTTAGCCAATTGTACTGAGAAAAATCTAAGACAGCCTGGTCAGTTACAAATGCATGTTGGACACTTGTTAGGTATGATTTTGCATGTTTGTTGGGTATGAGTTGCATGCCATTTTTACAAAGAGTGGGACCGTGTGCATTGAGAGTTGTGTCTACGTTAAAAACAATAAAATTAGTGAAGAGCCCAAATTAATAGAGAAAAACACACAACACAAGCCTGGTCTTTTTATGAATCCTTACACGGACTTGCTGACACCTCATAATTCGGATCAAGTGGCCCATTTTACACATTAACATGACGGGGCTGCAAGTCCTTGTAGGGAGCTGGGCTGTTGGGTGTGAGTAGTTTTATTGGACTGCATGGTGGGAGGTGGACAGTGAAGGGTGCTGGGTTTAACTGTTATTGGACTGTGCGAGGTTTCAATCCAAAGACTAATGCTCACGCTTGGTTTCCCTAAATTTTGTGCAGGAGGGATATGCTGTGAGTAGGTCACACATTGAATCCAATGCAATCAAGACCAACTGTCCAATGGAAGACTGCATTAGAATTGCCAAGCAACTTCAGCAGCGCTAAATGATTTTCATCACCCAGCACAAGACGGAGTTTCCAGATGCTTCGCATTCCCACTTCGGCCCTAAGGCGGATCAAAGAAGAGCGGGGAACCTCTCGCTGGGCCAGTAAAGTTGCATCTAATTTTGATGTGCGAGCAACTGCGCACGGAGGTGGTGTTGCTCAATGGGAGACGAAATTCCATAGCTGCTCTGCTCACTGTGATAACTTATGTGACATTTCAGAGTCTGAAAGTTTCAAAAAAAAATTCGAGCATAAATTAAATGGTTTGATTGTAAACCTTCCAAGTTTCGGCAGAAAGCAATGGTTTTGATTCACAAACATTGATTGTAAAAATGGGGACATGTCACATACAAGGTTTTAAATATCGATGTCTTTTTCTTCCTCATTCTGATTTTGGTTTTCGTATCACGGATCTTGGTTCGCGCTTTATGGCATTTCCACTAAAAAATAAAAAAAAAATCAAAACCCGCAAAGGTGAATGGAAATATTGATAGCTCAATTTACGGATATTTTGATATCGACAGATATTGCAAGAAGATATTTCATATGTAGTAACATTTGGTATAAAAATTAAGTATTATTATGTCTGTAGGTAAATCTATTTAATGTAAATATTAGTTACTGCCTATTGGGCACTTTCTATTTCACGTCATTTGCGAGTCCGGACTCCGGAGTAAAGCTAAGATACCAATCCCGTTTTCAGTAAAACGACGTCGTCTCTTCATGAATGTTGGTCAGATTGAGGCTTTCTTCTACAAGGAGTAATTTGAGCGCTTCTGCAACCAAGCGGCAGCCATGGTGCCATTCTTTCCGGTCAATTTGCTTGTGTAAAGCATCCGAATCATGAAAATTTCGACCGATTTTTCACGATTTCACGATTTTTGGACGAAATAGGCGATATGGGGGGAAAATATAGACTCACCCCCCATATTTCTACCGTGATCTCAAAATAACGAGATACACTGCTGATCTTGTTCATGGCCTTGAATAAAACTGGAATTGAGATTCAAAATTGAAGTTTACGGTTCAACTAAATAGTGTAAAAGAGTTGAATCGAAAAATGCGGGTGAGAGAGCACCGCACTAATTAGAACGAGTTGCTACAACATTTGGGTACTTCAAAACAATTAGAAATTTAAAATTAAGCTTATAAGTCAAAGTTGCAAAACCGTGAAATAAAACCATAATGAATTCTAAGATTGCATTATCATCAAAACAAAACATCCCAAAACATTGTAGTTTAATCCTCAAAACGTCTAAACGATAACATGCGAATCACAAAAGAGTCCTACACAACTCAGTCCATAAGATTGTGTAGCTTAGCTACTGGAAAACATCCATCGCAGAATGAAAGGACTGATATGCTCACTCAAGTACGAGCAGGAGCACCAGCTCCAACAGGTCGAGGACCTTGACCTGGCTGACCAGGCCTTGGTGCATCATCCTGAAAATTCACAAAATTTAAGCACATCAGGTAAGCCATGATAACGTTTAAAACGCAAGCATCGGTCATCGAACTATATTGACAAATTCATTTTGCATTGGACTAACATGTACATGCCAAGTGCAAACCATGTAAGCAACACGAAATGTTTAATACTAAGTTAAATATCCGAAAACTTTGTAGAGAAACAAAATTGATTCAATGAATTGCCAACAAAATTAAAAAATTTGCATGTATCAGATAAATTGTGGCAAAACAATGTAAAATATATCAAATATATGAGAAAACCCATGTGGCTAAGAGAGCTATAACATCTGTTGTTGAAAGGTTTCGGAAATGAAACATATAGTTCCAAATCAGCCAACGGAACTATAAAGGTTTGGGAGAAGCTTATGGAGATAAAATCTAGATTCTACACAATTAAATTTTTCTAGTAGCACTATCTATCTAACAGGGGTTACGTTTATGGGCTCTGATGATATGAAGATATAATTTTCAATCAATCATCACATCACATAGTATCAATGAGCAAAATATTTTTTGGGTTCTATTTTCATATATAAAAAGGAGCTGCTTGGAGCAGGTTCCATGGGTCATACTATTCGGGGTGATTGTGTTTACATTGGGATTGGAGAATAAAAATCAGAACAAGCAATGAATCAACGAGCACCTCGATACAAAAGAAGAAATACTGACAATCGTAAATCACATCCAAAATCTTACCCTGCGTCTGATGTATCGCTGTGGTGGCTCACGGTTCCTCCTGTTGGTGCGGGATCGCACCCTCACAACGTGAGAGTGAATTGCACAGGAAACACAGTACTGCATCTTGGCATACAGCTTAGGCAAAGTGTATTCTACATATCACAAACAACAACAACAACAAAAAATCAAACATTTACATATAATCGCAATATCCAAATGCAATATACAATCTACAATTTAACCAATCACCGCGATAATTGAATAAAAAACCCAATCAAATCAAATACCAAATTAACAAAAAACTGAGAAACGTGAGGGTAAATTGGAACTTACGCTCATAGATACAGGCTTCCTGAACATCTCTCACCGCAGCCTGCTCGACGATGTTTCTCACCAAGAATCTCTTGATGGCCTTGTCCTACGCCATCACCAATACCAAATCAAAACCAATCAATCACGTATTTATACGTGCCAATACGTACCAATCACGTATTCATACGATTCATATATGAATAAATGTACGTATACGTACCTTAGGGCAGCACTTGCCGCAGTTGGAGCAGCGGATGAACTTGACGTGTCCACGGCCGTGCTTGTTGCGACCTCCATTTCTGCGCTTGAAAGTCTGCAACAACAAAGAAAAGGGGAAATTAAGCATAAGGGAAACAGAGGACGGAGAGATGGATAAAACGCGGCGTTTAGGGCGGAGATCTGACCATGGTGCTCCGAGAGAGGGAGGAGATCTGAGAGCTCTGTGGCCGTCGGCTTATGGGATATTTAGGGTTTTTCTCGCTGCTGCAGAAGCCAGAAAGTGAGTGGTTTCGGGAAGGCTTCTGTTTTATATGGGAGAGTGGCCTGGCGCCCTAGCTAACGAAACGGCCCTTCATTTGTTGCACATTTGTAATTGCCTCCCCAATTTTTTGTTTATTTACCTTTTGATCCCTACAATTTCTAATTAGAAACAAAAATTAATATTGAAGTTGGGAAGGAAAAAAAAGGAGCTGATGAAAATCATATTTGTTATCATCCAAAGGATCACCTATTAACAAACGGTAATGATATTTTTTATAATCTGTAAGTGAAAGGTCTCGAATTTCATTCACTTGGATGATACGGTATCGATATCTAATTTTTATACGATTTAGCTCAAATCTCCACAATTTAAATAAAATATCGTTGTATAAACCATATTTAAAGGATCCATAGTTGTTGCTAAAGTAAGAACTAATAACTGGAGTATCTTTAGTTGAGAGATGAGTTGAAATTTGAAGCTCTTGATTTTTGCTTATTTTCCTATAATTTTAATATAATTTTGGGTTTTCATTAATAAATTTGGGCATAATATAATTGTCTTTTATAAATAACATTTTTTTTAACAGAAAACCCAATGGACCAGAGGAGATACCATCTACTTCTCAGAAAGCCCAATGGACTAATTTGCTAAGCATGTTTAAAGCCTTGCTGGTTGCTGCTAGGGAGGCCATGGAATTATAGTGTAAAATGAGATTGTGATCTGATTCGTTAACGAGTCGTGTTGTTTTGTGTCGGGTTAATGGGTCATACAAAAAATTATCATGCTTAATGTTTAGACCTGACAAATGGGTTGTGTTCGTGTCTTTTATGTGTCATACATGTTATCTTAACGAGTGACCCAATACGACCCGATTCGTTAACGGATGACCCGATAATGACCAAACTCGTTAACTGGTTGACCCGGAACCTGTTATTTGCATATCGTTTCGTATCGGATTAACACGTTAACAACAAGTGGTACCACGTTTTCTTCTTGTTCCTCTCTTCTTTTCTTTTTTTTTTCTCACCAAATATATGTTTTAGTTAACAGAGTATTCTAATGAAAAGACAAAGAAGTATAAACCAAAACACAATCTTTACTTTTTCTCCGGCTAACAATCTTGCCGTTGGAGAGAGAGTGAGAGGCTGTGGGAAGTTAGAAGTTAGAATGGAAAGGGTTAAATTGAAAGGGTTTCACATACCCCTTTTATATTTTCATACACAATTTTTTTTCATTTCTAGCCATTGGATTAAATTTAAACAAGAGTCGTGATCAAATATGATGTCTAGGAGGAGACAAATAGTGTGTTTATCATTTCTCAATTAAAAAATATGTATATATAATTTTTACAAATATTAAACATATACACTAGGGAATTCAACGATCGAATGGTCGTTCAGGAGTCGAATACAACTAATGGGTGAATGTGATCGACTTGAAAAGTAATGTATACTCTACAGCGATCGGTGTATGGTAGAAAAGACTCATTTGCTTAACCTTACATCCTTCATGTTGTAAATACAATATTTGCCTGTATAACTATAAGTTCAGAGAACATAACTAAATCGGTTAAAATGAGATAATTGTGAGTTAGGTTAGTAAGTTAAAGTTCTTGTTTCACACTCATGAATGTGAGTTAGATTTCAAAGTTACTTTTACTTTTATCCAACCTCTACCTACCCCTCTTATCTCTCTATGCCTATCTACAGCTGTAATTTAAGTTGTGTGGGGCTGTTGCACTGCTCTAGGCTTTGTCCCCGTTAGACCAACTCTAATGGTTAGGTTCTGAGTTTTAAACCCTCCACCTTCCCCCCACTCCTTTTCCCAAAAGCTCCTTACAATTGGACTAAAATTTGGATTTGATTCTACCCAAAAAATAAGCTCAGGATAAAGGGATGGCCCGCCCATGCGCATAGACGCACTGCTTTTCTCTCCAAGTCTAGGGTGTTGATGCGCCTCAAGGAATTGCGCGCTGACAACTTTGTCGGCCACCAATTCGGAGCCCAACGACTATTTTCTGATCCAACGGCCCAAGCACCAACGGTCCAAATATTCATTTTTTTTATAAAAAAAAAAACCAAATTTATAAATACATTAAATTCAATGACTGAGATCAAATATGATTAAATCTAAAGGTTAAAAAAGAGATAATGACCCAAAATTAAATCTAACGGCTAAAACAATTAAAAAAATTATTTAAATCAAAATTCACCCAAAAATTCTACAAATACCCATGTATTTGTTCAAACATTCACACAAAATTCACTTTCCTCGTACAATTCTTTAATTTTTTTCTTTCTACCCACCTATGGATTTGTATTTAGGTTAGAACTCATCTTTTACTTTGTTTTTCCTGTAAGCTCCGTTTGACAGTAGCCTTCTCTGTGGTGATTGGTGAAACCATACCATTTGTACTTTGGTTAGAACTCATTTTTTATTTACTTATTTTTGGTAACAGAAATCCCAATGGACCAGAGGAGATAACATCTACGGCTGAGAAACCCTAAACCCTTGGACAAGATCTTGATAGGGTAGTGAATTTCACACCCATTTTCTCCTTTTGCACTCTTCCTCTTGGGCATGTCGCATGAGGAGAAAAAGAAAGTGCGGAAGTCACTCCCCGCTCACTATGGATCAACTGTAAAGCCCTCAATCACAACAAGAAGGTTAATTCAGCCAGCAAAAATAGACGAGCTCCAATGATGTAGCTTATTGTATCAACCCATCAAAATACTGGAACTTAAAACAGTGAGGTACATAAACTCACATACGAATCTGGTTTTCAAACATGGGGTGGGTTATCCGTGATTAAACAAGGGGTCCTCATTTGTCACGCTGTTCGTTTTATTTTCTTGAACTCAACCAGCTGCAAATGCCGCCACCTTGTTTAGCTCAAGGGCTTTCTTTCTCGTACACTTCACTGGCATACTTCCAGTTGATGACTTTCCATATGTTCTTCAGATAATCTGGTCTCACATTCTTGTACTGCAACACGAAAAACAGATGTGTCTTAATTCATAATTTCATAAAGAAAAACACAGATAACAAGAGCATCACAACTGACAAGTAATCTTTAAAATCTCCATCGCTGGACTTGGTGATAGTGACGATGATTTTAAATTAAATAAATGATGAGCTCGTTTGAGGTCTCCAGGGTATTTAATATATGCCAATTCAACTATTAACAGATGGAAATGGAGGTTGCCTATAGACACCAATCATCATAGGAAAATAAGAATCAGTGTCACTTTCTTAGTGTCTGAACGAAAGCCTAACTGTAAACTTCATCGCACGGGAAGACCTTTCCCCCATAAACAATTCAACTCCAAGGAGCAAAAACTGATTAGTCCTTCACAAAGACAGTTTTAACAACCGTCCTTCCTACCTAATCCACTTGTACTCCACAAGATAAAAGATATTTTCGACTCTCAAGGCTCACCAATTATAAACCGATGCCCCAAGTGAGAATAACTGAAAGATAGACCTATTATGCAAACCTAGTAGATGCAAATTGACTTTACTCAAATTTACCTGCAAGTAGTACGCATGCTCCCAAACGTCAATACCAAGCAATGGAACCAAAGATGCTCCTTTAGTAACCAATGGGTCCTGTAACAAGTTCATCAAATTAAAAGAGTTCAGATGAAACAGAAGCACCATAGTTGTGTGCTGCATATCAGTCAACTGCTACAAGTCATTCAGAAAAACATAGCCTATACAAAGTGGATCCAGAACAGCAACCTTTTAAAATCCTAAAATTGTGTTTACTAATTCTTTGAGACAGGGTAACTGGAAAACGAAAAATCTTCAGCATGAGTTCTATAAACTTTTTTTGAGCAAGTCTAACCATAACAGCCTGGACAGAAGATAGACCATTCCCTATGGAACTCAAAGAAACTACTCATTAAGAAGCCTAAACTACATCATGCTGAGAGTCTATCATTCGAACACGAGACAATATGAAGTTGTGCAATTTGAACATGGATAGAATTATTGTTAGGTAGACATACAAGGAAATACTATACTACTAGACATAGATGGTATTGAAGTAAATGTTTTGAGGTTTACCTGATTTGCAGTGGTTTCAACCACAAGTTTCTTAAACTCTTTGTCTAGAGCAAGCCACTGCCAAGAAAGATCAAACAAGCATGAGAACAGATTATATAACGAATGACGCATCTAATTGAATGACATGGAACAAATGCTGTAAAATCAACAAAGATGCAAAGCTTACCACCCATCCGGAACCCTGCAAAGCAGCGCCTTCTGCATTGATCTTTTGGACTAATGCTTCAAAAGAGCCAAAACTTGTGTCAATCGCCCAGCCCAGGTTACCATGAGGGGGCTCACCGCCACCTTGCTGCCATAAATAAAACACTATGGTATTAGGCAGACAAATACTTAATAACAAGCTTGTAAGATAGAGATTGAGAGAGAGGAAACATGAACTTACACTAACAGGAGTCAGATTCTTCCAGAAAATCGAGTGGTTAATATGACCTGCGGGAAAGAAAAAAAATCCCCTTTTACAGTAACCAACATTTCTCTTTCAAAAGAAAAGGCAATGCATTTCGGCATGGAAACAAACAAATCATGTGAAATAAAAACTACTCCTTGCGTTTTGTTAAGATTAGATTATCTTCCGGGTTGCAGGATGAATGCAAATAAGCTAAATTACTGAGATAAACAAAACATCCAAAAACTTGCTAACAAAGAATTAAATCAGCGCTTTCGCGGTAATTAGTATAAGTAGCAGCCTAATTATGGGACAACTAACATAATGCTAACTAATGGAATTGCTACTTCTGATATCAATTTACTCAACACACATTTATAATTCAACAAACATTTGAACATTTTTAATTAATTTAAGCTTTCTTTTGAACAAATTGAACAAAAATTTCTAATCTGCAAATGCAACAAATGAAAAATAAATAAATACAAAAATCACACAAAGGGATTGAGAGAGATGTTTGACCTCCGCCATTGAACTTGATGGCGCTCTGCAACTTAACAACGGCAGCAGCGTCGCCCTTGCCGATGGCGTCATCGAGCTGCTCGAGAGCTTTGTTGTAGTTGGTGACGTAAGCCTGGTGGTGCTTCTGGTGGTGGAGTTGCATGATCTCGCCGCTGATTGCAGGCTCCAGAGCGCCATGGTCGTAGGGAAGGTCGGGGAGCGAGAAGGTCTGCAGGCCGCGGGAATGGGCGAGGATTTTGGGTTCGCTCTGAAACCCTAATCGGAGGGCTTTGCTGGCCACGAGAGCTCGCAGAGCCATAGAAATGCTGCTTGCGATGAACAGTGGAGAGAGAGTAGAGAGTGCGAGAGGGTGAGAAAAATTTGACGAGCGAGAGTGAGACTTGTGGAGTGCGTATATATTTTAGGTGCGAATCTGTGGGTGTGCTGTGTAGTACGAAAATGCAAACTATGTGCCAGATACATTGGGCCTCTTTGAGGTCTATCATCAACTGAAAAGATTGAGCTTCTCATTATTTTGTGGGCTTCATCCAACAATTCCTGGCCCCTTTTTTCCTTTAATACTCGCGATATCGAGGTGGGAAATTGGAACAATTGAATTTGGTCATCACAGTGCGCGGATGAATGTTTTTAACTAACTAAATTACAAATTATTTACTCTAATGCCTTTAATCTATTAATCCAAAGATGAATTCCTTTTGCATTCAAACCATATCTTATCATTAGTAATACAGCCCAATGGTTTTAAGTTCGACTTTCGTAGATGACGAGTTTGATAACAAATTATCATAGTTGGACTTATTGTATGAGTTAGTTCAAATTCACTGCCTCTTAATGTAAAATATTGTTGTATATCAACAAAAAAAAACCTACGTACAACTGACATTGCATGAAAGTCCATACACTAAATTCTCTTAGTTCGTTTGAGACGACTTAGAGTAGCATAATACAAAATTTTCAAATAGGCTCAAATGTCATAATGTTACTTTGTTTTACTCAATTCGCCAATTTATCCCCTAGGATGCGTTTGTTACACCTTCTTAGGAGAGATTGACTTAAGTGAGACTAGATACCTATATTTGTTTTGACCAAGAATTAACTTAAATGAGATTAAGTCGGACTCGTGTGGACTACGGATATGACCAACACAGGATAAGCAGTCCCTTGTGTCGACATGGGATTGCTAATCCCACCTCCAATCCCGTCTTATTCTTTTCCTTCCAACATCAGTAGCAACAACTACGATGCAAACTTTCATTGTCGACATGACATTCTGCGCTGCCTAGGCGGTCGCTGGGAGGTCTGGGCGATGGAGACTCTCACCTTTAACTCTCGTCTAACGCTTTGAAGGAAAATAATAGAAATCCCAACCCTCAATCGCTTGTTCTTTATCGTCTTCTTGTTTGTACTAGATTGATGGGCTTTTACAAGAATTGAAATTTTTGGTTGAGGACTTTGCTTGATTTTAAAAAATTGGTGATGGTGAGCCATGGCAGCAGGGATGAAGTGCATACTGCATAGACGATAAGTTTTTTTTTGTTTTTGGAATCAACTGAGAGTAAAAGGTTGGAAAAAGAAGAGGGCGAGAGATCAAGTGAAGGTGGTGGGGCCATAATATTATTTTGGGAGCATAACCTAAAAGTATATGACAATTTTTTTAAAATCGCATAAGACCATAAGTCTGTAATTCACCCTACAATGACAAAAAGTGAGCCTCACGTTGACATGTGATAGCTGACCAAAACACACCCTAAAAATTGCTAACATGCACGTCACTATTAAAACTCACATGCCAAAAGTCTACGGGAAGAAAAAAAATGGTCAACTATCCAGCCCTATCCAATGGGTTACAAATGGGTCCCTCAACTACTCAAAAGCTAAAATGAATTAATTGTTTTCTCAAATATAAAAATTATATAATAGTTTTTTCATACAATTAATTAAATAGACATTTTTAAATATCAAATTATTAGTAGTTCGTGTAGAAACAATTATTGATCGTCGTTCAATAACGAGTGCAAAAACAGTTATCCATTGTCATTCCGATAATTTGTGTAAAAACAGTTATTAGTAGTCTGTGCAGAAATAATTGTCCATCGTCATTCAATAATGAGTGCAAAAATAGTTATCAATCAATTTGTGTAAAGACAGTTGTCGGTAGTCTATGCAAACACAATTATTAGTATTCCGTGCAGAAACAGTTGTCAATCGTCATTCAATAGTCAGTGCAAAAGCAGTTATCAATAGTGTGTACAATGACATGCAAAAATTATTTCTGGTAGTTTGAAAAGAAAAAAAAAATTGATAGTGCAGGGTACAATATTTGCTTGTCCTAAAACTAAAGTATTGTTGTATATGAACAAAAAAAAAAACCTATGTACAACTGACATTGCATGAAAGTCCCTACGCTAAATTCTCTTAGTTCGTTTGAGAAGACTTAAAGTAGCATAGTACAAAATTTTCAAATAGGCTCAAATATCATAATGTTACTTTGTTTTACTCACTTCGCCAATTTATCCCCTAGGCTACGTTTGTTAAGGAGAGATTAGCTTAAGTGGGACTAGATATCTGTATTTGTTTTGACCAAGAATTATCCCACCTCTAATCCCGTCTTCTTCTTTTCTTTCCAACATCAGCAGCAACAGCTATGGCGCAGACTCTCACTATTGACATGACATTCGGTGCTACCTAGGCGGTCGCTGGGAGGTCTGGGCGATGCAGACTCTCACCTTCAACTCTCGTCTGATGCTTTGAAAGAAAAGAATAGAAATCCCAACCCTCAATCGCTTGTTCTTTATCGTCTTCTTGTTTGTACTAGATTGATGGGCTTTTACTAGAATTGAAAATTTTGGTTGAGGACTGTGCTTGATTTTCAGAAATTGGTGATGGTGAGCCATGGTAGCAAGGACAAAGTGCAGATTGTAGAGACGATTGATTTTTTCGTTTTTGGAATCAGCAGAGAGTAAAAAGATGGAAAAAGGAGAGGGCGCGAGATCAAGTGAAGGTGGTGGGGCCATACTATTATTTTTGGTTATTCTTACCGTTTTTTTTTTATATACTCTTATAATATTTTATATTTTGTTTTAATCTATACCTTAGTTCGACACTGTACCAAACGTTTTATTATTTTTATTTTGCTTAGTTTAAGCCAAGCCACTCCAATTTAATTTCTAAAGTTAGTACAGTCCGAACTAGTCCACCGTAACAAACATGACCCTAGTGTTTTATTTAGTTGAATATAACATGATAGATAACATAACAACACTCAAAATAAAAATTGTACAATAAGTATGATCTCAAATGAAGTTGGTAAATATATAATCTCGGGGGTGGTGGGCCATGCTTATTTTTTGTCTTTGTGCCGTAAGAAATAGGTGGCTCGGAATTCGGGCCTTATAATTTCTCCTTGAGCAGGGCCTGTCGTAGATAGATTAATCAGACTCTTCATCTGCTAGCTACAAGATCTCTATTTCAAATAAAAGTCGTCTAAGATTACATCTGGGAAATCATAATAATAGCAATAATAATCATCGTCATAGTCTTCTTCATACGACGATATGGGTGGGGAAGACGTTTATCTTTAACTTCATCAGCAAATTCATGGTCATCAATTGAATCATCGGGCATCCACAATGTTCTGATATTCTTTCGACACATCTCATTCCCAAATCTCCCTCAAGTTGAAGATTGAAACAATAGCGCAGGTCCAGCGACACGAGACGAATTTCCAGTCGAATCTGGGCACGACGTGGGTCGAGTTCACCGCCAATCGATTTCTATTGAACTCAGGTATATACTACAACAATAGATCTTGAGAAAATTTGAATTTTTTTCGGTATTTGGCAGATTTTTTGAGTGATTTTTTCTGGGGTTTTGATTGTTGTTGCGAGCAATTGATAGGTTTTTCATTAATTTCAGTGATTACCCAGTATTAATTGGTTGTAAATAAATAAAAACTAAAGATTCGATTTTTTTGTTGGGATTTTATGTGTTTTTTGTTTATTTGGTTGGTTGAAGTAGATATTGAAGTGGTGTTAGTGGTTTTTTGGCACATTTAGGTTTCTGGGTTTTATCTGTTTCCTGTATTTTCCTTGAAATCGTTCTTCTTTTTGCATAACCTATCTTTAATTTGAAATTGAAAGACTCCAATTTTATGCAGCCATTTATATAGCCTCTCAAAACCCTAAATTTTGATTCTTTTTTTTGCGAAAGCCCGAATGATGGTTTTACATATTCTATGCAGGTGAGAGTATAATTTGAGATTAAAATTAGTGATGGGAGGTCATGGAGGTCTGAATATTCTGCCTCAGAAGCGGTGGAATGTGTACAACTTCGATAACAGAGAGAAGGTGCGGCAGGACGAAGAAGCTGCCGCCAAAGAGGAGCAGCTCAAGCGCGAACAGTCGCGAAAGCGGGATGCAGAGTTCCGTCTTGAACAGCTCCGAACTACCCGTGGCTTGGCTCCGGTGAGCCAAGGGAAGGAGCCTGCTGCAGTGGAATCGAACCCTGCGGTAGTGGAATCGAACCCCTCTGTAGTGGAATCGAAGTATGCTGCAGTGGAATCAAAGCCTGGCCATATTAATCTCTTTGAAGGGATTAAGATTTTTGACCCTATTAAGGGGTTGGAGAAAGAGGGAGGTGATGGTAAAGACGGGTTTAAGAAAAATAAGAAGATGAAGAAAGAGGAGGCGAAGCCGAAGGTTGTGACAGCAGAAGATGAGAAGTATAGGTTGGGTTATGGAGTTGCTGGCAAAGGAGTTAAGTTGCCGTGGTACCTTGACAGGTTGAGTGCGGATGCAAATGAAGAGAGTGCCGAAGATGATGAATCGTCAAGAGCGGATAAAGAGAAGAAGAACAAAAGTGGGAAGAAGACATTGGAGGAAATGAGAGAAGAACGGTTGAAAAGGGAGAAGCGAGAGAAGGAAAGGGAACGGGCTCTGATACGGAACAAGAGCCGAAAAGATGGAGCTGCTTTTAAGGATAGAGGGTTTAGTAGGAGGTGAGTTTACAGTAGTGATGCTAGATGTACCATTGTATTTACTACTGTGGTTATGGTTGGAATCGATAAGATGATGTTATGGTTGTGTCTATGATGGTGTTACAATGATGTTAATATACAATGGAATGATGTCCCGCAAATGGAAGTAATGTACCGAACTATACCGAAAACAAATTTTTGAGTAAAATTATGTATAAACATGCAAAACTGACACAGATGTTATCAGATCTTAACCGTTCACAGTGACAGGCTCCCGCGATCCCATAGGGCCACACCACAACAGCAAAACCATTTTAAAGTTCCAAATCTAAAAAAAAAATCCCAGAATTCAACAAATCCTCTAATTAAGCCATGAATGATGAAGTGCTGGTAACTAAAACCCTAAATTTCTATTTCTTAGAAAATCTTTATAGCTCCATTACTGTAATACTAATGCATGTCTATCAATATTACAATTGAATAAGTAGATGAGGGTGTTTGGAATGTTATTTGTTGAGAATATACTCTGGTATATGTGAATGATGAAATGGAATTATTTGTGTCTCACTCATATGCGAGCAGTGATTGGAACTTCGGTGTTGAGAAAAAATTGGAAATGAGGGTAGTTGCAAAGGATTTTTTTTTATAGTTGAGCCAAACTCTTAGTAGGTACCAGGTCTCAAGTGAGTCCACAGTGCACGTTTTCTTTTAGGGTAATTTGAGACTGACGACGAAGAATTTAGGCAAGATGACTAACAAAAGGGGAGTTTTGGAATGTTTTGGGATGGGGGTTAGTTTGTATAATTATTCGCTCTGTTAGATACCTATCGCAAATGTGTATGATATTTGAGTTTTTTTTTTAAAGAGACATTTTATTCAACCTCAACACTAGGTTTTGTGATGGACAAACTGTTTCCTATGAATTTGAGTTTTGTGGCGGCAATGCAAGCTTTTTAAATTCAAAATGTATAATTTGATCAATTAATGTATTTAATCAATATTTTTAATTTTTGTTTTCTTATTTATTTAAAAAGGTATATTCGTCACTACCAAAACATTCAACCTTAAAATAATGAATTCAATAGACATTAAATTACCAAAATATTTAATTTGAGTTTTCTCTAAAATATAGTAAGTTTTGTCTAAAATATGATGGGTTGACTGAGTCTAAATCAAAAGACCCTATATATAACTTGGCGATAATATTGTATAATTGGCGAACTAATCTGCCGGTCTGCATTAATCGTTGGATCTCCTACCAGATTTTTGTCTACCAAATTATATAAGGGTTTTAATCATTGTGAACGGTTAAGATTGAAGGTCTCGTAGACAAATTATCTGGTAGAGGATCTCATCATTATTATTATTTATTATGTGAGACGACCGACAAGGGTCAGTTTTGCATGTTTATACATCATTACTTTAGAATTTGATTTTGGTGTACGTCGGTATTGTGTGATGGCTAAAAATATTCACCCTTCTATGCAGTTCGAGTAGAATTAGAAGTCTCCGACTCGTGAAATCTGATGAGGAATTGGGGAAAGTAGCTTCAAAGCTTCCACTGTTGGAGTACTCCGACATCTCCGTGAATCTCTGGAAATGGTTGGACGCTCTTGCCCTCTTTTGAAATCATTCAAACTTAATAAAAAGTGGTATGAAGGAGACTACGAGTGTAACGACGAAGCACTTGCAATAGCAGGAACTATGCATGGTTTACAACACCTCCAAATTTCTTGCAAAAAATTCTTGATTGTTGTCCTCGTCTCGTGTCGCTTTACCTGCGCTATTGTTTCAATCTTAAGCTTGAGGGAGATTTGAGAGTGAGATGTGCTGAAGGAATTAAAACATTGTATTCCTTGTTAAAGAGTTTAGTTGTTTGCTAGGGAATTTAGGCACTTTGTTCCTTTGGAAATGGAGTTGAAACATTTTGCAGTGCCATTTGTATCGTAGTGTAGATGGCGGAGACTGGGACTATGCTGTTGGCGGACTCTTGCTTTGTGCCTGGGATTACGTTCCATGGCAATCGAACCCCGTCTTGGGATTCAGGTCCAGAAATTCACTCATTTTCTTCTGTAATTCAGGATTTTCAGACGAATTGGAGGGAGTGGGAGAGTGGAATTACGGTTCCTTTTGTCTGTGCAGAGAGAGAGGAAGTACATTGAAGGATTTTCAGCAAGCATATCTTGTGCCAAACCTGCACTAAAATGGAAGGAATCAGCAATATGTGAACATTAGAACTTCATAGTTCATATGTGTCACAACAACAAATTTAGAGAAAACAAAACTCAACAAGTGTAGAAAAGTTATTTCTTCGAATCTTTGTTTTCTTTGACAGAAACTGATCTTCCAAAAAAGTTCGAACTATGTACCCCCAATAGTTAGTTCTCCGTCATGCAAGTTGTGCAGTGTTAATTAAGGCTATATTTTTATATCTTTAAACCTATATTTTTATATCTGTGTTTGAGAAAGGTGTTGAGTTTGAGGTTTTTAATTGATTTTCTTCATCAATGCATACTCTCTTAACACTGGAGCGAAAAGTCTTAGATAATTCCATTGGAAATGGGTTTTTGAGTCAATACTCTTATTTTTTTTAGTTGAATAACATTTTTCATTGTTTGCATGAGCTAGCTCTATGTTGGACTAAAATGTCATATTGGAATCTAAAATTTGAATTTAGTGTTTAGTCTAGGACTTATGTATGAGTTAAGTCTCGGTGCATTAATTGGAGAAATTTCGACTCATATCTAATTACCTCAAGGAAAATGCTAGAGAGATCACATTGATTGTATACATCACTTGCCACACGTGATGTGGTATAAATATGTGGTCTTCCTAGCATTACTCTAATTTAAATATAAAATTTTGAGTCTTAATATTTTTTGGGTTAACTCTGTTTTACACTCCAAGGTTTGAGGGTGTTCTTCAAAATGGACCACAACGTTTCAATTTTATCAATTTAACTCCTAAGGTTTTCAAATCGTATCAATTTAAGTCTGTTAATTTGACTGTTAGGTCTTCAGTTGAGTTGGTGATGAGACAATTGTAAAACCCATTATCACGCATATTACGATTGACTTAAGATATGATTTATTGTATGTAGTAAATGTATGTATTTGTTATTGAAAATCTAAAAATAAAACTGACCATGCAAAACTCATGTATCATACTACGTACACTTGAGTTATTAGCTCTTTGATATTTCCTTTTGGGAACTATGAGATAGAGAGAGAGGATTATGCTAGCACAAAAGCATTGAATCCCAATAAAAATTTCACACAAAACAGCAATTGCCAAAACCGAAATTTCAGATAAAAAAAAAAAAAATCAAATAGGTTGAGGATAGAAGAAACTTCCACGAGAAGGTGACATTGAGCAAATAAGTTGGGAAGTATGATAGAGGATATCAAGGAGAAGAAGAGGAACAAGAGGTGGAGCTAGCAATGGACTTTTGATCTCAATTCTTAGGCCTGGATCTTGAGGTTGTGATGTATACCATTTTCGTCAATTTCTGATTTTCCTTGTGCACGCAGCACGTCCCTTGATCATCCCCTATTTTTCTATTTTTTTGTCAAATGACAGATGAGTTTTATTAATAATCAAATACGAATCGATATATTAGTGTCATCAGCTAGGGTGTTGAAAAGCCAAATTGATTTCCAATCATCCCACCGCTTCCTCTGGTCTCGGCATGGCACCAATGAAAACAGCATCGTTCCGGCATTTCCATATTCGCCAGAGCCCAAAAACTAGCTGCTGCAAAACATCATCGCATGTCTCAGATTTATCATACCGCCGAACCAAATAGGCCCAGCAACTTTTAAAATCTTCCCCAATAACTAGACCCGCATCCACTTGTAACGGATGAGCAAACCAAAACGCTCTTGCAAATTCACACTTAAAAAAGAGATGGACCTGCGTCTCCTCCTCCCCATCACACATACGACAACCTCCTCTCTTGCATTCGTCTCCTCTGAAGATTATCTGCCACAGCAAGGATGTTCGAATTATAGAAATTGAACCAGTGTTTTGAAGGTAGAGACGTTTAGGGTTTTTGGCTGAAAGCTTGATCATTTGTCGATCATTGTATTCATACAAATATTTGAGGAATAAAAGTAGTAATCTTATTACAATGAATCCCTAAGATTAAGGAGAACAACACAGTAAATGCCATTAGGATGGATGAGCTGTGGTCTGTAGACTCTGTACACGTCCAGAAGATGGTGGCGTGATTAAAGCTCCAGGTTTAATCATACAAAATTATATGCTACTGGGGTAGGTCCCCAAACATCAAGATGGAGCAACTCTAATGGCTTTTGATCATGAGCATCACGACTTGGAAAAGGTAAACGACAAGATTTTCCCCTGGGACAAATGTGACAAATTTTATTATAATCAAGAGCACCATTAATAGGTAAGTGATGCTTATTTAACAAAGTACGTAACACATCACAAGTAGGATGTCCAAGTCGCGCATGCCAAACATCTTGTGTCGTCTTCTCGCCATAAAACACAATTTTCTCCTAAACTTGAGGTTGTGTGAGAATGTGATAGAGACCGTTGGAGCTACTGCCAATGAGAAGGACCTTCCCCGTCTTGTTGTTCTTTACACAAAAACCATTAGCACCCGTGATAAAGTGACAACCATTGTCGTAACAAAAACATCGAATAGATATCAAATTCTTGCGGATAGCAGGCACATAACACTTCATTTAGATTAGATCCAAACATTTTCCTGGAGTAGGCAAGTTTCCCTTTCCAATATGGTAATAGAGAGATGAGAGCCATTGCCAACAATTATAGAATCAGTACCTGTGTAGGGCTGAACATTTGTAAGTGCTGAGGGATTGTTGGTTATATGATGAGTTGCACCCGAGTCGAGGTACCAGGCGGTAGGATCAGTGGCTGCATTTTCGGCAATATAGGCATAATTTCCGTGTTCCGGACAAACCCTGGAGTGGTGTCCAAGCTTGCCGCACTGCTGGCATGGCACATCGAACTGAAAAGCTGAGTGTTGTGAAGGTGACCGAAGAAGAGGAGGCCTATTGTCAGGTGGATGTGGATTTTGTCGCTGGTTTGGTTGATGAAATTGATTGTTTTGGTTCCAGCGTCCGACTTGATTATTGCCTCAGCCACCATGATGATCCCGATTATTGCGCCAACCTCCATCATGATCTCGATTCACATATTTGTCTCGATTGTCATAACTTCCACGATTGTAATTCCAGCCACGTCCTCACCCTCGACCACGACTATTTCCCTTGAAGTTATTGTTTGAATAGGGCCTGTTGTTGGACTGATCTCGGGGAGCACGGTCCACAGTGAGTGCAACGCTAGATGATAGGGAAAGCGCTGTCATCCGTTTCTGCAATTGTTCTTCTTGAACAAGTAAATAAAAAAAATTCATCAAATGTGAGATTTTGATGTAAATGAAGGGGTGTAGTAAATTCCTTGTATTCATGCCCAAGACCATCTAATAATATGTATTCAATAAGCTCAGTTTCAGACATATCGGCGCCAGCGGAAAGAAAAGAGCCAAACACTGATCAGGCATGAATGAGGAAGTCGGAGACTTCTTGAGAGTGCGAATTTGAATATTTGATCACGCAAAGTTCTCACATGGGTCTTCGAAAGAGGAGACAACCTCTTCTCTAAAAGGTTCCAGGCTTCATAGGCCGATGTGCAGGGAATTAGGAGAGTCTTTATCGGCGGGGAAGCGGTGGCTTTGATCCAGCTTAGGACAAGCTGAGATTAGTGCGGTCCATGGGAGTGGTGAACATGTGAGAGATATTGAAGGATGTAGGGATGAGAGTTGAGAAAGCAGCCATCGTTGAGGATGATGAATTCTGTGAGGTTTGAGTTGAGGCAGAGGAAGAAAAGGTAGGAGAAGAATCATTGAGGGCCATAAAGATCGAGTCGGCGTTAGCCTTTGGGCTCGGAGATACTATATGAGTTTATCCACACATCCGTAATGGCTCAATGGTAATCCAAGTATTATATTTGCCTCTTGGGATCAAAATACCCGTTCACAGCCTCTTCCTTCCAGCAACCAACTTCAGTATCAATTAACTCCTCCACTCTAGCAGGCATATCCGGATGATGAAAAAAAGGTTTGAAAGAAGGAGGCACTGGCATCCATGGGTCCTCCTTTACATTTACGAATGCACCATTGCCAATCCTCCATCTCAACCCAGCACCAAGAACTTGCCTTCCTTGCATTATTCACTTCCAACCCCAAGACGACAGACATCCAACCGTTGCCTCCAAAAAATTACCTCCAGGGAAATATTTATCATGCAGAATACATGCAAGTAAAGACTCCGGTTGCGTTAAAATCCGCCACCCAATTTTAGCAAGCATAACTAAATTGAAATTAAGCAAGTCGTTAAAGCCTAACCCGCCACATCTTTTCGTCTTTGCCAACTTACCCACGCCGCTCAATGCATTCCCCTTCCCTCCCAGGTTGTTTGATAGTATGCAAAAGTTCATGAACAATCAACACATTGTCCGTGATTTGTCGTCCAGATACCAAGGCAGATTGGTTAAAACTAATCACGCGCTGCATTACTGGTTTCAACCGACTAGTTAACAATTTCGAGATGAATTTATACACCACATTACACAGAGAAATAGAGCGGAGCTACGTCATCTTGGTCGGGTTTGCCACCTTAGGAATGAGCACAATATGAGTTGGTTTAACTTCTTAAGTAACTTACCTGAAAGAAAGAAATTTCGCACCATAGCAACCACATCGTCACCTACAGCTCCCAAAAATTCTGATAAAGCTGGAAGTAAATCCATCAGGTCCAGGGGACTTAGAAGGATTGATTTGAAAGACAGATTCCCGACCATTTTCTTGTCCCGTGGTAGAGCAGTTAGCATAATATTTTCTGCAGCTCCTACACTCGGACTCATGCATTCAAATCAAGCAGTTAGCCCCCATGTTTCTATTTGAGTTATCTATTTTCCTTGAATGTACTGCCTTTTCTCTTGGAAAGAGGCATGATAATCAGCCTATGGTCCCATTTGAATGACTCGAAGCGCTTTTTTGAGATTACTTCTTGAACGAAAAAAAATTAAATTTCGAAGTAGCATCAAATTGTGTAAAATTAAACCGACTTAGAACATGCAAACCCGAAAATATTTACGTGGATACATATACATTGAAGTCTTTACTCGTACGAGATGTTTTGGTCAATCAGAAATTCAGAGCCTCCAGGATTCAATGGAGTACAGGGGTAATTAAACGTAAAGGAGTTTACTACTTTCTAGTGTCTACATCATAGACAATAAAATTGCATTACAAATGCGTACAAAACTCTCTTGGCACCTAAGAAATAGTAACAATATATATTCCATTATATGCATCCCTCACTTGAACTAATTGTCGATGTATCAACTTAACGTAATTCGTAATCAACACTAACGAAGAAAGGGCGGGCCCCACACCTGTTCGTATCGGAGACGGAAGGGTGAAGAATTTTTACACCAATAGTATTGTCATTGCTCTCTAACAGCTCTATATGCTGCTATTACTACCATTAGGTGTGTAAATTAACAAGACTTAAAAGAAGTGATCACCATCAAGCATGCAAATCTTTGTTCGACTTCCATACTGGGGCAATTTGGGGAGCAGAATCAGTTCCTACCCCGCTTCCATTTTCCACGCCCATTAGAGGATCCGACTCACCTTCCCCTGCCTGAAACCATTTCAAAGGAAAAGAGAGGACTTCACACATCACTTCGTTATTCAATGATTAAAAAAATGATTCAGATATCTAGAAAGCACAGAGATTAAGCAAAGTGGGCTAGAACCTGCGATGGCTGCGTTGCTTCTTCAGCAACCTTTTTCTGACCCTCACGAGTGCAAAAGTATGAATATAAAACCATCCCAGCAAGTGCGACTAATATTCCGAGGATGTTCCTCCAGTCAAATGGATCATGAAGCAAAATATAACCAAATGCCAGCACAAGGCATGTCTTTAGATGTCCAAGAACTTGATAGGTGACGGGAGATGTCTTTCCAATCACGAGAAACGTGCTAAAATTTACAGAGACGGAGATCAGGCAGGATATAATTATGAAAAACTGCAAAATCAGAGAGAGAGAACACAATCAGTAATGCTTTCAAAAGAAAAGGGGAAAAAGACAAACTGTTCAAACAATTCTTTCAATTCTCACCAGCACTTGAGTAGTATACTTGAAAGCAAATACATTTTGATTCGTCAAGAACCAATCCAGAAACGGGCCAGTGATTAATAAAGTTCCTGATTGATACGGACATGATTGATACAGAAGTTGTGTTGAAGAAACCTTAAACTTCTTCTGGATGGTATTAGTCATCTGAAAGAAACTAGTTAAGGAAACAAAATTGGACAGGTGAAACTACAATACCCTGCTACCGAGACACCTACCAAAAAGCCCTTAACAAGGGCGTGCCTGTCAGCTCTTTCTAATGAAAAGTATCCAGCAATATGAACTGCCAGACCTGAACAGCTTCTGACTAGTATATGTATGTATGTTTTACAAGACGGAAACAACTAATACAGGAAGTGCTGGTGAATTCCTATACCGATAAGGCACATATGTGCAACTTTTTTGCCTAATGCAGTCAAATATAGAAGTGGTTCAGAGACTATGCATCCATGACATTAGACAATATTATTAAGAATTCTTAGGTTCAGGTATTTTCTTGCTTTCATTTTGCAGTGGTGCATGTGTCAATGGTTCATATTATAAGGTGAACTAGACACAGATATTCGTCAAAAAAGAAAACTTTATCAAGGATACAATTTGAGCAACGCATGTTGTAATAATTGCAAGAAGGGACAAGATACTTCCAAGAGCATTAAGTTGAACATCAGTGACTGTTGCAATCCCCACACCAAGGAGGAGAATAAGGAGGGCAATCTGAATGCTCCTACTGAAATAAGAATTGAAGTAAAGATAATATTAGCACGGTTCTATGCAACGAAATCAGAAAATAACATTATGGATTAACAAATCAATGTTTCAGACTAAAAGAGGCAACATAAATGCAGTATGTTGGAAAGTCCAATCGTGATGTGAAACGAGTAAATGCATTGAAAGATGTGCAGCAGTAGGTCCACCAAGGACTGAATATCAGCTATCGCAGCAGGAAGTGAACTGAGGTGGTCATAATCAGTGATGGCATATGATAATTTGGCAGTAGATGGTGCTAAATGGTAGGAATGCACCATCGTGCTGAGACAAAACTCAACCCTTCCCCCCCTCCTCTTCATATTTATTTATTTAAGAAATAACAGCATTCTCCTTATTAAAATAAAATGAAAAACAGGCCCAGACAAATTGCCAAAGTACTGCGATCATACCTTTATACTAATTCAGAGGGAAAGAAATAAAAGAAACCCACCCACAATATCACAACTTTATATTTCGCAAAACAATTGGATTTGCACTGGATCAACAATAAAAACACATAATAAATAAATAGAACTTGATTATATATAGGTACATGGGGTAACAATTGGCTCTGTTACTAGTTTACAATTTTGGATATGCTTGAACGAATCAGTAAATCAGCATCTTAGTCAAAAGAAGGCTAAACCTGAATCTCTTCGCAAGGAAAAGGGTCTCCAATAGTACAGTACAAGGGATGATTGCCAGCTTAGTCATCTAGAATGCAAGAACAATCAATGATTTCAGAATTCTAATATTTAGAAAAATGCTGAAACACCAAAGTTTTAGCTAGAAGCTACAAAGTCAAAATAAAATTGAAGGAAACAAATGTACCTGATAAAAGCCAACCGAATTGAAGCCCAGGCTCAGATTTAACAGTCCAATTGAGATTCCATTCAGAATGCCAAACCCCGTAACAGTCTTTTGATCAAGGGGTTTGTGTTCAAAGAATTTCATCTTTAAAGCCACGTGAAGGGAGCAAAAGGTGACTAAAAGATGCCAGCTTGTCAAAGTTGTGGCTGCACAGATATGTATAACAATCTAATCAGTAATCACAGCAAATTCCGACCAAATAAACATTAACAGGATGGCAATAATCTATCACATGTTAACAATAGTAAACTCCCATAATTTTTCTTCAAAAGAGAACATTTAGCGGTGGGATTTACCAATGAGACCTGTTTGAATTGCTAAAGGACCCATATTATATCTCCTTACTGCATACTGGTTTGAATTATATTTTAATGCACATTAAAGTCGAACTACAAATTGAAAGCTATAATATGTGGAATCACCAACAATAACCCAAACAATAGCAACAACTTCATCAGTTTCATTTGTTCGCACACGAAACCTTCAAAGCTCATCATTCTTACCAAACTTAGATTTCTAAAAATGACGGAAACCCAAGTAAATTCACCATTGAATGAAATAAAACACATGGTCCACAATTTGAAACACCAAGAAAAAATAAGGCAACAATGGAGACTATCCAAAAGTGAAAAGCTTACCAAAAGTGAAACCCAAAGAACTAATGAGGGCCTTGTTGCAAATGACAATGGAGACCGATGAGACCACAGAGAGGGTCAACGCTCCCACGGTCCCCAGCTGAAACCTCTCGCCTTCTCCCATCTTTTTTGCCTCCGACCCAACTTCAACCTGTCCACAAACAACCCCAAAAACTCAAAATATTTTTTTCCATAAAATGAGAAGAAAAAAATGCAGAATATCAAGTGAGCTCACTAGGAGTAGCAAAAACTGGGAAATGGGTAATCAGAGAAACAAAGATTAATGGGTTTAGAGGGGATCACAGTCTCAAACAACCCCGAAATCTCAAAAATTCAATCTTTTTTCTATGAAATGAAAAAAAAAAGTTCTGCAGAGTATGACGTGAACTCACTAAAAGTAGCAAAAACTGAGAAATGGGCATCCATACATATAGAGATTAATGGGTTTAGAGGGGATCACAGACTCAAACAACCCCAAAATCTAAAATATCCAATCTTTTTACCATAAAATGAGAAACAAAATGCAGAAAATGAAGTGAACTCGCTAAGAGTTGCAGAAGCTGATAAAGGGGCAATCAAAGAAACGTATATTAATGGAATTTAAGTCACAAAAAACCCCAAAATCTTAAAAATTCAACAGTTTTGTCCATAAATCAGAAGAAAAATAATGCAGAATTGAAGTGAACTCACTGAGAGTGACAGAAACCGAGAAATGGGCAATCAGAGAACCAGACGTTGAGTTGTTTGGAAGGGATCAGAGTCTCAGATCTGATGGATGGCTGAGATCAATTGGTTGCGCTGCCTGTCTCTGTGATTTGCTCGTGGAATAGAGTGAGACGCACCTAACAATTCCGTCGAACATCAAGAATATAAAACTAGTATTGGTAAGAGAGAGAGAGAGCGGTCTCACAGCTGACAGAGAGCTGAGTGAGGTGAGGTCAGTGGGTTTCGTGTCTCTTTCCTTTGTTTTATCGCTGGAGAATGAGAGAGGACGCGCACAGTTAAAAAGCTTTGGTATTTGGTGGGGGGTTATATACCAGAGATTCTACTGGAGATGGTTAATTCTCGTGTCGCGACGACGTTTTGGTGTGTTTGATATTGACACTCACAAAAGGTTGCACTCTATTTCCTTTCCTGAGGATGAGATTTTTTACGATTTTTTTCCTAATGCTGAGATACGTTCAATATTTTAACTGTTGAATATTTATTTAAATATATAAAAATTAAGATTTAATAATTAAAAATAGTCAAATTTTAATGGTATGTACTTTAAATGATTTAAGATTTATTTGAAGCCCACAGTAAATTATTCTGAAACCATTCAATGACATTACTATTAAATAGTACGTACCACCCAAAATTTTTTCGATTACTTTGAAGCACTATAAGTTTTTTGTTTGAGAAATAAGTAGAAATCTCGTATCAAATATAGAAAATAGAAATTGAGAATCAAATCAATTACCTCCTTGTTTCATTCTTGATTTTGAGGATATTGTATTACTAATTTTAAGGTAAAATTAACATATTTTGTTCTTCTAGTACACATTTTTGGTGTTCATGAGAGGTATAATTTCTTTGTTTTATTAAACAATGATATTGAGGAAGGAGAAAAATTGTGCAGGTGACATAATCGAACAAGCATACACAAGTTTTTTTTTTAACCAACCTTCTCTTTTGAAATGGTTCAAAGAACTCGATTAAAACTAAAACATTTTTAACCAACACTACTACTACAAACTCTTTGAGAGTAGGCTACAGTGCTTGTAAGCATTAAATGCTCACACCGATCTCACCATTAAAAAGAAGTAGGAGGGAGGAGAGAGGGGGGAAAGGAGGGTGAGATCGGTGTGAGCATTCAATGCTTGCGAGCACTGTAGCCAGTCCCAACCCTTTGATGCATAAATAAATTTACAACATTTAAGCAAAGTTTAGTTGGAAAGAATTTCATGGTGAAGAGTGGAATTAGAATAGAAAATGTTTGTTAGTAGTTGTTACATGTTCATTGGTATCAAAAAATAAATATTTTTTGTCTAATTGTCTACTATGGTCCGGCCAAATATCCAAACTTTATGGCATATAGAATTTTGTAGATCTGAAAAAAATAGTGACAAAAAAAAAAACTGTTATGTGTTTTTCCAATTTTCTTCTGGTACCCTGTTTTTGTCGTTACTTAATTGGACAGGTGTCCCGGCATAGAAACCCGAGGAGACCAAAGTCTTCAAACGTCGGATGATTCAGATCATAACTGAGGAACCTGTTCTATTCGTTTCAATTGTACGAGAAACACCAACGAATTTTATAACTGCTCACTCTTCGGAGGGACAGATATTTCAGTTTCTTGATGGAGAATTCACAAGATTTATGCAGCACAGAGGGAGATGGGGATGGGAGGAAGGCGGTGACTTCCACCTCTTACACCACCGCATCCGGAGGCGCTGCGTATCGGTTGTTTGGCCGCCAAGAGTCAGTGCACAACTGCTTGGGCGGCGGCCAAGGTGAGGAAAGATTGAAACTTTTTAATTTTATTTTATATTTAATTATTAAAAAGATTGAAACTTTGAGGACATTTCTGGCATTTGGGTTTGTGGGGTTTCTCTACAATTTCCTTTCCATGTTTTAAATTTTTGGGTTTTTGTCACTTGATTATCTGCGAAAACGATAATGTTATGTTTTTAGGTTCTTGATTATCTGCGAAAACGAAAATGTTGTGCTTTTGGGTTCTTGATTATCTGAGATGAAGCAATATTGGGTTGCATTTGCTTTGTAAAATTGATTGGTTAACTTGAATGTAGTTCTGGTTTGTCTCGAAGTGTCTATGTCGCCGATTGATTTGAAATTAGAGTGATGTTAGATGGCGAAAGCCAACGGATGATTAAAGGCGTAATGTAGAGGTTGTGGTAAAGAGGGCAGTTGATTGTTGTTGTGCTCTTTAGTTGAAAAGAAGGTGTGGTTAGTTGCAACTGCCGGAGAAAAAAGGATGCCTGAAAGTTCAAGAGGGAGAGAAAGGAGGTTTTTTTGGCAATTTGTTTTCAACTTTCCGTAAGTAGTTGAAGAAAAGAAAGAAAAACTGCAAAAAAAAAGAATGTGACTTTTAGCAATCAATGGCATTCTTGGAGCGGAATCACTTGCATTTTTTTAGTGTAGGAGAACGCTGTTTCGCAAAGCTTGCTTCGTGAATTAAGTGACCATCTTTTATGTTAGACTTAGGGAAACGGAAGAGCAAGCTAACTTTATTGGTTTCGTTGAGTTAATTTGCATCATATTGACTCTACCAGCACAGTACTTTCAAGATTCAAAGTATCGTGAATCCGTGATAGAGGAGCAAATGCCATCGTTCTGTAGTGCAAGGTTTAAACACTGCATATTTGTATTATGATCTGATGCATGCAGACAAGCTCGAGTCAGGTAGATATATCCTAGGCTTCTAGTAGTGCTCACCCAGTATGCATTATCCAGTTGTTCGGAAATTTCACATTTGTGCGTACAAATTGCCTGATTCTTTACCTGTCACATATGCTCTTCCAGAAGTCTTTTGGAAATAGCTAGGCTAGTTGTTCCCTCATTATTCATTCATGCATATATGAACAACTTGAATGCAGGAATTGGGTTTTAAGTATCTTAATATAGTAATGACTGACTCGAGAATGGTTTTCACTTGTTAAAATAGAAAGTACCAAGTTAGTTTACATGAAATTGGCTACCAATATCACTGTCTTAACATTTTTTACCTGCAGCGCATATTTGCATATATACCTATCTTGTTTTGTCAACATTTTTCCTTACTGTATCTCTTTTTCATTTTAGCTGCTGATGTTTTGTTGTGGAAGCGGGGGCGTGTTTCCTTTGGTGCTATCATTGTTGCTACAGTTTCTTGGCTTGTGTTCGAGCGGTCTGGATTATCATTCTTATCAATTTGTGCAGATGTCTTGCTGATTTTGGTTGTACTCTTATTCCTTCGTGCCAACTACGCTGTTTACAGAAATAAGTATGAATTTTCTACCCTTTTCACCTGTATGATTATCACCCTAGCATTGGAACTGTTTTCAATGAGGATAACTATCATATTCTTTGTGTAGACAACTGCAAACATTACCGGAGCTAGTACTATCAGAGGAAATGGTTAATAATGCTGCAGCGTCGTTCCGTGTTAAAATCAACAATGTGCTGCTTATGGCTCATGACATCACTCTTGGCAAAGACTTTAGACTATTCTTCAAGGTCAGTGTTAATGTTACGATAATAATACAGGAATCACCGGGTTTAAATTATATTTGTGGGATCTATTTTATTTCTGAAACTACAAGGTTTTCGCTTATGACTTTGCATCTGTAGCTATTACTGTCTTACCAAGCTACTATACTTTTGAAAGGTGGTGGTTTGTTTGTGGCTCTTGTCCGTCATTGGCAGCTTTTTCTCCTTCTTTACGCTTGCCTATATCGGTATGTTCATCATCCTCCTGGGACTGTCAAATGAATGATCTGTGATGTCTTGTATGGGGCTATATTGCTATTATTTGGTATTTCATGCAACCATATCCAATGTTTGTATGACAGTTCTTCCTTCCCGATTTTGCTTTATTATTTGTTCAGGTCTGGATACATTTATATACTAAAAGGTTTTCTTTCGTGGTGGCAGGTTCAATCTTATCGATAACACTTCCAGCCTTGTACAGCAAATATGAAGAGACCGTGGATAGGTATTGCGGAAAGATCCACCGGCAGTTTTCAAAGCATTATAAAATCGTGGATGATGGTGTTTTTACCAGACTCCCCAGAAATGTACCGAAGGACAAAGATTCCTAATCCGGATAATTTAGATGCAGACGCGTAGTCATCATTCATCAGTAGCATACTGTTAAGTTTAGAATTTCGTTATAAAGTCATCGATATGTTGCATACTTTACTGCTGCTTCCTCATTCAAGGCCTAGCAGAATTTTCCATTCATTTCGTTCTTGTTCCGTCATATGTATGTTGCTTTGTAGTTGTGCTGGTCAGGATGTGAAACTTCCGGTTCCTTCAACCAGTGAATTTTTCAGATAAAACCTTTTTCCCAGTTTCCCATCTCTAATGGGGTGTATTCAATTGGAATTTTGAGGGATTTTAATATAAATCCATGGATTTTGGTGGAGTTTAATTGATTTGTAGAGATTCCATGTAAAATTTTGATTCGAGATTTGTGAATGCTTAAAATACACAATGAAATCTCTCCAATTCTTTCAAATTCCTTAACTTTTTAAAATCGTTTAAAATTAATTCTTAATGTTATAAACTTCTTTAAAATCCTAATTGAATTTCTAAGGATTTTAATACTCTCTGTTAAAATCTTAATCGAATACGCCTAGACTTTCAGAGAATCACTTAAAATCATGATTGAATACCCTTAGATTTATTAAAAGAATTAAAATCCCTCAAAATCCTAATTGAATACACCTCCTAAATCTGGAGCTTGAAATTGTTTTATTGTGCGATAAGGAACAATGTATAGAACGCAAACGCTTCTGCAAACGCATACATTTTATATAATTCCATGAAATTTTTCGCGATAATAACCCGAGTACATTGGCAATCTAAGATATGCTTGATTTCACCACTTCGTTGCACGTTACAAGTCAGAAAGTTTTGCATCCACATACAAGGACATAAAGGTAATCATATCTACTAATTGCTTGCTCGCGGTACAGCTTAAGCTCTGAGCAATTCAGTAGCCTTGTTCACCCAAACATCGTAAACATCATCCACAAACAAAACAAAGTGTACCTGCAACGAATATCGAAGGAAAATGCCAGTGAGTTATCAAGAATATTCAATTGATCAAGGGATTGATCGTATTAGTTAAGGTTATGCACAAATTCTTCCATGAAAATGTAGGATACAAGCACACATACCTCCTTCAGGCCATTCGCAAACTCCTTAATTGTAGATAAAGATACCGTGGCTGCTTCATCGAACGGATATCTGGAAGAATATGACGGTCAAGAAGAGATTGATCTGTCAGTCGCGTACAACTTGAACACAAGAAGTCAATATGATCCAGATGATACTATGATTCTTATCCTTCAATGTAAGGCTTACGTACTCGAACACCAATGGAGTTCCGTGGTCAACTTACCCATACACACCACAAGAAATAGCAGGAAACGCGATATATTGAAGGTTGTTTGATTTGGCTAAGCTCAAGCTGTTCCTGTCATCGATATGCACAGGAGTTTCAACAAGGAGTAAAGTACTAACACATTAAACTACCTACTACAAAGTAGCAACAAGAACCAAATTACAACCTGTATGCGGCACTTAGAAAGGTTTCTGGGTTGCTGCCAGAACGGTAGACGGGTCCAACAGCATGAATTACATGAGATGCAGGCAACTTAAAACCCCTGCATAGTTTACAATATATGTGATCATTGATTAGGTTTAGGTTCTGTACGAAACTACGAATCAAGACCAAGTGATGCCATATGTATAAAGGGTGGTTAATGGCTCGTTTGGAAATGGTTTTAAAATGACTGAAAGCATTTTTGATGAAAGTGTTTTTGAAACTAATTCTTATTAAAAATGCAAGTGAAGACTGAAAAAGCACCTAAATCATGAGAACTTACGGGGTGATCCTTGCTTCCCCGGTGGGACAGCGAACGCCTGGCCTGACTTCTGGGACGCTATAGCATGCTTGTAGAAGATCCGGGCCAGCAGCCCGATGTATAGCTGGAAGATCATTGCAAATCAGTACATTTATACCGGGTTCACTAAAAAATATCGATACAGTAGTGCAAAAGATCGGAAAGCTAAATTACCTCCATCTGCACCACCACCTCCAAGCATTCGCTCGTTTGCTGGATTAACCTGCAAAAAGATGTCCATCAATATACAACAACTATGCTCAAATTTACACGATATCCGACATCTTCATTTGATATTTTCTTTTTTGTACCCAGAAAAACAAACCCATCGATCATGTCAAGAGTTAAGAGCCCCAAAAGGCTAAAAAGTTCCCAGCTTTTCTTTTTCCTATTATTTTCTCGAGAAACAAACAGAAAAACACAGAAATTACAGAGTAAAGAGAGAGAGAGAGAGAGAGAGGAGGACTGACGATGGCGTCCGTGGAGCCGTCGACGGACCACTTGGTGATATCTCCCTTCTGGATTACGAGAGTGTTTGAAGCAGATAAGGGGAATCGAACAGCTCCTTCTCCATTGGACATGGTTGGAAGCTTGGCACAGCAGCTGAAAAATCTAGGTGCTATACGCAGATAGCTCGGCATTTGCACTTGCACACTTGGTAGAGAGAGATAATCTGATTTGTTGGTCATCTTTTGGGCCAGGACCAGTTCCCAGGCCCAGTCGTATGCATTGACTTTAGAATTTTGAGCTTTCTTCAACCTCGAAGCTCGAACGAAAGCTTTTCATTTCATCTTTGGGTAACTTTCGTAAATGCCCCCAAAACTTTTGAGGTGTTTTCCCTTTAGTCCTACAATTCGTTTTAGTACCAAGCTAGTTCAGTAGTTCTTGAATTTTTTAACGTGTGTTTAATGATAACAAAAAGTGACTTTTGTTACAAAATTTTAAAAAATGGCATGAAAACTCTAGTGGTGTGAGAGTTGGAGCTATTTTTTTTAATCACTAATAAAGCTATCATGACTTAATTATATGTTTTATTTACTACACATGATCAATTATATTTAGAGACATATTTATGCTAAAATACTGACAAAACTAATCGACTAAATTGGTCTAATTTGAAGCTACTAATTTTATTCATTTAAACTAGGGTAAACTGCCGTTTGACCCCTTGAACTATTACTCCAGTTGAAATTGACCTCCTGAACTATTTTTTTGGTAAATTAACCCCTGAACTATTTGAAATCAGCCAATTAACCCCTCACCGTCAGATTCAACGAAATTTCATCCACTTTGCTGTCAAATACTAACACGTGTCGTATTTTAATTGGTAGCTCTAGTTGACATTCTAACGAAGTAACAGCAAATTGGATGGAATCTAGCGGTAGGGGATAAATATACTAATTTAGAAAAGTTTAAGAGGTTAATTTACCAAACAAATAGTTCAGAGGGTCAATTTCAACTAGAGTGATAGTTCAGAGGATCAAACGGCAGTTTACCCTTTAAACTATCATAAATAGAAAACATTAATTTTCACCTTCGACAGTGACCAACTTCATCAAATTCTTTTTCATGTATCTGAACCTAAGGGTGGTCTTAGTAGGACAATACTTAGGTACTCACTAGTGAGTATTCCATATATTCACTTTAATGATTTGGCCCAATGATATTTTAACACATATTTTATTGTTTTAAAAAATAAAATATATGCTATTTAATTTTTCTTGGGCTTTTAAAAATAAAGAACACATGTCATCTTTTGATTGGGCCAAATCAAAAAGTGAGTATATAGGGTACTCACTAGTAAGTACCCAAGTATTGTCCGTCTTAGTATTACGTTGATTTAGTGTTGATATAAACCGTTTGCTAAAAACCAATTAAACTGAATTGCCCCAGCTACCCACTAGTTTTGTCAAATAGTAAAACTGACGTCATTGTTTTCATTTAACATTTTAAAAAATTTAGGGGTCAGTTTGAGACAAAAAAATAGATTGAGGCCCAAAGTAAAACCACCAAATTTAAGTAACTCTTCATTTTTCTTCCTCTTCGTCTTCGTTCTCTCAGACACCACTAATCGAACAAATCCAGTCCTCCATTTACACAGAAGCCATGAGCAGGTCCCGATTGGATGCAATCCTCTCCACATTTGTTGCGGTGCACCCTCACGAGACCTCAGCTCTCCTCCACTCCTCATCCTGCTTCTTCTTCGTAAGCTCCCCTAAATTCTCCAATCCCTTTTGCTAAATTCCAATACTTTCTCAAAATTTCAAGAACTGGGTTTTGTTTTTTGAGCTCAATTTTGATTTCCCAATGCAGATTCTGTGCGCTTACTTTGTAGTGCTTCCGCTGCGCGATGAGGGTGCCATTTCCTTAGGCCTATCGAGCCTGCCGAGCTTGTTTGTGGGGTCATTGGTCCTCACCTCCATTGCCGCACCAGTTGCAACTCTCATTTTCTCGTTGCCCAACGTTTCGAAAGGCAAGGTATGTGTGTGTCTGTGTGTGTTTCCGCCATTTTTTCGATATGGGGAGTTCGAAATTGTTGTTTTTGTGGTAAAGCTTGATTATTTTCATGTGGGGTGTCTCTGTAACTTGATAATTTTGGTTGAAAAGCAAAAGGGTATAGCTGGTTCTTGCCATATTTTGATATGCGTGTGTTTCTGCCATTTTTTCGATATGGGGAGTTCAAAATTATTGTTTTTGTGGTAAAAATTGATTCTTTTGATATGGGGTGTTTCTGTAACTTATAATTTTTGGTTGAAGAGTAAAAGGGTATGGCTGGTTCTTGCCAGATTTTTGATATGTGTTTGTTTGCATATCTCTCTGTAATAGTTGCTTCTTGAAATTCCAGGCTTTGGTTTTGATGCACAGGTTTTTTAGTGTATCACTTGTTGCATTCTTCTTTCTATGGCGTGCTTCATCGACTGGATCACAAACTGAGGTGAAGGTGAGATGAAATCTCATTGGGATACAATTTGTTTCTGATTTGGTTGCTTGTATACTCTAGAAATATGTCCATGTTGTACTGAATAGCTCCCTTGTGTATGGCTAGGGCTTGGTTGGTATAGACACCGCGTCAGTAAATGACGAAAAGGTAGATGTTAATCAAGCCGGTACTGCATATTCCATAGCGTGGGAGAACCTTGGCTGGTTCTATGTCTCGGTCAGAATTGCATTGTTCCTCTGGGTACGATGAATATATTTAAATTGCTTTTTTCAATAACTTTAGAATCTATTTCTGAATATGGAAAGTAATTTGTTTATCAAACTTTATATAGTGATAAAAATTTCTGCTTTTTTTGAAGATTGCCCTACTTAATCTAATTACAATTTCTTCGACTTGGGCTAGAATAATCGATGTTATGGACAGTGAGGTATGTATCCTATTCATGCCACATGAATGTGATTGCAATACAAATTTTTGTTACACATGTAACTTGTTGTGTATTCAGTCAGGTTCAAGATTATTTGGTTTTATTGGTGCCGGTGCCACACTAGGCCAGCTTTTTGGGTCATTGTTTGCGACGGGAATGGCTAGGTTGGGGCCATGTATGTTTTGTTATTCAGTCTTCTGGAATTTGATAGTTTCTCGGCGTGTGTGCGTGTGTGATATGTCTTAAACCATGGATTGATTTGTTGCAGTTCTACTGCTATTTTCTGCTTTGTTAATGGAGTTTGCTGCACAGTCATCAAAAGGGATAACCCTGGATTTATCCCATTTCCCTGAGGAATTATCTCCCATCAGGTCAACTATATATTATCAGTTTTTTTTTTCACCAGATTCTGTGATATTGTTGCATGCAAAAACTAAACATTTTAAAAAGTCCAGACAAGAGTCAAGACTCTGAATTCTCTGTTACAATTTTGTAATAATCTCTATACTTCTTCCATATTAAGTGCATTATGAGCCATGAGAGCCTAAAAAAAAATGGCGTATGTGTTCTTCTCCTCAAATGTTATTTCATGGGTTGGAGGGTGGAGTAAATTTTCACACATCTGTTATACCAAACATTTTAGATTTGAGAAATAAGCCAATCAAGAACGAAATTTATTGGGATTCAAATTATTTAGTGATGTTTCTTTCAAATTATTTCCAGTCCAACTGCAGTTGAAAATGTATAAGCTTGAATTCTTTGATGTAACGTGTATAATATATAGTATATAAATTGTATTTCTTGACGTGGTTTATTTTTTGGTGTTAGAGAATCTGACCCTGATCGGAAAAATGAGCCTGATGGGCAAACCATTCGCAACAAAGGAAGTTCTCCTAAGTCACCTACTCCGGTGGTGAAGCCTCAGATTTGGGCCATCTTAGATGGATTTTGGCTTATATTGTCATCATCTTACTTGTTGTATGTGTCCTTGTTCCTGTGGCTGAGTGCAGTTATCTCTTCATTCTTTTATTTTCAGGTAAGACCATCCACCGTCACAAGGTCTAACTTAATTCTAAATTAGCCTCTCTATCTATATTACCTGACTTGACTCAAAGGGAGTCTTGTCTGCGGATATGTTGCTCTACCCATATATTTTCATTTTTTTTTTCTCCTGTTTTCTGTCTTCCTTCTCTCATTCTTTTTGTCTGTCCGCTGATTTTTGTCTCTGTTTTTTTGTAACATCCAGAAAGTGAGTGTAATTGCCATGACTGTTACTACCTCTCTTGGAAGAAGAAAATTGCTGGCTCAGATAAACAGCTTTATTGCCGTTTTTATCCTTGCCGGACAACTTACCATAACGGTATGCTGTTCTTCGGAGATTTTGTTATATAGTTGATATTTAGTCTAGTTTCTAAAGTAACTAACGTGAGATATCCTTTGGAGAATATTTTCTTAGCTCATTGCTTGATAAAAGCAGATGAGCCTTAGTTAGTTTCATGTTTGCAGCTGCTTTTAACATTATCGCTTTTTTGCTTTCCTGCTGAAGTCAATTTGGTGTCCTATCCTGTTATGTTTCTGATGTAACTGGAGTAAAGAAAGAAATCTTGTCTCAGGCTGGAGGAGGACGTGTTATGATCAATATGTTTCTATTTCTAGGCATTGCAAGAAAAATCAAAGATTCTTGAATCAAATTAGGGATGGTATTTAGAAAGCTGACTTTTTGGATTTTGGTAGTGGTTCTAGAATGAATTTTTCTTTGACAGTGCAATGCAACTGATCTATGATATTGTTAAACTGTTTATTTACTGTCATAAAATTCCAACAAAATGTATAATCACTTCCTGTGTTTTATGACACTTTCACAGGGGCGCTTTCTAACTATTGTAGGGGTTACTACAGCTATTTGTGCTGCTCCATTTGTTGCCTTCTTAAATTTGGTTGCTATTGCTGTCTGGCCAACCTGGGTAGCCGTCGCAGTTTCTGAGACCTTGCGGAAGGTTTGTATTCTCTAACTTCTGGGTTCCACTGTACCCGTTCACAGTTTATTTTATAACTTAATCCAACCTAGACGTCTGCATTTAAGTGGCTGAAAACATGTTAATTTTATGTAATATGCATACGTGAATTTTCTTTCATTCGGATAGAAATGACGGTCAAAGTCTCAATATGAGAGAACAGTGTGAAGTTGGATCTTACAGCTTTCTTTTTGTGTTTCTGTGCAGTTTGTTACTTATGTTATGACCAGGCCCGGCAGAGAACTCCTGTTTACTGTTGTCTCGCAGGATGAAAAATACAAAGCCAAGGCACGAGTTTCTGAATTCTTTTTCACATATAAAATAATTTCGGTTTGGTTTCTTTATCAAACGTGTTCATCTACACAGGATTTCTTATTTCGTGCCCTATATTGCATTAATCACGTACCATGAAATTTTAAGCAAATCACCCAACAATTTTAAGCATTATTTAACCGAGTACACGATATTGCAGGTTTGCATCGATGTATTTGTTCAAAGACTTGGAGACGCCGCAGCAGCAGGAATGTACAAGCTACTTTTCAGCACTCTCAACGGAAGAGCACCAACTGTCTCTCTGTACGGCTTGCCTGTATGTTTGAATTTGTAAAGCATTTGCATTTTTTTTCTTCCAGATTATTTCTCTCGAACAAAGAATGATGAACTAATGCTGGGCTTCTTTGGTCTTCTCCAGGTCTGTTTGCTATGGATAGTTATTGCATTTCATTTAGGTCGCCGTCAAGCTGAACTTGCAAAACACCGGACGCATTCCACCTCCTAATGTTTCTTTACCACATTTTTTCCCCTGTTTATCTACTGTAAAGATGAATCGTTTATGAGCTTTTAAAGCACTATTTTTACAAGAGTTCCGTTAGCTCTTTTGTTGTAGAGCAAGGGCAGCTTGCTTATGTTTTGTCAAGAAAAACCGAAAATAACGTTGAGCATGTTGCCTCGGAGATAGATATACGATGTTGTACGAAATACAAGAGCTTTCAGCTAATACACGAGTAAATTTAGCAATCGAATATTGACCTTTGGATCCATAGTTCGAAACTGAAACCGAACTGTACTGGGAACAAAACTGCACTTAAAATCTTGACTAAAATATGAAAAGAATTGCACTTTATTTTACCTGTAGTTGCGGATTCATATGCAATATCAGAATTGCCATCTCGACGCCACATTTACTTACTGCAGTCGCTTTTACTTTTATTTTAGTTTATACACTAAGCGAATAACAAACAGGGTAGATTGAGAAAAAATAATGAGCATGCTTGAAAGGCGTTCGGCATTGAGCATTGCCCAGAAATTAACCCGCCACCAATCCCCCTGTACCAACTCTATGCTGCATTGCGTTGATCTAATGGCACGGGACCCTGTCAAGCATCAGCATACCTTCACAATATTAACAAGTAGGAGATTGTAAAAGGTAGTTTATGCTTCATTTGGATTGGTGACGAGTTAAAATATGAATCAGTTTACTAAATTCTGTGTACACAGATAATAACAAAAAGGTGCAAAAGCAATTGTTCGTTTATGCATAGAGAACGCCAGAAATCATACAACACGAAAAGTATGTTTCAGAGCAAGTTTCAGCACCAATATCTTCGGACACGGCCAAAATGTTTGAGAGCAGATTGTCCTGTGATTATAGATTGAAGTTTAAGACAATAAATGCTTACCTAAGTGATCAGGTTCCACGGAGAGAATAGACGCGGTCTCTAATCAAGTTCCTTTCCCAATCTGCTATATCCTCAAATGCACATTCAGGAAGATTCTCAAAGGGCTCCTTCCATGGATCATTTTTGGTCAGATCGTAAGTAGCTCCGCGTATTGCCCTCTTATTTGGCCCGCAAGGTCTCTTGGAAGTTAGTTCGTCATATGCTGCATTCAGCTGCACAGTCACAACAGCTATCAATCTTGAACAATTCATTAACTGAAGAAAGGAAAATCTCATTTTTCTTGAATAATATGGTCATATTTCAGATTTCAGTAATTTAGACTTCATAGAGGCCTCGATACTTCACTGGAAGTTTGGAACACTAAAACGGTCGCATGTTACCAAAGTGTGTGGCATTGTGCAATTTCTTGATGGAACGAAGCAGAAATATATAGGCAAACAAGGACTCACATTCATTTCAAGGAACCAGTACATGTAAGCAATGGCAACAGCCGGGGCCCTTCCCAATCCAGCAGTGCAATGCACATACGCTTTTCCTTTTCCCTCAGAGATGGCCCATTCGAGTGATGAAACTGCTTTAGGTAGACCATTTCGCAAGGAATCTGGATCGAAATCCTTTGCCTGCAGTAGTCAATAAATGAAGTAAGGCAAATCCACAAAGGGTCCCAAAACTTACGTTGTTGTTGGTCTGGAATGTTTTCCAGGACAGAGCGCGATGCTTCTGCAATCCGAAATTATGATGTCGGTAAAAAGAAAGATTATGTTATGTCTAGAAAGTCTGGGATTTTATCCAGGTTATTTTAGTATGAATGTGGGGAGGGATATTTTCTTACGGGTCTCCTCATGTGCCGGATTCCACGTTCTTTACACCTTTTTATTATCGACTGCAAATCAATTCCCCAATATTCAACATCCTTGTCCTGCTGCAAGTTTAAAATGTATGCCACATTCTCTTCTTCCTTCAGGTGGTCTATATCTTCTGGTTTCTGAGGCTGGGAGCCGACTATCAACTCATCAGTTATCAGTGTGTAGTTCATGCCTGAACATTGAACACGAGCAATCACATTAGATGAAGCCACTGGAATAGATTACATGGTACTAATTTCTCTACTCTTAAATAGTACGGGATTTGTTTATTTCTTCAACGTTTATCCCAAATGCAAAACCCAAAATTCCCGTAGCTCAAACTTCACTTATCACCATTGTCCCTAGTGATTCTGAATTCGGGGAAAAAGGCGTTCTGAATCACTAGTCACTTGTAAAAAGAAAAGTCCTAATCCTCAACAACTTCAGCAATAAGGCATTGCTGCTGCTCAAAATCGTGGTAATCTACGCAGACTGATATCTGATTTGATCGTACGTAGCTATTGTTCAAAGTTACTGCAAAGTAACGAACTTTTCGCATCTTGTATCAAATAAAAAACAGTTTTCAGGACCAAAAAGAAGGAAAAACTGTTTCTGCAATGCAATGCATACTTTCTTCTTGTGGCACCCACGCACTCCATAGGGGGATTAAAAATTGAACTGGTGCCAGAATTTCTTACAGAAAAGGTGCAATGAAAAGTTAATTAGTTACTATCTTAAAGCACTAATCCTACATTTAGGTAAAGATCAAAAGTGTGCAACTGAGTTATAAATAATACATCATATAAAGTCACAAAATTTAAAATCCAATAACATATATTTAATTGGGTTTTGTCAATAAATTGCATTTAGCACTTTCAAATTTCCATCTTTTGATCAAACTACACCACTAATCAGAAAAATAGAGAAAACCCCACAAAAGATAACAAATTACAGAATCATCAATTCATCAAAAAAATGAAAAAGCAAGCTGAAATTACAAAAAATGTAAATGTGGGGAAGTTACGAGACTGACCCAGATCATGGTGGTACTCATAGGGGTTCCTCATCATCTTCTTCATGGCAGTGTTGTACTCCTCCACCGTGTTCTTTGATTTGGAGGGTCTGCTGCTCGTGGGGTTTTCCGGCAATCCACAGTAAATCTTGTTGGGTTTGGAGGAGTTATTGGAACCCATTAAATAATTGCATGGAGATTTCATAATCTTCTTCAAAAACGCATCGTTTTCAAGTGGAGCTATGAAGACTGAACCAAAGCAACTGTTGCCTACACTTGCCATTTTCTCTCCACTTCTTTCTTCTTCTTCTGGAACCAGAAATTTATACCAGACCGATGATTTGTCCAAAGTGCCCTTGGAATTCAATCAAAATTCCTAAATGTGAGGGCATTGAATGTGATTCTTCCAAGTTCCAAGATGATATTTTTCTAATACAACAGATTGGTTTGGTATCATAAGATCAGGTTGCTCATGGACCATATCATTGGTTCACTAAAAACCAAAATCTTTTAGCAAGCTATTTGAGCATGCGGTTTTCACTTTTCGAAGAAGTTTTTAGACCACTTTTCAAGTATTTACCTTTTGTACATGTCTACAGCCATGAAATGGTTGACATCTAATTTTTCTCATTTTTCTTAAATGTTGTTTATAGTAGTTGATAAAATGAGACTTACACAAAAAACACTTGCATGCAATCGTTGCATACGACATTTTTCTCGTATTTGTAAATGAGTGACATAATTATATTTGTGAAAAAGATACTGCATGTAATATGTGCGTGCAAGTTCCATTGACTTGTAATGGCAAATATTAAACCTCACTTGCCCGGGGGATTTTCTTATATACTCTGAAAGTATAAACCTCATAGAGCGCCCCAAGAAGGAATTTCTGATTTGAATACATTCCTAACACCATCAGAAATTTAGAACATTAGCTTTTTTCAACTGTTTTGGGTCAACGATAATAACAAGTATTATTTTTAGTCTGCATGTGATTATACACATAAAGATACAGACGTGCTGCAATTTGATAGTGTTATTATTAAATCACACAAAAATTAATATAACTTAACCATTAATCATGGGGTTGGAGACCATCAAATTAGTGCCAGACACACTAAAAAAACATATATCTAACAAAACTGTTGTCATTTCACATGAAAATTCCTGCACACCTGTGCACTACTGTGGCTACAAATCATCAAATCACATTCTAATTGTCTTTAAGAAAAAAAAACTCCAAAACATGACTTTTTTAGGGTTAGATCGAGGACAGTACATACATGCACCATGTTTTGATGTTTCGTGTCAGATCAACACCATGCAAAGAATATGTTCTCAAAATCCTACTTTGCAATTCTCTCTAACCTTTTTGCCTTTTTAATTTTCACTGCAGAAAAAGAATTAGGGTTATCAACTTATCATGTAGTAGTAAAAAGAATAATATTTTCATCTGTCAATTATCTGCTAAACTAGCCAATCGTCTATCAAAAGTCTCCTGCCAACGTACGTTAATTTGTACGTATAATCTTAGTCTCAATTATTTGTACACAGAAAAAAGAAAGAGAAGAAGAAAAGGAGGATGAATTCTCTGGTTGTGAGTTTGGTGCATACTTTTTGATCCATCAATTAATCCCCACTAGAACAACACAAGGACAGGTGTTTGGTCAGTGGAGTGGTACCAAAAAACTCCCCACTAAACACTGCCTGCTTGATTTAGATGGTCCCCTTTCAAGAACATTTTAAGTTGTGGTTTTTATAGAGTCCATTTAGCCTGAGCAAAAGCTACTAAGCTAGATTATGACTAATCAGTGTTTGATCTAGTGACAATTGTCTTCGCTTGGTTAGAAAAAATCTCATATTCGATTCATACAAATGTGAAATTGGTATTATACATGGTTAACCTAAATATAGTTTGTTTTTATTGTGATGGTCGAGCTATGTTATAAATATTTATTTAATTGTAAGAAGTCTCAGATCCAATTCATTTCATATGAATGTAAGATTGATACATACGTTTAACTAGCTCCTTTGTGATGGTCGAGCTCTGTTGTGGATGTGTTATCCAGAAACCTTGAGATGAGAATAAATTGTTATACCGAATCTGAACTTGGTTTCACCTGTCCTGGTTTGGCCGATAGAATTGCTAGTGCCATTGTTTGCTTGGTTTAAGTAATACTTTATGTCATTAATCTTATCTTGTTGCAAGAAAAAAAGTATACCTTTTATGACTTATGCGCAACTTTTTTTTCTTTTATATTCTTATAATATAATAGTTATAATTAAGAGTAAATTACATTTTGCACCATTAAATTTGGGTGAAATTGCAAACTCATACATCATCTTTAAAACATAACAATTTCATACACAAATTTGCTATTTAGTTGCAATGTCATACATTCGTTAAAAAATCTGTTAAGTTAACAGTTAAGTGATGACGTGGAAGATATGAGGCTCACATCTTTTACTGACGTGGATCCCAACTTTGCACAAGGTGGATAAAAAACAAATGAAAAAAGGTAATTAATAAAAAAAATCAATTTTTGTATAATTTTTGTATTGAATTTTTTGTATAATTAAAAACTTAGAAAATAGAAAAGAACAAAAAAAACAAAAAACCCTAACCCTCCACAATTCCACGCCCCGCCGTTCTTCCTCTCCCCCGTCCACCATCTTCATACCTTTCCTCAGCTACGCCGACCCCGACCCTAGCCACCAACTATCTCTCTCAACTGCGACTTGGATTCGCCGACGCCATGATCGAACACATACCCATAAACCTTAGATTGCGAAATCTCCGTCCACCTCCTTGTCTTTGGACATCTCTTCTACAACGTCGTCGAACTTGTCGATCTTGTCCTCGGTGGCTTTGAAACCGGCATCGTCGTATTGGTCAACATCACAGTGAACGAGGCTCAGTCTCGCGGAAGCGTTGGTGGAGGTGGGGGTTACAGCCGCTTAGGCGGTGGTGGTGGATACATATCAGATGGCGACCGGGGTTCGATGTCACAACGTCACTAGGGTGGAGAAGGACTGCGTGTTTTTTTAGACAAATATTTTAAAATAATTTAATTATAGTATTTAACTTAAAATGGATTACTGTTTCTTTAAATATTATTTAATAGTTAAACTTTTCTTAATTTGTTTTGTAACCACATGAAAATATTTGGCTTCCACGTCATGAAAAATGTGGGGCTCATATTTTTCAAGTCATCACTTACACTATTAAATTTTGAAGCATTAGTGACGTTTAATTTCATCCCTAAATACCATTATTAGGGGCATTTATGTTGTAAAACCGCCTCAAATGGGAATGAGTGGCGGAAGAAGTATCCGCCCCTTTAAACGGCATCATTAATACTAATTAGAGGCGAAAATTCCCTTATTCCGCCCCTAATAATTCTTATTCCATGTCAGCGTTTTCACCCATTAAAGGTGCAAACTTCCGCCCCTACTACTTTTAATATAATAAAAAATATATAAAATCCAGAATTAAACAATCCTATTTTTATTAATTCACAAAAATAAAAAAAAGAATACAAATATTTCCCTTCACTCCCTCTTTTCTTTTATTCATCTGCACATTCATCCAACTCAAAGATTTGCAGATGTTCTTCCCCTATTTCAATGGAGCATCTGTTAATAAACAAAACAGAAAACAAACATAATTGTTTAATTTGTAAGAACAAACCATGACAAGCTTAATGCAATTACTTATTGCAACTTCATAAACAGCAAGACAAGATGACTCTGAACTTGAAGTTGCGATTTCTTCCCGTGTATTTGACACCTATGTGATTGAATCTCGCAAACAAAGCCTGAACAACAAAGCCCAATTCATTCACAAGGATAGGGATCTAAATTTTCAACTCATTATATTATAAACTACAGAGAGAATCAAAGAGGTAAACGATGACATATAAAAACAGAAATCGATTTCTTCCCGTCCAAATCAAAACCCTAGCAGATCCAGTCACCGAATCCATAATGCCCTGGATTCAAATCCATATAAACAATTGCTTGTTGGTTGTGGGTGCTTAATTCATAGCATCTTGAAAAATAAAAAATAAAAAACATAAGTTAAATCCCATAAATCAAATAAAGAAATAAGAAGACTCTTATAAGCTTGAATGAGGAAGGAGAAGAACAAAGGAAGAAGGAGAAGAAAAATTCGATGTGCGACGCTGGAAGGTGATCGATAGAAATGAGGGAAGGTGGGTAGGCTTAGGGTTTCATTTATGATTCATCTCTTATTTTATTTTTTTTAAACATCAAAATGTAAATAATAAAATTAAAATGAAATAAAAATCATTAGGGGCGGTTGTTTTCACCCTTATTATTTCTTTATCCGCCCTAAATAATAACAATAGGGGCTCATGTCTCTTCCGCCCCTATTTAATATTAATAGAGGCGCTTATTTATTTCTGCCCCTAATGAATCGCCCCTAATAATCAATATTTTAGTAGTGTTAACGGTTAACTTAACAGATTTTTTAACGGATGTTTGACATTGTAATTAAAGCAAGTTTGTGTATGAGATTGCAATGTTTTAAAGATGATATATGAGTTTGCAATTGGATCCAAATTTAAGAGTGCAAAATATAATTTACTGTATAGTTAATTACTAGAAAAACCATTCCCATCAAAAGTAATGGATCGAAGAAAAGGCAAAATACAAATATATATATATATATATGCATTATTATTGTCTTTGGAAATACAGTAACCATGAGAGAGACTCAAAACCAATTTGATGAAGACTTTACAACCTACTTTGGTGATATTGAATGATAAATATCTTAATCCGGTTTGTAATTTGTTTTGGAAAATAACCCCGCGCGATTTCAAAAGAAAGCAAATAGAAATAGGTGATCTGTAAAATATGTACATGTTTCTATGAACCCAATTTTGCTATATTGGTGAAAATTGAAAAGTTTAAACTCCAATTTCATGAACTTTTGAATCTTCTTCTCTAGTTTGATCATGTGCCCCATTGACCCCGACACCTCCTCCTCCCACCTTTACAAACCCTAATGTGACCAAAAGTTCTAGGCCCCAATCCCCTACGTGCAACACTACGAATGTTCCGATCCCACCAATCAGCCCATAAGCTATGGAGTAAGTCAACGGCATCAAAATCAACGTCACAAAGGCTGGGATCGCCTGCCTCATGTCGTCCCACTCAATCTCCACCACTGATTTCATCATCAGCACCCCAACCAAGATCAGGGGCGGCCCCACTGCCCAAGCCGGTATTGACGCCAATAACGGCGTGAAGAAAAACGCCAAAAAAAAGTACCCCGCCACCGTCAACGCCGTTAGTCCCGTACGTCCGCCCTCCCGTATGCCCGTAGAGGACTCGATAAATGCCGTCACGGGTGACGTGCCCAGCAAGGAACCCACCACGATGGACGAAGCATCTGACATGAAAGCAAAATATTGGCCCTCAAAATTACCATTTTCGTCCGTAAATCCGGCGAACCGAGCCATCGAGTAGAGAGTACCGGTCGTGTCTAGTATGTCTACGTATAGAAACGTAATTAGTGCTTCCCAAAAATACCCCTTCCCAATATTCTTGAAGCTCAGTGCCCCGGCCGTACTCTCAATCGTATGTATATCAACGACCTTCTTGAAGTATTCATACGCCGAGTCTCCCGCGGGAGTATTTGGAAACGCCGTTACTTCGGTGTTACGAAACCAGGAAACGGCAGTTACGAAAATTATCCCGTAAATCATCGCCCCCTTCACATTTTTAACCAAACAATAAGCAATAATTACGAAGCCGACCACGCCGAGCCAAAACGTCGCGCTTTCCATTCGGTCCCTGAGGCACATAATATCCCCCGAAACGGCACCGCCCTGGATCAAACTAACGGTTCCGTTAGCGGCCGTTATGACGGGGGCCAAAGATGCCCGCGAGGAAGCGGGGCAGGCTCCGAGCGTCACTAACGTTGACGAGCTGTACCCGATTAACCCGATTCCCTGATTGTTCTGCAACCCGATAAACGCCAGGAAGAGTCCTATACCCGCGGAGGAGCTGATCCGAACCGGTTTCGGAACTAATTTCGCTAGCTTGGCGCGCAACCCGATTGCGGAGATGAAGAGGAAAATCAAGCCCTCGATAAACACGGCGGCCAATGCGCTCTGGTACGAGACATTACCCGACCCGTGAAACCCGACGACGGTGTATGCGAAATAGGCGTTGGTGCCCATACCCGGAGCTAAAGCAAGCGGGAGATTCGCGAAGGCGCCCATGATTAAGCAGCCGATGAGGGAGGAGGCGACGGTGGCGACGATGAGATCTTTTCGGACTTTTTCCAGGCAGGTGGAGTAGCCAGGGTTGACCGGGTCGAATTTGCACGTCGAGTCGGGTTGGATGACCGACCCGGTGCAGTTTTGGAGGGACTGGGTCGGGTCGGAGCATAGGGGGATGCAGTCGGAGACGGAGCATGTACCGCCGGAGTCGGAGAGGATGGAGGCGTTGACTGCGAGGATGTAGGCCATGGTGAGGAAAGTGGCGGTGCCGGCGCGGAGCTCGGTTGTGAAAGTGGAGTTGCGCTCGGCGAGTTTGAAGTGCTTGCCGACGCGGGTTTTGGCGACGTACGTGTTGAGCCGCGTTAGGGATGGCGGCGGCGGCGGCTCGTGAGCCTCCACGTCCATCGAAGTTTGTGTTTTTTTGTTGAGGTTTGAGAGATTGAGAGCTTTGAAGTCTCTGCTAGTGCTAGAGAGTATTGTTTGTTTGAGTTGGTTTATACGTGGAGATGGTGATGTGGGGTTGTTTTGTATTGTAATTTGTAAGTGTGGGGTTTATATAAATATATGATTAATTTTATGTGTGTGTGTGTGTGTGTGTAGAAGAGGGAGAGAAGTGGAGGATTTAGTAATGCCAAAATTTTATGTGCGTGTGTGAGGGAAAGATTCCGAGGGATCTTTTATGCAGTGAAAAGTATCTCCGAGTTGCTATTGGATAGCCAATAGCGTTGATTTTGCGTTTAGGGGCTTGCAACGGTCTATCATGCAATGCAAGTGGAGTTTTTGCATTGGGAGACTTACATGCAACAACGGGTAATAACTACTCACACGCATGTAAAAATTAACGAGCTCTCTTTAGCAATACTCTTGTGTTTTTATATTAGGATAGTGATTTTCTAACTTTTTTTTTTTCATGTACAGTAAAATCTCGATAAAATAATAACCTCGTTTAAATAATAAAAAACTCCAGTCCCAATTTGGGCCTATGTACTAAAATAATAATTTCGCTTAATGCATAAGATAATAATTTTTTCTAACTTTCCTTAAGGCCCATTGGATATATAAATTAATAATTCTTTAAAATACATAAAAATATAGTACATAACAATTCATAATGCATATGATAGACTTTTTACCAAACAATTTCAACCACTTGAGAAGGTAAATTCTATAGTTGCTGCTTCACCATACATTTTCTGCAAAAACTCTTTTGCCTTGGTCTGGATCATTTCTCCAGTCATATTCACTTTCTCTTGATATTGGAGAAACCACTCATACAATACCTTTTCTAAGTCGGGATATTTTGCTGATTTGTGCCTCTTCACATTGTTATTTTTCATCTCATCAGACAAATACTCTGTTGACCTTTTAAGTGTGTTTGATATTGTTGATTGGCTGATGGAGAGCTGATACTTTTGTAGAACCCATTGTTGCAAATCTTTTTTAGTAGAAGAAGGATGCTCATTTTTATACTCGCATAAAGCTTTCCTCATCTCATCAGTTAATGTAGACTTTTTCACTCATTTCAAATGAGAAGCCATGGAAGAACAAGATAACATGATTTTGGGTTTCATAGATTATTTATATAGAGATCATGTTCTATGTATATGCATGTACATTGAGTGATCTAAACCACTTTATCTTCTAATTCAATGAATATGTATATACATGTATCTTTAAAACCCTTATATATTCTTCTTTTTAATGTCCATTAGAAGTTTGTCTAATACATGAATATATGACTATGACTTTTTATAAGATACATGAACATATTTTCTTTGAAAACAGAAAATCTTTTATAAATTTAAAAAATATTAATTTATCGATAAAATAATAAATTATTCATTTATCGATAAATTAATAATCTCGTTAAAATAATAATTTTTTCCAGTCCCAAGAGTATTAATTTATCGAGGTTTTACTGTACTCCTTGCTTTTCTATAGCTTTGTATCGAATAAATTAGAAAATAAAGAGAAAAAAATGTTGAAAGGAAAATTAAAAGTGTGAAAATCACTATTATATATCTAAAACAATTAGGCCTCGTTTGGCAGCTCGAACTGTACTGACTATTTCAGTCGGATAGGATAATTTGTGCACCGGATAGTACTGACTAAATCAGTTGAGCGCATTTGGTGGCATGTCAGATTTATCTGTGCATCGGATAGTATGTCGAACTATAATAATTTTCTAAAAAACTTTCACAGAATAATTGATGTTAAAATGAAAAAAAAATAAAAATAAAACCAAAGAAAAACAGGAAAAAAAGAAGAAGAAGGAATTAATCATTACTACACTGACAAAATAAAAAAAAAACATAAAAAAGGAAGAAAAAAAACTCAGGAGGTTTCTCTCCCAATCGTGTCTTCCTTTCTTCATCATCTTCCCCACGCATCAAATCCCACCATTCTATACAAACCCACTTCCTCATTTCTTCAATCTCCCAAAACCCACATCGATTCACCAACCAAAACAATACTACTAATTAAATTGAAGATACAAATCGATGAAGAAAAGAAATCAATTTGCAAGAAAAAAAAAAGATCAACTAATTTCATAAGAGAGAGAAGGAATACCTTCGATGAGGATTTCGCAATGCGCATGAGGAGAAAGCGAGCGTGATTTTTGCGTTAGCGTGACCCGACTAATTATATAGAGGTTTTTGGCGTATAATTAGTCGAGTGTTAGGGGTATTAAATAGTGGGCCGTGTTTAATTAGTCGTGCGACTATTTCAGTACGAAGCGCACCAAACACCCAGTTCCTTATTATTAGTCATATTCAGTGCGCTATACAACGTACCAAACGAAGCCGTAGCGTCTAGATTGATTCAAGTGAAATGGTTTCCCAAATACCAAAACAATCATCAACGAATTAGAATTCAAAATGCCTCTAAGTTATTCCCAAATAAGTTAGGATTCTTATGTTGACATTTGTTGTTTTTCTTAAATAATTAAAATAAGGGGGTGTATTTAATTGGGATTTTGAGAGATTTTAATTCTTTTAATAAATTTAGGGGTATTCAATCAGGATTTTAAGTGATTCTCTAAAAGTCTAGGTGTATTCGATCAAGATTTTAAGAGAGTTTATTAAAATCCTTAGAAATCCTGGTGTATTCAATTAGGATTTTAAAGAAGTGTATAACATTATTCAATTAAGAATTGATTTTAAAGGATTTAAAAAAGTTAAGGAATTTGAGGGAATTTGAGAGATTTCATTGTGTATTTTAAGCATTCACAAATCTCACATCTCTTCTTGAGATTTCGAGGGAATTGAATCAAAATTTTACCTGGAATCTCTACAAATCAATTAAACTCCACCAAAATTCATATATTTATAAATTCATTAAAATTCCTCAAAATCCCAATTGAATACACCCTCCTAAGATTTAAGGAAAAATCATTTTGGAAAGAACTTCAAAGAATATTCGTTCTTGTCTGACTAGAAAAAGAAATAGGTTGTATCTTTTGTTTTTCTTACTAATCATCATGTGGAATTTGAAGAAAAACCATCTGCATTGCATTTGCCCTTCTTTGAAAAATATAAACTGCCCATATATATGAGTACATTTTAAACGAAATGAACGTTTTGTGGAAACATTTTTGTGTAGTTATATAATGAAGAATTGGCGACAATTTTCTTGTCAGCTGAAATTTTTTTTTTAAGGAAAAAAAAAAGATAAAGGAAGAAGAAAGCCACATTTTTTGGAGTAATATGCATAGATAGTCACTTCAAAGAAAAACGTAGTCATAACTTATTTTTCTTGAAGTGTGAATGTGGTGTGAACAATAGTATAGCAGTCTTTTGAAAATTTGGAACATAATCATAACTTATTTCCCAATCGAACTATTAAAAGATTAGTATGAAATTTGTGACCAAACCCATCTAGAACCCTATAACCAATCGTTACTCGTATATATAACAGCAAAGGTTGTAAGAAGTTGAAAGTCAAAGTATGACTTCAATTCATCCAGCCAGATTGATAAAGATATTGCGACTTTTTAGTTTCTTTTAAGGTATTTTTCTCAATTTTCAAGCATAAATTGTAGTCTATATTCAACGGCATAGTAGTATTTGTACTTGGAACCTTATAACCAATCGTTACTGGTATATATAACAGCAAAGGTTGTAAGAAGTTGAAAGTCAAAGTATGACTTCAATCCATCCAGCCAGATTGATAAAGATATTGCGACTTTTTAGTTTCTTTTAAGGTATTTTTCTCAATTTTCAAGCATAAATTGTAGTCTGTATTCAACGGCCTAGTAATATTTGTACTTGGAATACGGTAACGTAGTGTTATCATTTTGTTTAAATTATGATATGTGAATTTGTTGTTTATTAATAACTTTATAAGTGTAACATAATAACTTTGTTGTTCTCTCTTATTATAACACGTAAAATAATACACCACGTGATTCAAGAGTGGAGCCAGCTAGTGGCCGCACTGGCTCTAGCACACCCTATGTTTTAAAAGATGAAATTTTTTGATGTTAAAATAAGCATATTGTGAAAAATTTAAGCCTAATATTGCACAAAACAAAAATTTAGTCTACCCCTAACACCCAAATCTCACTCTGTACTACAAGGAATATAAATTAACCCAACCCTATATAAATTCCTAGCTCCGCTCTTGACGTGACTTGTGTTCTCGGTTCTCATTTTCCATGATACTTGTAGGATTAGACCACTAATTTTGGTTTTGACCATAAAAAAAAGAAACCACGTATTAGTTTTGGCTCATAGAATGTGGGTGCATGTAGCAAAGTGGCGCTGCTGTCCAGTTGCCAATTTTGTTTCCAAATTTATAGAGTCAAATAAAACACAGCAACACCTTCAGGTTGAAGTTGACCTTCACCCCCACCCCTAGCACAATTTCCTTTTGATATCCAATATATATTGCTATTCTTGTTACAACTTTTTTTTTTTCCAAAAATCGTTGAGAAAACTACGGCATGTTTGTTGTTTGCGCGGTTTTTATACTCAACTTCAATAACACTCTCCCTAATAGTATTATTTTCTTTGTCACATTATAAAATAAAACGGGACTGGGAATGGGGGGATATTCAATTATTCACAGCTGATACTCTTGATTATTATTCTTATTTTGTTTATTTTTTAAATGAACATTAGCAATTAATTTAAATCTAATTACCAATCGGAATCAAACCTTAATTATCTGCTTAAGAATCTTAGTTGCTTGCTTAAAGTAAATGATGCATCTTACAAACGCAGCAACAGTGCGCAGCTGGAGCTATAGTAAAGTGGTCCAATTAAGCAAAGAGAGAAAGCTAGGGGTCAATGTGCAATAACTTCCACCTTTCAAGGATCTAGTAGTGGATTCCAGGTAGTTGTTTAACTCTTAATCCAAGCTGTTAATTAACCAGTAAAACCCGGTGTATGAACTAATCATGATAGTATATGAAGAAAGGGGTGGCACCGGAGAGAAATTCTCTTGAAATCAGTATATTATCTCATTTTTTTTGTCAATAATATATTATCTCATTGGCATCACTGATACAATAAATGATTATCATGTATTCAAAATAGTACATCATATGCCGGTTAGATAGTTGTCATGTGATGACACTAAATGCAAGAAAGAATCTCTCGTGACAATGGGCTATATTCGAGTTTACTTATTTATATATGTGTGCTCGCGAGTTGATCAACATGCAAACGATATAAAGATAAGGATAACAATAATAAAAAAACTCATTATACTATTAATCATAAAAATAAGGAAAGTTACATATAATTTTATTGTTAGTTTTTCTGGGCTCAATTATTGTATTATTAGTTAAACATGTTAATAGTGTTAATACATTAGGTCATATATTAGTGCATGTTTCGAGTTGTGTTAAGGTATCGTATTGTGTCTGAAACATGCTTATGTACACAGGGTCAGTTAATTGTCATATGTCGGTATACAAATAATCTTGTTCATTTTAATTAGTTTGCAACCAAATTTGTTTCTTCTAACTATAGAGGGCTTAAAAGTCATTACCCATACCCTCTCCCAAAGCTGTATGGAAGGACAAATGGAGTGAAGTCTCCCGTACGTATTCATGCAAAGTTACGACTACATGTCATGCATGATTCATGAGAGCCAATATTAATCCTACTTGAACTGGTGAACAGATATTCATCGTCATCAAGTGTAAAGATAAGCTAGCTAGGTCTTCAATTATTGGGTGACAACTTCACGAGAGCAGTAGTGTCCTTGTTGATCAGGGCACAGTGGTTTTCAGTATTGAATGCTGCATCTACTTCCATAGAAAATTCGACAGGATATGGCAAGAAAAGAAGACTCTCTGTCTCTCAGCAGATCAAATTGCATTATAGTTTTTTGTCCTAGCCACCCAGCAGCTCAGAAACATGTACGTACTATAAACATTAGTACACGCCCAAAAGAGAGTAGTAAATGAATCGGGCTCAAAGTTGTTCGAGTTAGGTGTATTCTGAACAATTTTTCGATCTATTGAAGCATGGTCACATGGCATTGATGACAGACTATACTCCTCCTTCCATGCATTTTCGGTATACTATGAGACAGTAGAGTACCTTTGACTTCTGGGTGATCAAATAGTATGCCAAAGCAAAGTGCCGGTGGTCATAAAAATGCATATCCTTGAGAATTCGAACTCAAGTTTAGAGTTCCAAACTTTTGCTCGTTTAAACCAACCCATTGGAATTGGCGTTACTATTTTTTTTATATAACACGTGAACTTATTTTTTTCATTAATATACTTTAAAAGTGTGACGTATTAATTATGTTATTCACCTAAAAATTTCTCGTGCTCTACAGAAACCCAAAGCAGCTGCCAGTTAGTGATGTTGAAAAAACACCATTCAGAAAAGAAAGAGCCCTTTAATTTCCATGCCAAACCGACCTACCTATTCCGTGACTTTCCACGAGCATATCATTTTTACCTGCTTCCATTGTAATTAATTATAATAAGATGGTTTCTGCAAATCAAAGCATAATTAGTTATGCTTCTTAAGCTGGATGGCATTATATTAATTGCTACTTTCTGTGGGGTTATAATTATATGGTGGTAATGTAAAATTTCCTTTAGATGATTATGACAAGCACATAGGATTAAATTTCAGATTAAACAGTAATTTATTTCTTTATATGAAAGGTTGCGCGCCATGCAACCCACCGTTTGAGGAACTTTTCAAAGTTTCAAAGTCTCAATAAAGAAAAAGAAAGTTTGAGGAACATTGTGTCATTTAAGACAAAGTTTCCTGCTAAATGTTTATTGTAAGTTAAAAGGACAATGACGGAGCACAATTGAGAAATACATGAAGTTTAATTAGTTTTAGAAAAATGACATCTCATATTATCATTAGCTTGTTGGACCCCCTGTTTTTTGCCCACTTGTATAATCATGGCATCTAGTACTTAGCACATTTGTGCTTTATTTTGATTATATAATTGTTAAACTTAATTAATGATCAATTGGTTCCACTTTCATCAACTGTTTTGATATATATTATTAGACGTTTACATACATCAATGCATGGTTGACAATAATATACACATTCACACACTATACATGTACAATTATCACATCGTCCAAAGCAAAGTTCATTCATACTATATAATTAAGTGAGATATGCTTAATTAATATAAGAAACATTTCTTATTCCCTAATCATAGGAGTTTCACTGAAATTCCCAACCAATTTAGACAAAAAGAAAAAGAAATGCACTTATATACTTGGTATTGGACCCACAATTTCCATAGTGTGGCACTTTTCTCTGATTCATCCATGGTGTGGGACTTTGAATGGCCAACAAGAAGTAAGGGTTTTTTTTTTTTTTTTTTTGTGGCACTCCACAATCCACACTCTACATATTATATACACATTTCTTTGAAAGCATGCAGCAGGACAAAGCTCTTTCGGCTTTCCTTTGTTTAGTGAAAGGTGATTTGATGTTGAAGTACAAGTTGCTTCAAATATCACAATCCTTCTATCTCTCGATCCCATTTGTTGAGTCCAACCATGACCATCCAAAAGATCCAAACTTTCCTTTTTAAAGAATATTGGATCGGATCTGCTAATTCATTATAATCGTAACTATTTTTTTGCTTTATTTTAAGTTTAACTGGCAGATCGTTAACTATTTTATTCCTAACTTATTTTCCGGTTCTATCTAATCTGCTCCACTAACTCTAGGGTTAGGGCTTGAGGCTTAGAACTAAGTAAGATGTCTCATATGAGTTTTCCTTTTGCTAAAGATGGGTTTTGGGTATTTAAAATGAAACTAGACAAATGGAGAGGTGTAGCTTCTTCCTTCAATGTGTGACGGCATTCGTTTGCTTGGCAATTACGTTTCTCGTGGGTTATATAGTAGCTAAAATGGTTATAACTTATAGTAGCCTGATAGTTACACGTGTGACATGACAATCAAAAGAATATACATCATGGAACTCATTGATTTTTGAGTTGAGAATTAAGGAAGGAAATTAACCCTACAAAATCAATTACTCAAAGTTTCAATCTTTTAGATAAAAGTGGTAGAGCCCATTCACACCAAGCAGGTGAAGCTTCATGCATCTATTGATTCTATTCATTTTCAAGTGTCCTATTTTTAATTATTTTTTTGGGTCACTCCCTCTATTAATTTCAATATTGATTATCTTTCAATTAAAGTAAATTATGTTCGTGGACCAAATTAAAAACAGAAAAAGATGAAATTAAGAGAGTATAATGCATGTCATATCAAAAGATTAGAACTCAAGAGAGGAGAGACTGAATGATGCTATAGCTTTAGCAAGTGGAGAACCCCCTTATGGCTTATGGGTTGGAGACAATTTAGGATGATTATGATATATTTATACCATCTCTTTCTCCTGTCTTCTTTGTCCATCTTCAACGGGACAGTGGAGAACCATTTTTTTTTTTATTCTATGATTTTCTAAAGCATTTTTTATGATGGAAATCATGTGGGCTCGCTCATCATTACCCTCTAAATCTAATTGTAATTAATCTCTTTGATGGAACGGGAAAACTTTTTTTAACAAATTTAGAGGAGGATGATTCGAACTTAAGTTCAATGGAATAGAAAACAATGTCTTGATCAATTAGTTTAACTTTATATTTGTTAAAACGAAAATACTTAAGAACATGAACATAATAATAATGATATTGTTAAATGTTCATAATCTTTCTAGAAACGGAAAATTTTATTTTAACAAAGCGAAGTACAAAAGTATTTTAATCTAGAAGAAAGGTCATTCGAACTTAAATTCTAGAAAACTGACACACTGCATAACTAACTAGTTTAACTTAGTTTTGTTAAACGGAAACCTTAAGAATATGAACATAATAATAATAATGATACTGCTAACTGTTCATAATCTTTTTCCCTGTAATCTCCAAAAGGACCAACCGTAACCTTTTTGATTAATTTGAATACTAAACTAAACAATTCCAAATCGGAATTTGAATTATGAGTCAAATCCCTGTGGGTTGCCAGCAAAATACCTGCCGCGATTCCACCAAGGGTCACGTGGCCAAAGCATGTGATCCCCAGTTGATTCTTGTAGACCAGATTCTGATTAATGAAAAATGGTTGGCCTCTAAGCTCTTGGAATTTAAGAGGTGGCGAAACAAAAACAGAAAATATGCTTTGCTTCCTCACAGTATTAATTTGTGCACCCTTTCTTTTTCTATGCGTCTTGCTCCATTTGGGTGCCATGCAGCAATCAATATTGGAATATGCTAACATGGGGTCGCCAGCTGCTCCAAATGATGACGATGACAAAAGTTAGGCACCTTTATTATGACTGGTGACACATTGGAGTGGAAATTTCTCTAATAGTGCGCATTAGATATAGGTGTGAGTGGCTCGTCGATCGTCGATCGGCTGTATTAGTGTATGTGTAAGTGGCCGGCTAAACAACTATATTGGGTTGGTCGATCGACCACTCGCATCCATATCTAATACACAGTAGTAAGGTTTGTAAAAGATTACATTCTCATTCAGATGTAGTGGTGGGCACGATTTGTTAAAGTTCACTTCACTTTGAAAATAAAAAATGAAAATGAATAAAATAATCTGTTTGGTTCGATTTCAATTCGTTTTGACTTTGACGGGTTCTATTTAGTTTGGACTAGAACTTATTTGTTGAGTTTGTCTCATCATCTATTGTGAAGCTTAAACCTAAAATTCAACTCTCCTACGTGAATCTATCAATGAACTCAAAGCGAAACAACAAAAAGACAACAAATGATGTGGGGAAACGATGATAGAGATGGAGGCTTGAGACTGTGATTAAGATGAGGGAGGTGATGGAGGTGAGGGAGTGAGACTATGAGGCAGATATGAGGTTAGGGTTTTGGTATTAGATTTAAAAGAAAAATGAGTTATATATCAATATGTTGTCTCGATTCATATAAATCGGTCTAGTTTGGTTTTTACATAGTAAACCTAAGAACTGAACTGAGATCATGTGGAATCGATTTTTTTTCTGACTCGGTTAGGCCTAGTTTTTTTCCGGTTTACCCTTAGTAAAATGGATACTTGTAGCCACCATCATTTGGGAGTAGGCTACGGTGCTCGCAAGCATTGCATGCTCACACCGATCTCACCGTTAAAAGGAGGGAGGAGGGAGGAGAGAGGGGGGCAAGGAGGGTGAGATCAGTGTGAGCATCCAATGCTTGCGAGCATTGTAGCTAATCCCCCATCATTTGAGTCCAATTTATGATACGAACCGAAAAGTCTTAAGCCCAACAAAACTTGGGAATTGATCAAAGAGAACAAAAGACTGGAAAACCTCACTCATAATAATACGTTGACGTGTGAGTCAAGAGTTAATAGTCAACACTTTTGTAATTAGTGTAATTTCCTTATTAGTTAGAATTCCTTTTTGTTAGGGATTTTCTTGTAACCCTAGTCAACTATGTACTTGTTTATGTATTTCCTCCTTGAGAGAAGAATTTACACAATAATTCAAACTCTCAAACTATCATACAATTTTATCTTGGCATCATAGTAGGTTTTGACCTGTTTCTTCTGGAAAACTCCTAACCACAGAAAAAGTTCAACCTTGTCGTGAGGCTACCTTTGTTGTCAGCCCTACTTTCTTAGTTGTCTTGTGTTCAAGACAACTAATCTTATCAAAAACCCTAAACCGAATCCTACCTCAGTTTTTTTTTTTTTTTCCGTTGCGATTATGAGAGAGGAGCATAAATCCGGCGCCATGGTTCCTAATGCAACTTGGTCTCAGATGATGGAGGTTCATGCAGTGGGATTGGAAAAACTCAGATATTTGACTGGAAAGACATCTCAGCCTGATGAAACTGATCCTGGTTTTTCGAAATGGAATACTGAAGTTTCAATTGTGAGGGGATGGTTGCTGAAGACCATGAAGCCCCACTTATTCGGGCTGTTTATTAGCCTACCGACTACGATAAATATTTGGTATGTTATGCCCCAAATGTTCTATGATGGATCCGATGAATATGCTATCTATGAATTGAGGTGTAAGGTCACTCATACTAGGCAGAGTTGTCGTCCAATCAATTTATACTTTGCAGAGTTGAAAACTATTTGGCAGGAATTGGATAAGAGACACCCTAGTTGAATGGTATGTGTTGCTGATTTGAAAAGCCGGAAGGAAGACCTCTAGAAAGATCGGATGTATGACTTTCTTGTTGGTCTTCATGATGTCTTCGATAGGGTGCGTGGTGATATTCTCCATATGAAACCACTACCGGGTCTTGAAGAATTTTGTAATATTGTTCAGCGTGAAGCACATCATCAGACTACGATGCTTGGTACGAAAATAATTAGTGTAGACAATTCCATGGAGATGGTTTCCAAAGCTGCACCTTCTAGACCCACTCAAGTCTTGCGACCTTCAGAGGTGGATGACAAAGACGACCTTCAGAAGTGGATGACAAAGACAACCTTCATTATGATTTTTGCAATGGAAAGCGGCACACTGATGAAACATGATTTAAAAAAAGCATGGCTTCTCTAACTGGTACCTGGAACGACGAAAGAAACTCAGGGCATAAAAGAATGCTAGGTGTGCAGGACAAGCGAAGGTAGCGGAGGCCAGTACTGGTATTGCAGTAATAACGGTTGGCAGTGAGGGGAGAAGAGCACGGATGCTGGTGTGGCCGAACCAGTCTTATCCCTAATGGATCAAATGGTTCTCTAGGACAAAAACAATTCAGTAATCCTGGAAGAGCCCTAATTGCCTCTGGCAATCGTGACTCCGGTTAGATTATTGATTCCGGTGCTACTGATCACATGACATACGACAAGTCTCTTTTTTATTCAATGATTCCTCTTCCAAAAGAGAGTGTAGTTACTGCAAACAGTGATCCATAACAGGGGCTGGCTCAAGTGCACTTACCCCGTCTTTGTCATTGCATAATACTTTATTTATTCCAGCACTATCAAATCATCTTTTATATGTTGGCCAAGTTACTGAACAACTGGATTGTATTGTATTTGTTTGTACCATATTATATTGACCCCGAAACCACCGAGTACCGGTCAACTAGGAGGCCTCGTAAACCCTCCAAAGGGTCCTTGCTGAGGCATCCCTGCCAAAGCACATGAGTTTCTCCTCAACTTGGAGACCAATCACAATGCGACACATGGCAACACGACAACAAAGCTCCTAGAGTCCCACATCGATCACGGACAACAGCGGGGGACTCTTTTCATATATAAAAGGAGAGTTCTCTCCCACAATTAAGGGGGCTTGGATCTGAGGACTCCTAATCCAGGCTTAGTCCTCTACTTATGCTTAAACCATTGTATTATGTAAACACTACATTATTAATGAGAACTCCTCTAACCTTGTAGACGTAGCCCAACTTAGAGTGAACCACGTACATCTCGTGTTTACTTCTCTACCCTTATCTCTTTACATATCACCATCACTTAGTAACCGAAGCACCCTCGTGAAGGTCACTACACCACACTTTAAGTTGGTCCAAGATTGACCTGATTTTTTACATCAACAGTATTAATGTTTTCTATTTTTTCCTACTCCAGGATATCCGGACTTGGACGATCATTTGGTGCGGTACTAAGAGAAGAGGGTTATACTATGTGGACGATGTTACACCTGGCAGAGTAAATCAAGTTTGAAGTGACGACAACGCCAAAATTAAGAAAATTTTGTTGTGGCATCGGTGACTTGAGCATGCTTCCTTTGGTTATTTACGAAAGTTAATTCCATCATATTTATTGGTGTTTCAGACTCTGACCTAGAGTGCCATGTTTATACTTTAGCTAAGAGTCATCGAACTTCTTATCTGTTGAGTTTCAATAAAAGTATTGTTCCATTTGAGTTAGTACATTCTGATGTGTGAGGTCCTTCCCCAATTTCTACAAGATAAGGATATCGATTGTCTACTTTATTTGTGGATGACTACACTAGAATGACCTGGCTATATGTGATCAAACATAAGAGCGATGTTCCCTCTATTGTTAAAAACTTTCAACGGATAATTCGCACTCAATTTTCTCTCCCCATCAAAGTATTCCGGTCCAACAATGAGGGTGAATATGTGAATGCTGAATTGTCCAATTTCTTCCAAGAACATGAAATTTGCATGAGACCACTTATCCACAAATACATTAACAAAATGGAGTGGCATAAGGATAAACATGCACATCCTTAAAAAGGCCAAAGCCCTCCTTATTGAACCTTCTGTTTCATAAGCATATTGGGCAGAGGTTGTTACCTATGCAATATACGTAATGAACAGAATTCCCTCTAAAGTCCTTGGATTTCATACTCCGCTAGCAGTATTAACAGATTATGTGTCGTTGCCTTCTTCACTCACTCTTACTCCTCATATATTTTGGCGTATGGCATATGTTCACCTTCACAAGAATCAACCCTACAAACTTGATCCTTTTGCAGTGAAATGCGTTTTCTTGGGTTTTGCCTCACAATAGAAAGGCTACCGGTGTTATCATCATTCATCTAGAAAACTCTATATGACTATGAATGTTACTTTCTCCGAGTCCGAGATATTCTTTTTTCAAGATGAACCCAATCATGTTCTTCAAGGGGTGACAGCTTATGAAAGACTGATTTGGTATGCCACTGTCTAATAGCAGCTATCGAACAACATCTGCTTGATCAGCAACTAGACACCGAACAACAGCTGTCTGACCAACATGCAGCCACCTAGCAGCAACTGTCTGACCAACAGACAGCCACAGAACAACAGCTAGTCATCGATATGCAAACATCTATTGAATAGACAGCTCTAGAATTAACCTTTATTTTCACATACTTGTTCCCTCTCACAAGTCTATGGAAATTCCTAAGGTTAGTGTTTCAGAAACTAGTACTTTATCTATTCCTAATGTTGTTGATCATGCTTATCAGTTGCCTTCAATACAGAATAGCGGAAAACCACCAATAAGATTTTCTCTAAAAGGGAAATTCATGATTGGCTGTCACCAAAGTATCAAAGTTTTGTGAATCAGATTATCGCTATAAAATTCTGACAAGGGTGAAGGATGCTTTAACCAATCCCAAATGGACAGAGGCAATAGAGACAGAGTTGGAGGCATTCTAGAAGAATGAGACATGAGAGATAGTCTCACTACCACATGGAAAGAAGTCGGTTGGGTGTAAATGGGTGTATACCATAAAGCACAGATCATATGGGACTTTTAACATGTACAAAGCTTGATTGGTTACAAAAGGATATACTCAGACCTTTGGGGTTGACTACCAAGAGACATTTGCTCTTGTCGCTAAGATGAGTACACTATACGGGTGTTGTTGTCCTCAGCGGTTAACTTTGATTGGCCTTTGAAGCAATTCGATGTTAAAAATGTTTTTCTACATGGTGACCTGGAAGAAGAAGTATACATGAATTTTTCTCATGGGTATGAAACGAAGAATGCTTTTGATAATGTGTGTCGACTCTAGAAAAGCAATTTATGGTTTGAAGCAGTCGCTGAAAGCTTGGTTTGGGCGGTTCACTCAAGCCATGAAAAGATTTGGGTATCGACAAGGGAATGCGGATCACACCTTGTTTATCAAACGCAAGGGTGATAAGGTGACCTTGTTGATTATCTATGTTGATGATATGGTGGTTACATGTTACGATACTAAAGACATGAATAAGCTACAAGGGTATCTAGCTTTCGAGTTTGAGATGAAGGATTTGGGTGCACTTAAATATTTTCTGAAGAAGTGGCTCGATCAAAGACATGTATCTATTTGTCCCAACGAAAGTATGTGCTAAATTTGCTCTCAGAGATAGGCATGCCAGCTTGTAAGCATGCCGAAACTCCTATTATTCAAAACCATCAATTAGCTATATCCAAACCAAGTTTCAACGGATAAATTAAGGTATCAAAGGTTGGTTGGCCGTTTGATATATTTGTCTTTTACTCGGCCTGATATTACATATGTTGTTAACATTTTAAGTCAGTTTATGCATGCTCCTAGTAAGGATCATATGGCAGTTGTGATGAGAATTTTGAGTTATCTAAATTCCTCTCCTGGAAGAGGTTTGTTGTTTCAAAAACATGGGAATTTAGAAGTTAAAGGATACACTGATGCTGATTGGGCTGGTAATATAATAGGTAGAGTTCAACATCTGGGTATTTCGCTTTTGTAGGTGGAAATCTAGTTACTTGGTGTAGTAAGAAGCAAAATGTTGTTGCTCGATCCACTGCGGAGGCTGAATTCAAGGGAATAGCTCATGGTATTTGTGAGCTTTTGTGGCTTTGGATCTTACTTACTGAGATCGGTTTTAAACTAGAAGATCCAATGCAACTTTATTGTGATAATCAAGTGGCCATTGAAATTGCTAATAATCCGGTTCAACATGATTGTACGAAGCATGTTAAAGTGGATAGACATTTCATCAAAGAGAAGTTGGATATTAAAATTGTTGATATTCCTTATGTGAGGTCTGAGGAGCAATTAGTAGATGTGCTAACGCATGTAGTGTCTGCTAAGGTTTTCCATGACTCACTTGGCAAGTTGGGCTCAGAGGATATCCACACACCAACTTGAGGGGGAGTGTTGGCGTGTGAGTCAAGAGTCAAGAGTCAATAGTCAACAATTTTGTAATTAGTGTAATTTTCTTATTAGTTGAAATTCCTTGTTGTTAGGAATTTCCGTGTAGCCCTAGTCAACTATGTACTTATATATATATATTTTCTCCTTGAGAAAGAATATACACAACAATTCAAACCCTAAAACTATCATACAATTTTATCTTAAGATGCAATCACATTTAACTTCAATCTTGCAAAACCAATTGAGCCTAGATATAATTATGATTTTACAATATTACAAGAATAAATTCATCATACAGTAATTTTAAATTAGAATAGCTTGAGATCTTTCCAGTATGATAGGCAGAAGGAAGAATAATGCATGTTGTTCTTCTTGTTATTGTTTCTGCTCACCTTGTCATGCCCACACAATGTCTTTGAGAGCTGGTCTCATATCATCTTCCAACAACAACCTAAATTCCAATGTGTCACCATTGGATTTCTTCATCTCAACCAAATGAGAAGATATGGATTGAACTAAAAAATCTCAGCCTCTATTGCCAATGCACCCTTCTTGCCATTATCGGATTTCTCGAGTTTCAGTAACCCTTTATCTTTCTTCACTTGCAACTTCAAATGCTTTGCATGTCCTCCAGCTTTGATATAATTGATGACGCAGGCTGTACAGATGTGAACTGCACTTCTTTCTTTGCGTTATCTTTTCCCACAAACAAACCACTCAGATCAAATCCACTTGAAAGAGAGATGATATCAAAAGCATTTAAATGGGTAGGTCTAGGTCTAGCCAACTCTTGGTGCTTTGCCTCATTAGTCTGATCAGCATCCGAAAAACCCATGTTTTCGACTTCTGTTATAGTTGCAATGGATTTGGATTTGAACCCCTTGCTAATTAAACCAGGGATTTTCCATTATGTTTGAAATGAAAATCCTTTTACTAGGGTTAGGATTGGGGATTTTAGAGAGTAGCAGGCGCACTTCATTTGAAAATCAATTAGGGCATTTGTAATCTGCTCTTCCAATTTTCGTATACTTTTGTATCAGATTTGCGTCATGGAATGGCAGATAACCAGCCAAAAGCACATGCAAAATCACACCATAAGACAAAATGTCAGCTTTTGCACCATCATACGCTTTTCTCCCCCAACTCCAGGAGCTACATATGCAGGAGTTCCACAAGTTGTGTGCAAAAGACCATCTTGCCTATTGGATTCCGCAAGCGCACTCAACCCAAAATCCGACACCTTCAGCGTTCCATTTTCGCCCAGCAGCAAGTTTTCAGGCTTCAAATCACGGTGATAAACACCTCTGCTGTGGCAAAAAACAACGGCGCTGATCAGCGGCTGAAAATACTTCCTCGCCATTTCCTCCTTGAGCCTGCCTTTCGAAACCTTTGTGGAAAAGCTCACCGCCTTGACATACTCCAAAACAAAGTAAATCTTTGTTTTCGTAGCCATGCCCTCGAAAATTTGCACTATATTCGGGTACTTAACGAGTCTCATTACAGAAATCTCTCCTTTTGTTTGATCAATTAGGCCAACTTTCTGGACCTTTTCTTTGTTGATTACCTTAATGGCCACGCTATGGCCAGTTTGGAGGTTTCTTGCATGATAAACTTTCGCAAAGTTTCCTTGACCTAACATTCTCCCAATCTCATACTATTGCATCAAAATCTTGCCCTTATTTTCCATTCCAAAACTCTTAAACCCTAACCCTAATCCACAACAACAACAACACTAAATTTATTGCTAGACTGCGGGGGTCACACGTGAATCTTTGGAAGCGGTTGGACGCTCTTGCCCTCTTTTGAAAACATTCAAACTTAACAAAAGGTATGAAGGAGAAATCGAGTGTAATAACGACACACTTGCTATAGCTGGAACGATGCATGGTTTACACCACCTCCAAATTTTCAAGAATGAGTTGACTGATGAAGGCTTGCGAAAAATTCTTGATTGTTGTCCTCGTCTCGTGTCGCTTGATCTGCCCTATTGTTTCTATCTTAAACTTGAGGGAGATTTGATAGTGAGATGTGCTAAAGGAATTAAAACATTGCGGATGCCCTATTATTTGTCTAGTTTCGTTATAGGCATTTACAAGTCAGTCGCAGATAATTTCTTTTGAGAAAATGCCGCCACAAGACAGTTATTAATGCGTGTTCATGCTTATCCGTATAAAGACTATGATGATGATGAACTGTAGCGCAAGTGATGAAGAACAATTACTCTATATTCCAAACCTTGTATTTGATTTTACCTCTTCCATTATCGTTTCTATAAAGAGTGACTCATTAGTTATTACAATAGTTTCAAAAATAAGCACATACCAACTGACCAACAAGAAAAAGAAGAGCTTAAGAAGAAAAAAGAAAATCAACTAGGTATTACTCCAGATAATTTTCTTTCCAATGTCGAAAAATGCTAGTTTGAATCTCTCTTTCTCAATTAATCAGACAAAAAGAGAAAACAAAAGGTTGGTCCAGTAAGCTGAATCCTGTCAGATTTTGACAAGTTTTGGACATACCAACAAATTTGATGTGCATAACCTGATTTGGACACAAAAATATATATAATGTTGTGTATAGCACAGATATAAGCAGAATAATTTAGGCTTAATCAAGCTGCTAAAAATGGTTGCAAACTTGTGCTTAACCAAAAAGGATTGCACTAACTTATTCACCAAGAAAAGAAAACACCAAACAAGTAAGGTGGGTGCTAATTTTTTAAAGTTTATTATAAAATAGATGTACGAACAAATTCATCATCTTCTGGGACAAGGTTGGTAGGTGAACAAGCGGTTACTTATATAAATTCAAGAAAATTATTACAAATTCGAAGCACATGTTACATACTAAATACGAAATCTTCACCCAGAATTCCAGAATTTTGAAAAATTGAGCACATCCGTTGCAAATGGAGTGTAAGATTTCATATGCTAAGTAGTAATTAGCACTTGAAGCTGTAATTAAGATCCATTGCTAACAGAGCCTCAACAGAAATAGAGAGATTAACATCGCAATCGGCTTTCCATGTTCGCCCATCAAGGCCTCAACAAATTACAAAGAGCATTATAATTAACCAAAAATTAAAAAGGACTAAAATCGGAACTAAGAATTTCAAAGGAAAGAGCTCAACTAAGAGGAAATTCATTCAATCTAAAAGCATTTTTAGTATCTGATATCTTTAGCAACCTCGAAGAAATGAGCAACATTCTCCTCGGGTGTACCTACTACAATGCCGTGGCCAAGATTCAAAATATGTCTCCCTCTACCGGCTTTCCTCACAGTATCGTTTATTCTGCTGGTGATGAACTCTTTTGAACCAAAAAGAACACCGGGATCCACGTTACCTTGAACTGCTATATTTGGTCCCAGTCGCCTTCTACCTTCGGCCATATCAACAGTCCAGTCCAAGCTGACTACATCAACACCCGTCAAAGCCAGCCTCTCAAGCAAACCCCCAGATCCGCTTGCGTAAAGGATTAAAGGGAGATCTGGATGCGTCTCTTTCACAGCATCCACGATTTGCTTCAAGTATGGCAGACTGAATTCCTCAAAATCCACAGGGCTGAGTTCTGTGGCCCATGAGTCAAAGATCTGAACGGCTTGAGCTCCATTATCAGCTTGGTATCGAATATACTTTGTCATCGAAGTTGTGAATTTTCGAAGTAATGCATGGAGGACCTGAGGAAAGAACCAAAGGTCAACGAAGTTGGAATAAGAAAGATAAGAAGGATATTCACTCCTTTGTTAACAATGTAACAGGCCACAAAAACATCAAATTTATTAATGATAAGTCGCAACCCTAGGAGCTACTAACTAACTGCCAAGGTGAAACCATAAGTTGAACTATCGTAAAAATGAATAGGAAGATGGATGCTAAAGGACCATGATATTAACAAGTTAGAAGACAAAATTAAAGAATAAAAAGGGGAACAACTTGCATCTAATTTCAGACCTCCAGTTGCACAACAAAAAACAACCCAAACAGAAAATGCTGCAACCCTCAATACATAAGCCCCAGTACGTAGTATCACCGTGAAAGACCACTGAAACACATTTTTGATGTTGCATCTACGACTATACACCCCCATAAAGTTGCGTACAACAGATATAGGCAGCACTAGAGTTACCTTCGGTTGAGAGAAGGCTAATCTCTTTATCTTTGAGAAATGCTTTGATGAACCACCTTCCACCACATACGATGCTAGGGTGAAAGGAGCCCCGACAAAACCTAGCACTGCTGCCTTATTATCTACCTGGAAAAGTAAAGATATCAGTGAGCATACCAAAGGTTATGATGCTTGCTGAAGCAGAGCAACCATTCTCAAATCACATCCAATATCAAACTCTATTAAGATTCAAAATGTAAATTACACCATGATAGCATTTAGGACTCATAACCATGGTATGCAGTGTTATATATTCAATGTCCCTGCAGTCTAACATAACATCGTAAGGACTCGAATGGATCCCTTGACACTATTAAGAAACTCAGGTCTTAGCTTCCAAATTCATGTGATATATTTTCCTGTTTTTTATTCCTTTTATAGCAACATTATTGACACCATAGCAGCAAGGTACTACTTTTAGTGAATTATACATGTAAGTAACTATTCCAAGTTTACGATGAAATGAAAATGATATTAAAAGTTGAAACAGAATAAGTAGAGAAAGTGTTAGACCTCTTTTCGCAAGATTGTCAACGCCTCCCCAACATATGGAACTGATTCTTGTGGAACAAATTCTCTTACTTGATTAACATCATCAGCAGTATGCAGAGGATCAAATATTACAGGACCCTTACCTTTTACAATGTCAAATGGTATATTCATCCCGGAAAGAGGAGTTAGAATATCTGAGAACAAAATGACCTGTCACAGCACATGGGAGACTCGTGAGAAAAATGAAACAAGCAACCCAACGGAAGGGATAACAAGATTAGAACAGGTAAGTGGCTAAACTGAAAAACCACCAACACTGAATCCCAGAGTGACATCTTACTCCATCAGGCTTGAAGACTTTCCAGGGCTGTAGCGAAATTTCGACAATGAGGTCAACATTTTCAGATCTTTCCCGAAATGAAGGGTACCTCTCGCAGAGAGTTTGATAACTCTGTCATATCAAAAATGATGGAATAAGTTAGTAACCGCAATTGAATTAAATCCGAGAACTAGTTAGCAGAGAATTAGATAGTAATCTGATATATGCATAAACCTGCCTTCATGTACCTCCCTGCTTGCCTCATGAGCCAAACTGGGGGTCTCTCAACATCGTCCCCACGAACCGCATTCAGCAAAAGCGGCTCGGCAAGGGAGGCAACTTGGGGTTCTACCACACTCCCTGAACCATTTCACACATTGAGACAATTGGCCATTATCAAACTAATTAGCAGATTATTAACCATACAATTTGTGAGCTAAGTCAAGAACCCGAATTGAAAAAAATCGACGTCGATGAACCGCAAAACACAATAACATGTGGTAAGAAAGGTCAATAGAATTAGAAACGCATATAAAATGTGACGGAACCTACGTATCCTCATAACAAACATCATAACCCACAAAACCCAGCTGGAGTAGCTTCAAATTAAGCACGTGGGCATTATCGAATATGATTAGCAAGCATTAAGTACACGATTAAGCATTAAACAAAGAACCCAAATTGGAACAAACCCAACATCAATTACACCATATCCCACAAAACCCAATTGGAGTAAGCTTCAAAGTTCAAATTAAGCACAGAAAAGACACCGTATCTTACATAAAGACCCCAAATTGGAAAACACCCAACATCAATCAAGACCATATCCCACAGAACCCAACTGTCGAAAGCTCCAAATTAAGCATTTAAACGACATCGTTTAGTCGAATTACCTCCAAGGGCGAAGAGGAATCGAGGCTTGGGGGCGCATCTGGATCTTGGCGAGAAGGAAGGGGAGGTGGGAAGAGAGATGGAAACTATGGAGCCGTAGCTGTGAATGCAAGACATGTTCGGATGCGTAGGAGGAATTGGAAGTCTCTCTAATCCGAAGCTCTTCGCATATTTCTCTCTGAAACTCTGGAAGCTTTTTCTGGTGTGCTCTCTCAGCGAAGGCGGAGAAGAAGGGAGAGTGAGTCTGTCAGAGATGGATGACAATAACGATAAGAAGAAATTTCCCACCGGTGTTGGTTTTTGCCATGTCACCACTACTTCAACGGTCAACGGTAACGAAATTGAAAGCGTTTCGACGACTGTCGTTTTTCCGTATTGCGACATGCCGTTTTCTAGGCTCCCTAAAGTGCATGGTGATTGGGACCCCAAATCTTATCCATTGAATAATTGACTTTAAGAAACAAGAATCCGATACCGATGCTATGACATTTTGGTTTATTAAACGAAAGTCATGTGAAGCGAGACTAACACATGATATTGCGTTATTGAACCGGAATGTCACTATGCCCGCTACATATAAAGTCTTCTCATTGTTTCTCTTTCTTTTGATCAAAAGGGGAGAGCAAATTAAACTTGAGACCACTTCTCAGATTGAATAGAGAATCGAACTTGAAACGTGTCCTGACATTGAGAAAACAGGTACAAGCAATCAGAGGCATGAATCAATATTAATGGGAACTACATGTAGTTTGTTCCTATACTAAAAAAAACTGTGACTTCTATTGGTGATTTATTCTAATCTATAGGGAGGTGATTTGAACTTGAGTACGAAGCAGCGGGCACACTGCTTTGGCCAATTAGTTTAACCGACATCTACTTGAATAATGGGACGTTGATAAGAGTTTCTTTGAGGGGCCTTTGACGACATAAGAAATGAATGTTTTTCACTATAACAAATTCGCATATCAAGAACACAAACAAATTTATGAGATCAATTACAAACCAAGAAACAAAAAAGGGAAAAGAAGATGATCAGCTGCTAGATTACAAGATGGGGGGCGAGAGGTAGAGAGGATGAATTCGAAGGGGTAAAAATGATCTCAGAAAATAGTATCTATCGTAAGCTTCCTCTTCGGTGGAGATTTCTCTATAATCTGCTTCTGCAAGTCCATGAATGTAGAACCCTTGTTTGCAAATAGTCTTCTAAGATTGATCACGGAAAGTTCATTAAAGCTAGCAACTGCAAGATCAGCCTGCACCAGGTCGTACCTGCATGCGCCACCGTTGGGCCTCAATCAATCTCACGATATACATGATAGCACAGTAAAATACAGTGCCGCGTTTTGAACACTCATAAAGGAGTACTTAACATATGCATATTTGGACGTGTGAAGTAAATGTGTTTCCATGTCTGTTCTGTAAATAATAATAATAAATAGAACTTCTGTATCAGACACACAAACAGCGCTATCAAGGGTGAAGCGAATGAGAATACATACGCAGGGTGGGCGCCAATCAATGCCACAGCCATCATTGTACAGTTGTGAGCAGCGGTTATACCCCTAGGCTCATCCTCGAACACAACACACTTGGATGGCTTCCGATCCAGCTGCAATGAGTAGAATGACTTTGGTCAGAGAACGATACCAGGAAACAATCGGGTAAGCTATAACATGTAAACATATAAATACTGACAGACCGACTCCAGACATGCGAAGCCTGCCTTAAGTGAAGATCCAACCTTCCAATTCAAGAGTGACACTCGTAATCCATATTTGTAAATTAATAATAAGTTGCACAGTACCTTCATAGCTGCCGAAAGAAACCTATGAGCTATTGAATCCATTCCATCTTCCTCTGTTACAATTGCCTGTATCCGCACAAAGATGAAATCATTCATATAAGTCGAATCAACAAAAACACATGAATGATTCTGAGTTTATCATTTACGTCTCAATAAGAAACCACAAGTGCAAGTTGTGGTGGTTTGTGATTATGAAAGCATTCAACTCAGTGGTAACTTCCAGAGGAAACACTTCTGCAATTCAGAAGGACATGAACCTGAAAGTACTTCTTGAGTCCCATTCGTTCTAGGGCTTCTGTCAAGTTTCTCCGATCAAGACTTGAAACTACAGCACAAGGGATACGAGCTGTGGATACAGCATCTAGCCACTCTTTGAGCCCCTCCACAGGTTCACTAAGCTGAAAAACAAGAAAAAGCAAGTAAGATCATTGCATCTAACAGACAAATAGAATTTCCTCAGATAGATTACAAGTGGCTTAGCACTCACCCTGAGAAGATTATCATAGTATAATTGCGAAAACTTTAATGCCAATCTATCCAGTTCTCCATCTGCTTTATCCCACAGTAAAAGCTGAAAGTTTTTGGAAACTTGTGAGCTATATTCAATGAAAGTATCAAGAATTGATGGTTCATACTATAGAAAATGATCATAAATTTTATTAGAGGAGAAATAGATAAACACAATCAAACACAATTCCTGAAATGAACACTAATCCCAAACCTTATGCAACACATGATCAGCACCTGCATAAAGCATCCGTCCTTGCAAAGCTGCATCTTCAGGAAGCTCCTTTCCTGACCAAGAGTCAAAATTTTAGGGAATGAAAGAAAGGTTTTACAAGCAACCAAATCAGCATAAACCAGTTCAACATATGATCCGATATTGAGAATGAATGGAAAGCCATGCCATTGGTTATTAAAGAGAAGAAATGGATATGTACCCTCTTCGGAGGCAAGCTTCTTCCAAGCATTTAATTTCAAAGTTCGAGTATCAGCCTGAAACACGTATTTTACACAATCAGATCACTTTTTAATAATTGCACATTTAAAGCTTTTTCTTGATCAGTAAGACGTCATAAATGCGATTTTCCACACTTCATTACATTTTCATTTCTAGCCATCAGAACGTAAAACATATAACTAATGAGTGTTATAGAAACTTACCACGACATTATCAAAAGAGAATATAAGACCATAGGCTTCGTCTGGTTTCATGGCATATCGTATTCGTTTAAGGAAACCTTCTTGCAGTTTGTCGTTCAAAAAATCCTACCAGGAACAAGAATTAACGCTAGTAACATCAGCAGAAAGTATAACAATTAACAAGTAAATTAAATTTGACATAACACAAAAAACATTTTGCACTTCTATGCATATAGCTCCATAAATTCCTCACCACATCAACTTTGAGAGGTCCATCTGGTCTAAAAGTCTCAAAACCTTCTCCATATTCAGCTCCAATCGCCTGAAAACACCGAAAAACGGAGTAAAAAACATAAATTCATCAAAATTTCTTACCCAAGGATAAGTTAAAAATAGAAAATAATCAAAACCCAGAATCTCTGGTTTCCTAAACACCATAAAAATTGCAAATTAAACCAAAAACAATTAAAAACGAAGCTTTGCAACCACAAAAACACAAAAAAAACCCAATAAATAAATAAAATTTAAAAGGGGCATGAGAAATCATTACCTCCTGAATGAAGAGCTTGTTGGGTGTGACCGGAAACCCGTTGACGGAGCCATTTTCGTTGAACCCGCAAGAGCTCCTGACCACCCTTTGATGCTTCGCCATGTCCAAACGCTTCAGTCTCTGTGAAATTGAAGCAATCAGCAACAAAATTAAAGCGAGAATTGCGAAAGAAAGAGAAGGGCTTACCAAAAATCTGAGCTTGGAAGGGAAGGAGGAGTGCGGATGGGGAGATGGGGATCGGCATGGATGGAGCAAAGACGAGCTTCTGAAACTGCTGCAGGCACAGTCCATCAGAGACGAATACAGAGCCTCAAAAGCCCTTCGAACAAGTTTCGCTTTACTTACAATTTTTATTGTTTATTTGGTATTTTTGTATTTTTAATTTTAATTTTATGTAATTATCTTGTTTTTTTGGTTTTTTGGGTATAATTTTGTAAAAATCATTTTTGTTGTTGGGAGGCTCGATGTGAGATTGATATGGAGTCCACGTGACCATAGATTGCTCCTTTCAGTGGAAATCACGTGATTTCAGAAAACCATTTTTTATTTTTTGTTCCAAGGGCCGACTTCTATATTTCCCAAAGCTTTGTTCTTTTTACATAAGTAAAGTTCTCTCCTCGCTATTTTATTATCTAATAAAGTCTATTAAATAAATGACATTACTAAAATTATGTCTTTAATTATAAAAAAAATTTCTCTCATTTATATGTAAAGTTGGTAAATAAGACGCCATCATATTAGAAAATTTTTTGAAATCTCCAAAAATCCTACTGCACTTGCTTTCGAATCTTCATTTCGTAGATTAGAATAGTTTAACTTTGTCACAAAAATATTTAAATTAAAATAGAATTTTACGTGCATGATTTTAATTTTAAAAGGAGAGGGTAGATATTTACCATATTGCCTGGAGAATAGTAGAAGGCTTGGGAATGGACGGTAGGTTGATTCTTGGTCAATCATGCTTAAAACGCCTTTCATCTAAAATCTCCTAACCTAATCCAACCCTTAAATTAAAGCTTTCTCGTACCAATGGAAATAAATTATCTATATTATAGAAAATATACAATACGTCACATGAAAGTTTCTCTCGTACTAAGGACACTTTATCCATATAACAAAATGAGATGTAAATCCGTAAAAACCTGGATAAAATACTTATTGAGTACTATCACCATCTTACATTACTAAATATTTTCATTATTTGAGATTTGACTGTCAAATATGCGATAGTTTTGGCATAAATTTGAAGCTTCTTTTACATATGTGCTGCCATAATATAAGCAAAATGTGTACGTCTCAAATATCTCACAATACAAAGGTGAAACTTACAGAGGAAAATAACTACCCTTTTGTTACTATACAATAGCCAAACAATGACTTGCCTTTGAGAAAACAGGTAATGGGAAAAGTGATCTCAAAAATTATCTACTGCATGCTTCCATTACCACAAAAAGGATCGGCAAAACAAAAAAAAGGGGCGATTTCTCAGCTTCAGAGTACTCAAAAAACCATGCACCAGTTTCCTGCTTCATGAGGTGAACTCATGCACCGTAGGCCTGTTTCAAGAGGTGAATAAAGTTAGGAAATTAGCAGGGCAATGCAGAATAAGAAACGAGAGCAATACGTGATTTTCGCACTCAATTTCTCTTCCAAGACTCTTCTCTATTTTTCTAACGTCAAGATTGAACAAGTCAAAAGAGAACTGAGAGTGCGAAAATCACTACAGTCCAATTTCAGACCTAAACACACATTTTGGAGAGAGAGAGAGAGACCGATGGTAGGTGTGCCAAGATCCAGTTGTAGCAGAGTGGTCCCAAAATACATCGGAGCCATCAGAATTCTCATAGTCTTCATAAAACTGTGGCTGAACCATATTATAAACAATTAAAACTAGAAATATGGTGATTAAAGTCTAAACCAACCAGTATTTGAGTAAACCACAATTGTGTTATGAGTCTTAAAGAAGCAAACACACCTCACCAGCCTCCCCGTTGTTCACGACTGCGGCCGAATCTGCCTCATCATCCACCTACAACCAATGACCTCATCCTTAATTCAGTTTCTGTAAAAAGCAGACTAAGATTTACGTATCGGAGAGCAGAGGATCTAGATGGATTGATATCAAATTGAACACATGAAATGCAAAAACAAGGTAAGTAGTACTAGCTTTCCCACAACTATACATCTAGAAATGAGAGGAAAGCTTTATTTATTTTTGCATTGCTAGCTAACAGAATATTATTCATGGTTTAGAACGGGAATGTCACTGTGATGGTAACTTAAACCAATCACGTACTGTCATTAGTTTCATTTTCTCACCTAAAAATACGTGATTGGCAAGAGATAAAACTACAGTGGCAACCCCGTTATACGTAAGTTTCTCTCCAAGTGATCATGCTAAGAGCCAGTTGGAAACTTCATGTCAATGAATTCAACATATCAATAGCAGGCATAAAATATTGGTCTTACCTTAAGCTTATCATTTGCTTCTTCAAGCAAAGCTTTCTGGTAAGCCTTGTCAATCTTTTCAGCTTCTGCAACATACGGTTGCCTCTCCTAACAAAATTAAATTCCAAATGTTCATATGTACATGGTAAAACACATGAAATCCATACATTAAAGATCCATTCTTTACCTTCTCGGACATGTTCTTCCATGCCTCGAACCCTTCTCGATTAATGGCAACCCAATTTCCAGCCTTGCTCGTCTTGGTAAATTCTTTCCTAATAATCCAACAAAATTAGGCTTCAGAAAGCACTTGTGCGCATAAGGATGATTAATGGATGCGCTTCTATTAGAAACACATGAAAAAGCACATGCTAGTGCTTCTATAGTATAACACTTCCAAAGGTCTCGTTTGGGACTGATTTTTGGGAACTTAAAATGCTTTCTAACAAAGCACCTGACAACCAAAAACACTTATGTATGTGTTTGGTAGAATGAGCTTAAAAATGCTACTAGGCCATAGAAGCGCTTTTTGAAAAAGCACCGAAATTTAGGAAGCACCCAAAAGCACTTGGAACTTTTATAACAATTTCAACGTAGCACTTCTAGCATAAACGCTTATAAACAGAAGTACTTTCTAGAGAAGCATCTTCCTATAAACATTTTTAACTTTTTATATCAAGCATTGTCATGTGTACTTCTGGTTATCTAAAATTAATATTTTAACTATAGTTAAAAACAGTTCTAAACAATCCCTAATCAACCGAGACAAAGAATAAATAACAGAATCAAGAAATTAAACAACTTTATAAAAATGAAAATAAAAACTCACATGAAGAAATGAAAAGGGGCCATGACAGTGAGCTGGTCCCAAATGCTCTGTTTCCTAACATCCACGCTTACGCCTTTGAACCTCTTCACCTTCTCGTTGAATTCACACTCGTGCATCCCAGCCAAAGCAAAGGGCACCGACGCCCCACAGGAATTGCTACAAAAATAATTATCAAAAATATTATTCAGATTTTAAAAGAAAATAAAAACAAATTAAACCCAAAAAAAAAAGTAAAGATAATAAATTGCAGTTTATGGCACACCACTTCTGAAATGCACTTCCATCGGGAGCTCGAGGGATTGCACGAACCCTCTTCCGGGTTCTTCTCGGATTCGCCATTGGAGGACCACTCTGCAGCTCTGCAACTTTTTTACGTTAAATTTACAGCTAATTTATAGGACTCACGTAAATTAGTGGAAGACGAGAAGACGAGTGCAATTAACTAAGGTGCGCTGGTGGTTAAGTGCGCACATAACTATGCATTTTGTGGGCCAATCCCACTTCCAATTTTTCCCCACTATGCCGGCGTGGTCTGGTCCCTAGGGTGCACAGTAGTGTACTTTTATGTGGATTGCTAACTTGCGCGCGGGTTTTGGGCGGGCGGGGTTGCTGTAAAATTTAAAAGTTACTTGAAAAGAGAGGTTCCGTAAAACACAAAAAAGTCGTTTCCCGCGGTAATGCGCGCAAAAGTGGAAATGGCGGCATGGCGCACAATGATTTTTAGTGACAACTAGTGACTACTGAAAGCACAATGCCTTTTTAGTATTTAAATATTATAATTTGCAAGTTTAATGGTATTGGCATTCTAAAAATTGTACTTAAAAGAGTTTCGTAGTCACAATAACTTGTTGTTCAATAACAAATGAGTTTGTCACATGTGCACTATCATGCTTTATCTTTGTATGGTTAATGAATAGTTTTGTCGTGTCTGAGACTTTGATTATCAACAACATGTACGATAAGCATAAAATTTGAATGGACAAAATACACTCTTGACATGTTTTCTAATCAGAATTGAGTATGTTACGAAAAAGAATCATTCAAATTCCTCTACATTTACTAAACACTTGAGGGATAAAAAAAACATGTAAGTCACATCTTCGAGTCAGTAATCAAATGCTCTCAAAATCAAGAACGGAAATCAAATATGGGGAGTAGTTGATCTAATTCTTATTCCTTACTTTCCCCATTTATAAATTTCTTGATTCCGTACTTACCCCATTCATGGTAACTGGTAAGTAGACGTGTCATCTATTGTAAATCAAAGCAGAGCTAAATTTTGATGAAAGTATAGCAATAGTCTAAGACATATAATTACATCTATAACCACAAAGTAGAAAGTTAGAAACACCAACATGGTTCCAAGGAAAATAATGTAACCACTAACCATGATATACTAAGCTTGATTTTAGTACAAATTACATTCCAATGCATCCCACAAAGTAAAATAAATATCCAGGCTCACTGCATAATACAGATTAATTAAGAAATCACCTATACAGGCTGCCAACAATAAAACAACACCTTCAAACACCAAATAAGCAAAACCATAACTTAAATCACAAGAAAACTGAACAGAAACTGTTAATCAAACTAATGTTGTCACATTGCATTCGAAGTTTGCGTCTTTTTCTTACTTGGCCTCGACAAGGGAAGCGAAATCTGGATGAACCCGAATTTCTTCCTGTGTGCTAAAACCGGCTTCTGATCATTTCCGTCCTTCTCGAGTTTCGAAGGAAATGTTAAATCCTCCCTCAGAGCATGAAGCATTTCACTCAAAGCTACTCTGTGCGTTTCAGTCTGGCCGCGATCCATTTCCTTTGTTGCCACAAAATCTTCGGGGAGAACTTGCTTCCTGCTAAGTACATCTCGCATCGAACATGTTGACCTTAAAACTGGCTTCGGACCATCACTTACTAGGACTGACCTGTTCATCTCATTCATCGGAGAGTTCAGGTTATAATCTGGTGATTGGAAATTGTTTAGGTTACGAATGTTATAGGCAGCTGCTTGTCCCTTCTGATGGTGCTCGGGTCCCCAACTCTGGAGAGCCTCTTCGGCAGCAAGTTGCTTTCGATTCGCGAGTTCTACTTTGTTCAGAGCCTCCTCCAAGAATTGTTTACTGTGTTTAACTTCTTCTGTTGCTTCTTTCAGCTTCCTCAATATAGCCAGTTTAGAAGTATGAGCTTCATCGATTTGGCGCATGGCATCCACTAGCTTCTTCTTGAACCAGCCCTCAGCTTCTTGAGCTCTCGAGTTTAGTGGAGATTTCATCTGAGAACTAAAACTCATTTTCTCGGGCTCTGGAAGGACGTATCCTGACGAGCTCCCACCACTTGTTAAAGCCTTGATTTCAGCAAGAGCAACAGACTCTGCTGCCCTCGCCGCTTCTTCCATCTTTTTAGCTGCAATCCACCTCATTTCAGCAGTATTCATAATGTTCTTGGCATGCTCATTCCTTGACATTGCCCCGAATGCTTCAAAGTTCGCAGCTTCAAAGTTCGCAGCTTCCGCTATTTTCCTAAACTGCATATGCTCCCTTGAAACAAATGCTGAATTGTCAAAGCCGCTCTTAGTATTTGTTTCTGCATCATCACCTATTTGTGCCTGCACTTTTATGCTCTTCATCTCCTCCTCTAGCGACGACACCCCTGCAAACTGCGAAGTCAGCCTCTCCCGGGTCTTTTCAAGTAACACTTTCTCGCTTCGCATCTTCTTATTTAAACATTCAACAGAAGACTGAATCACACCAAGATCATTGATCGTTTTACCAAGGTTCAGTTTTGCTTGTTTTAACTCCATCAAGATCAGATCAGGAGAATGTGGGAAGGGACTTGAATTTCCCATCATGTGGTCATGGTTGCTGGCCAGATTCCTATAATTTTCCTTGTTCATTTCTTTGATAGCAGGGGATGATGACATGTGTTCTTCTGAACGGAAATCTGGCGGCGAGACTGTCAAGCATTTCAACGCCTCTTTCTGCAGCTGGCGCTTTAGCTCTTCCACAATCCTTTTCGTTGTTGCCAGTTCTTCAAGGACATCAAGTGTCTCCAGTTCTTTCACAATCAGATCCTTCTCCAACTCTGCTGCCTGCTCCTCCACTTTCTTCAGGTCAAACTCTTCAACCCCATTCTGCTTATCACAATGTTATTGTAAATGTGAATTCAAATCAACTAAACACCCGCAAAACTTTTAAACTGCTCGATATTTCAAGGATTAAACATGATCTAGTAGCGGAAATAACATAATCAAGAAATGTGTACTGTAACTATATACATCTCATTAGTTATTCTCTTGACAGGACGTATGTACAAGACGTTAATTCTTTATTAATATTAAATGATGGACGCTCAGTATAGTATCGCAACAATTTTGGTAAACTACATGTCACTACAAAAAGCATCGATATACATTGTCTACATTATTATACAAATATCGAGATTATCAATACAAAATATGTTTTTTATTAAGAACAACGTCCTGCACCGAGAATTTCTACATCTCATAGTGTATCAATATTGCACAAAATCTTCGAACTTTTAAATAAATTTGTAATGCTGTCACTGTCTACTACAAAATGTATAAATTTATAATGCTGAATGAATAAATTTGCAAGCAAATAAAATTGTTTTATTTTTTTAACATATGTAATATGTTACATAAATTTGCCAAGCTAAAATTCCAATGTAACCAAAGTTTAAATATAAGAAGACAAGAAGCTAGACTTACATAGTTTTCTCCGAGCTTGTAGAATGGTATCCAAGACCCCTTCCCGCCAAAACGGGTCACAGCCTCCTCGACCGACCCGAAAGGCGGGGACGTATCAATCTCCGCTCTTAAACTCACCCTCCTTATCCCCGGCGGGCACGGGGATCCGGGAGCTCCATGTCCATGATCCGAACCATTGTTAAAACGAAACTCCGTCCCGGTTTCAGACCTCATTTCCTTTATGCCGGGTGTACCCGGAACCGCTTCGGCGGCCATTGCAGAAAGCTCCGAAATTGTTGAAGCGCAGTTCTCCGCAGCAAGACGAAGGCTTTAAAGAGTAGATTTGGGACAGGCCCATGATGGAAAAGCCAAACATTCCTTTAGCTGGTGGTGGTGGGGGACCGAGTTGCGACTCGGTCGGTACAGCCGGGTCCACTCGGTGAGTAAAGGTTTGCAGTGGAAACGGGAAAGAGAGGGTCTTTTTGGTTTTCAGTGTGAGTGGGGTTTAAGTGATGGGGGGTGATTATTAACGACGTGGCACACGAGAGATTTGGTTGGAGGGAAAATCAGTGATTGTTTATCGACAAATGCTAGCGACCCTTACAGATTTAACAGTGTTTCCACCAGTTTTAAGAATTTCAAATAACGAGTTTGATGTTAAATTATTATTAATTTATTGTGTGGTGATTTCATAAATAACGAGTTTGATATTAAACTATTATTAATTTATTGTGTGGTTCAATATAAATTCTGCACTTCTTATAATTAAAGAAATAGATGAATTTTGTTTTTAAGTTAAACATTTTTTAAATCATCATGCCGTTGATTAAATAGTTAAACAATTTATGATTTTATTAATTTTTTCATATGATAGAAAACTTCGTTCTAATCCTTAGAAAATATGACTTAGACTAAAATCATGTGTAAGATTCAAATCTAATTTTAGTCTCTTGATACATTTAATCACCTCATTTATTAATTATATTTTGATGTTTTATTTCTCTTTTTTTTCCCTAATTTTAATGTAATAATTACATTTAATTCAAAATTTCATTTTATTCATCATAATATATTTTGTTGTAGACATTTAGGTAAAATAATTTTTGTATATAATATATTCCAATACACTTTGTGTTCTTCATTTAGGCGCATTAATTCATTTAATATATTTTGGTATACCTATTGCGGTACAGACATTTAGGCACATTAATTCAATATTATGCATTTCGGTGCATACATTTTGGTACTAACATTTAGGTGCATTAATTCAATGTAATATATTTTGGTACATACATTTATGTACATACATTTAAGTATATTAATTCATTATAATATATTTCAGTACAAAAATTTAGGTACATCAATTCATTTTAATATATTTTCGGTACACTTATATATTTAAATATTTTTCTTATGTGTCAGTATTTATTTATTTTGAATGTTTTCTTATTTAGGTACATTTATAAGGATATAATTGAAGAAAGTTAAACAAAATTAATAAATTAAAATGTGTATATTAACAAATTCAAATATTTAATGGGCGACATTGAATAAAATACACATGAACTATTAAAACAAAAACATAATATGAATTTGAATTAAAGTACATATTAAAAGATTATAATTAATATGTAATCTAACACCAAATTTTTATTAAATTTTAATATTTTTCAAGGGCTAAAGTTCAAAAACCTCTTTAAAAAATAAACAGTTATGATCATTAAATCGTAATACAATGTCATAAAAGCAAACGAGAAAATAGAAGGAAAAGTTCAAGTGAGAAATGAGGATTTCTATAGCACTGGTGATACAATATAAAGACTACAAATATGGCAAGTACGGGATGGAGGAAGTTTCTATGGCACCGGTACTACAATGCCACGTGTAAAGAAATTTATATTATTAGCTCAAGAGAATTCAGTAGGGATATACTCATGCTAAAAGTGAGGATGAGGGAGTGTGGTCTTGACTAGTCTCTTTGTGCTTTGGATCGTGAGCGTGATTTGCGGTTTTTGGGAAAGTCACTACCCAGTAGAGGTTATGATTGACTTTTTAAAGTTCGTTTTGGTTGGTAACTTTAGTCTTTCATGTTGTTTTATTTTCTCTTTTTTATTTTGTAAAATTAGATCAGAGTGATTTTTTTTTTCTTTTTATTTGCTTTTTTGGTAAAGTAAAAGCGATTAAAGTGAAAAAAAATCACTTATACATTCACTTTTTTTTCTTTTTCAAGATTTAAAGAAGGATCCTGCACATGGCAACATTATCCTAACAATCATATGGTGTAAAAGTAAATTTTTATTAAATTTGGAAATGGAAATTAATCGTCAAAACAAGTCTTTTGGACTTGACCTTGAAAAGCCCATGTCAGATTGGTACTCAATGCACCCAAACCGTAATGAAATGGGCCTTTTCATACCTCATTCAATTCATTGATCCACTTGATCACAATTCACAAGGCCATAATACTTCCTAGGCTCGACACCTCCAATTCCCTCACTAGAAACACATACCACAAATTAAAACTAGCCAATTGTCACACGCGTCAGTGTGTGGCAATTGACCTTTGTCTGTTAAAATACTAAATTAAGGTTTTTTTTACGAAAAAATAAAATAAAATAAAGGAATTAAGTGTTTTTTTATCAGAAAATTATTCTAAAAGAAAATGGGGTTATTTATTTATTTATTTATTTTAAGTTTAAAATTTTAATTTAATTGTAATTTTTGGAGTTCATAAGGGGTCATTTATGGCATTTTGAATGTTTTACCATTTTTGGATGCTCTCTTTATATATATAGATAAGAGACTTCAAGCTTATGTTCGTGAATCTAAGAGCATTTCCCTCACTAGAAACGGGGCATAGTAAGTAAATTTTTATTTGCTTACTATGCCCCGTTTCTCATATTCGTGAGTCTAAGAACATTTTCAACAAGCTAGTTAAGTCATATTGTTTAGCTATTTTAATCTAAAAATTACAAAAAAACCTTGCTTCAAAAGACTAGTTATACATAAATCTAAAAAAGATTTTTGGATAGTGACTAGCTAAATTTAGTCAAGAGTGTAGAGAATTTAACAAAAAGTAAATCGTCCAACCTTCACACTTTTGTGATCCAAACTTATAACTTGAAGAAAAAATGGGTCCAACTATCATACATTGAGGTCATCAAACAATAAAAGATTACCGGATCACTAAACTAGCTAGTGTTGTTGGAGTAATATTTTAAAATTGGCCGCTAAAATGATTTTTAAGCCATTTTATAACAACCAAAATATAGCTACCGTGGTCGATGCGTTGAGCTATTTGCTAGCAAAAACAACTCGAAAATTCTAATATGCTACAATGCAACTAAAATTAGTAAGAGAGAAAAAAAAAGTACCAGTGATTAGATATCAAAATATTTGTTTTAATATTCACTTTAAAAGTTTAAGCGTGTATATAGATAAGCATTATATATTTATAATTAGAGGTTGAAGAGTTGAGCTAAGTCATATAACGAATCAATCTGGATAATATAAGATAGTCAAAATAATTTATAAGAAAAAACCTAGAGCTAATTGAAATAGAGAGAAGCTGAAGTAGTAGTTAACTTTAAAAGCGACTAGCTAAATAGCTTTTCAATTTTTTAGCTAATGCTTAGCTCAAAATGAGGGAGTAGGCTACGCTGCTCACAAGTATTGAATGCTCACACCGATCTCATCGTTAAAAGGAGAGAGGAGAGAGGGAGAGAAGAAGGGTGATATCGGTGTGAGCATTCAATGATTGCGATCACTGTAGCCAGTTTCCAAAAAGAGTAGTTTATATTGGAAGTCTACAAGAATTGAACAATTTAGAGGAGTGCTAGCCCGACTCGCTCTCAAAAGGGAGTCCAACCAGATTCTCTCTTTGTGTCTTCCACGTTGCTGGAGAAAACCGAGAAAACCTACAACGCTAGAAATAATTTTCTTTTCCCATTTTAACCTTCTGACATGAATGGCCAACCTTTTCATCTTCTCCCTCTCTCCCTTCTCTAGAAATAAGTTCTCTTTTTCCCTGTTCTCTTCTATCCAACATCAATCTATCAGAAAAAAAATTTCCAGAAATAAATTGAATTTTTTTGCACGAATCAGATGGGATTTTTCGTTAGTTTTGCTAGAATTTGACCCACCATGCACGAGCAACATGACAATCGACAAGTCAGGAAGACTTTGATTACTTTTTCAAATTCTACAAATTTGATTTCCAGAAAAAAAACTTACCATGATCCTATGCTTAAAATTCCATCTATCATAAAACACCATCAACATGATATTTTTGTAAATAACCTATTGATTGTTTGACATAAAAACTAAATATGCCTCAAAACTCGAATTAATGACGGTGGAAGATGATGATAGAGTTCTCTGCAAATCTGGATAACAATTTTTAGAAAAAGGAAAAAATTGTCCGGTATGCAGACTTAGGAAGAAGAAGTGACGGTCAGAGAAGAACACGGGATCAGAAAAGGCGTGCGTAGAAACCAAAGCATATTTCCAGCGTTGTGAGAGGGTTAAAATGGGAAAGAAAAAATATTTCCAGCGCTGTGAGTTTTCTCGGTTTTCTCCAGCCACGTACGTGGAAGTAGACCTCGCTCAAAAGCGTGTTTTCTTGAAGTATTTTGTATTTTGAGTATTTTAATTGTTAAATTTTTATTTTAAAATATAAAAATTAAAATTGAATAGTTAAAAATTTCAGATACTCCGGGAGGACCAGAACACCCAAAAAATTTTGCTGCTAGCATTCCTTAACAATGTAATACACGCACGTCAACAACCACATGATTTCATCAAAAAATGCAATACGTCTAATGTAACACCCTAGACCATACGAACTGACAATTATAATTAATTCATATCAACAACCACATAACATAATAAATATCAACAAAAAAATGCACCAGTACTTCTAGCATTATATACTCTATTAATCATGAATCCATCTTTTGGCTACCAATTCTCTGTGTCGTTCATCAGTTCATGGACCACATCCACAATAATCCGCTACTCAATGAGTCACATTTTTGGCATGAATGTCACACTTCCATAACATGAGTCACATATACCAAGCTAATGAGTCAAGAAGGCAATAAAATATGAAGCATTTCTTTGTCACCCCAATGATAATTTCTTGCAACTTGGAGAACAAATAATGAAACGAAAATTCTATATTGCTATGAAGTATTCTAGATTCTCGTGTGTTTGATTGTTAGAACTTAAATTGATAATTGTATCTTTGATTAAAGATCTAATGATAAAAAATTTCAAAATATAAGATACTCTGAAACATACTAGAAAAACTTAATAATAAAAAACAGGGGTCCAACTTCAGTGGTACGTACCATTAAATGGTACGTACTGTTAAATGGCTAAGATTCATTTGGGGCCCACTGCAAATTAATCTGAACCATTCAATAGTCGTACCATTGAATGGTATGTACCACTCAAGATTTTTCCAAAAAACAGTGAAAGTTTTGCAAAATTTCCGAAAATAGTCAAACAAAAAAGATGGCATGTGGTTCATGATCTAAGTCCCGTTGATTACGCATTGCAACATGCATGGTTGCTTTCTTGCTTGAATATATATTTTCTTGGTCGATCGACGTGAGTGAGTTCACAACTGACCACAAGCAAAATGTTAATTCTATTACGTACCTAAATAAACAGAAAATTAATAACTGTGTAACTGCCCCAAGAACATATAATAAACTGCCAATGATTTCATCATGCATGCAGTGACCAGGTCACCAGGAAGGAAATTATGAGAAAGCACAAAGCATCCTCTTCCCTTGTTTTTTTGTGGCAAAAGAGTTCAGATTGGTTTTAAAGTCGTGGGTCATGAACTCATAATTTAGGGCACAAAAACTGGTAGGGTTGTTGAACATTTTAATTATAGGGTACACCCATTAGAAGGTTTGATAGATAAGTTCTTGTACCAGTTGATTGTACAAATTTGATGAATGTTGTGTCCAATAAAGGAAAATACATGTTAACTACTGCATGCAATTGATTACAGGATCAACACATGTACAAAGAATCTAATAAATAGACTTTAACAAGAAATGTGTGAAAAGAATAAGAGAATTTTCAAATAGGGAAGGTTAGAAAAGAAAATCGGATCAATTAGGCCCTAGTTGATATGATTATTAATTTTTATAGATATTTAATTAAGGATTTTAATGGAAAATTCTTTTTTTTTCCCGAATTCATACGTGTTAATAAGAACAGGAGAAAGTTAACATGTGAAATGAAATGATTCCCATGCCCATATTTTTATAAACGCTTGGAACTCAATAATCAAAATGATTTCAATTTATTCGAAAATTCTTCCATACTACGTAGTATGGAATACTACGAGCATTGGATGGCGTGGATTGTTTTGGATGATATGGTCCCGTGAATCCAAACCATCCAATGCTCGTAGTATTTCATACTACGTAGTATGAAAGTTGGACCCCAATTTATTCCCTATATGAAATATTTCCTTAGCATATTTTCAAATAGAACGGGCTCCTAAAACTTTATCTCTATTTATGTCACATGATGAAAGAGAAGTAGCATGACCTCATTTTGTGCACATAATTCTCATCAAGAGCCAGCAAATGCAGTTTAATATGGATTAGCTGACTTTCTATTGACCTAAATTATTAGGATCATTATAAATCACATTATCTGTGTGACATCCCAAGAGAAATTGATCAAATTGTGCATAAGGCAAGTGGTCCCAAAGAAAGATAAACCCTAAAAATTGCAACGATAAACATGGTTTTTGAACCAACACGTCAGGCTTCCTCAGAGTTGTAGCTACCATCAAAACAACCACTCAGGCCGAGTCGTATATGAACCGCGACAAACTCTCATTTATGATACAGTGCTCCCCTAACCAGATCCCACACTTTCTCAACTGTTTTTGTTATGGCTATTATTTATGGTCCTGCTAAATCCATGTCATCACATCAAATAGTATTCTTCCAAAAGCTATTTATGATTTTGGTAGTTGCAATGCGTCAATAATTTTTTTTCTAATTTATTTAAAGATGCCTCATATATAATTAATGAGTAATATGGTCTAGTGAAATTTCTTTTTGTGGATAATTTTATATTCGAATTTCGTAAATGACTAGTTCGCAACCAATTTATTTCTCAATCACATTAGTGTAAATATATAATTTGTGTAAAAAAGATGCCACACACATATATATATATTTATATTAATGACTCCCAACTCCTTCTGCTAATGGAACGTAATATTATCAAGCACCTCTCCATTCTAATGGTTTTTGTTTGAGACTGTTTGAAAAGATCAGATGCATTTTTTTAGATCATAGAAACACTTTTAGAGATGCGTCTTTAATAAACATTTCCAAGAACTATTTGGGCTTTTAATACACCCACTCTCAAATGAACCCGTAAAAGCTTACGTATGAAATTTGTATTTCAAGTATCGATAAATTTTTTGAAGGGTCAGGATAACAGCTCTTTTAAAATAGTTTCAGAAAATATAAAAAAACTATAATCTCACTAATTCTTTTGATAGATATAATCTCACTAATTTTAAGCTCATGAGGTTTATGTCCTATATAAGAGACAAATTCCGGAAATCAGCATCAAATGTGGAGTATGGTTTAGTATTATTGTTTTGTGTGTGCGTGTGTGTATAACATTTTATGAGCCCTACAATGTGTGGAACCTTAAATTAATACTAGACGACCCACATTCAACTGCAACCAGTACTCTACAAGATATTCTATTCAATTCAATATCATCAGCTACCTCGCTGCTTCTTCTTCGGATCTTGAGATTTCAGATCTGTCTCTCTTGCTAGCCAAGTAGCTAGACTGTCAGAACCCAAAAACCAGATTCAAAAATGGTGACTGAAAACAAGTACTTTTCCTCCAAGATTGTCTCCAAGGAAGCATCCGTGGCCAACTCTTCTTGCAGGGTTTACTATGGAGAAGCTGGCGCTATCCCATTCATGTGGGAGTCACAGCCGGGTACACCCAAGCACAAGTTTTCAGAGTCGTCTCTTCCTCCTCTCACTCCCCCACCTTCCTATTCCACTACCCCACCCAGCAAAAAACACACCCAGCAAAACCCTAGCTCCAAAGCAAAGTTTTTGGGCACCATTTTCCCTAGGCTTAGGTCATTGAGGAAAAGGCTCAGGGCACATAACATGTCATCACCATCACCACCGTCATCGTTGTCATCGGCATCATCGTCGTCGTCGGCATCGTACTCATCTTCATTATCGTCATCATCATCGAATTCTTCATCAGGTTTGAGAAACAAAAAGGGTCGAAAAAATCGATTTTTTTCGGTTTCTAGGATGCCATTAGAGAATAATTATGGAGAAGATTATTACGATGATGATGATCATCAAAATTCGGGATCACCCACTTCAACTTTATGCTTTGGTGGTAAACGCAAAGGTAATATTTCTACTAATTTTCATGGGATTCGAGGCTGCTATTCAGTGAGGAAAATAAATTTTGCGTGTTTGTCCATTGTAAAACCATGAATCTGGGTGCTGCTGCTTAATTAGAATTTTCTGTATGGTCGTGTTAATTAACTCTTTTTTATTTTTGGGTTTTGCATTAGAATTTTAATTAATTCTAGTATTGTAAGTGGGCATGCAGTGTGTGGACTACCATGGACAAGAACATGTGGAGGGGTCCATTTGATGTCATATCTCATGATCAATATTCCAACATAATGCATGTGAAATTCAGTTTTCTATTTTATTTGAATATTTACTTTTTACCGCTATTTCCTTTTCTTGTAAAGTTAAACTCTTTTATTGTGGATGTGAGATGAGGATGCAACATTGCATGTTGGAGTTATAAATCCCGTTATTTTATGTGATAATTTATAAAGAAATATTACACAACGTAGCTTTGCAGTAATGTTTATTTTGGCTGCTTAACTTATTTGACTGCAATTAATACTGTTAACAAAAAAAGATTAAAGATATCAGATATCACATTACTTGTGATATCTAATATCTTTAATAATTGTCTACTTAATAATAGTCTACCGTTGTCGACCATAATTTGTGTATTTATCTAATTCTGTCATTATCTCAATAATTGTCTACTTATCTTGTATCATTATCTCATGTATTTTGATCTATATTAATCTAAAAACATAAGATAATCTAATTGTTTATCTTGTAAATCATCTCTATCTAGTAAGTTGTTTCAATCTCCTACTCCCATAGGACTTCTGTACATGTTCATAAAAGTGAATACAACTCACTCAGTATTATTGGGGCTTATAAAACTCTTCATTTACTTCCACTTTTGCCAGCGCCCTTCTCTTATTTTAGAGTAGATACAGTTGCTGTTTCTTAATATACACGTGATAGAAGGGAGCTATACAAATAATTTAAGACAGGGGCTGCAATTAAATAATTTTTACAAAATAAAAAGGAGCTGCATGTAAATAAATATAATAAAAAAGTTGATTTTAATCCAAATTCTATAGCATGTTTTAGAGAAAATCCAAAATTTGAAAATCTTCAAATAAAACCTTTGACCAATATACCAGGTAAGCAAATTTCATTCTCTTAAGGTGATGAGTTAACTTAGGGTTCCAATCTATATGTGTGTGAATTTGTCATACCTATTTTATCCTTCACGTTTATTGGGGGCACATGTTGATTAACCAAAAAGGAGAAACAATCAAGCAATTTACCTCATTAAAAAAGGGAGAAAACCAATTAATTTAGGGTTGTGTTATCCACACACCTTTTTTAACTTCTCACACACCCCTTGTTAATTTATGGTCTTAGATCTTCTTCAATTAATTCGATCCGACAACCAAAATTGAAAAATGTGTGTGGAAAGTAAAAAATAGTATGTGGATAGCACAACCCTTAATTTATAGTTGACTATGTATTCTTGATTTTCATTTTTTTTTTCTCCTTCTACATTTCCATTTGAGTTGATTGTCCACTATCTAATGCCCAAAGGGCTTGCAAGTTGCAACATCGAAATTTCCATCTTCTTATTCAAAATGTTGATCTTCTTCTCCTCCAAATTGCTATAAAGTTTATGTCTTTTTTTTACCTTGTTAATAGGAATAGATTATCGAAATTTCCATCTTCTCCTCCTCCAAATTTCTATAAAGTTATGTTTTTTTTTCCCCTTGTTAATAGGAATAGATCTATGGTTTTTTTTCTTTATCGCATTTTTATGTTTTTCTAATTTTTGTGATTGAATTTTTTTAGCCTACCTAGCAGAGTGGTAATGAATGTTTGCATTTGTATGGGTGTTTTTATCCACATTTTCACGTGTATGTATTTTTTTTCTTTCATTATAAATTACCGATTTAATAGGTTTGAGTTTTGTGGTAGTCTACCTGGCAAAGAGAATATGATATTTGATATTTGTTAGTTTTATTCATATTGTAGGTCATATGATCTTATAATTGTACACTCATGCACGTTTTCATCATCTCTATCCGTGTTCTTCATTTTTTACCTTTGAGTTAGATAGATTATATATGTCTATGTTCATCATAATTAAATTTTGGTGCTAAATTTTTGGTTTTGATTTATGTAAGTTACGATTTTTTTAGTCAAAAAGTTTGGAATTGAAATTCCAAATTTGAAATAATAAAGCTATTAAATCAAGGCTTTTAATATTAATGAGGTAGAATGGTCATACAAAATAGATAATTTAGTTAACATGTTGCTTACGTGGATTATTTTTCTAAGTGAATTTTTTCTACAATTTACAATGTTGACTGAGTTTAAATTAAAAGATCTCTAAATATAAATTTAGAATGTGGCATCTTTTGCCGTGTAATGGAACCTGCGGAATTGAATGCATACAATACACTAGTCCTCTGCAAAATTGAGAAGCGGAAGTCAAAAAAACCAGCAAAGTCTGAAAACAAAGCAACACGAACTACCGAAAGATGTGAGACATGCCTATGTTAGCGAAGCTCTCCGCAACAACATTTTCCTCTTGAAAGATGTGAGAACAACGAAAAGTCATCTCGTGAATGCAGGCCAAACAAGTAAACCATTGTGTGCGGAGAAGCCAAGGAGGATTAAAATTATTCGAATAGAGAACAAAAATAACACTAGAAGAGTCTCTTTTCAACCATGACGACGCCAACCCCTATGATAAGCAAATTCTACACCAAAAACAATTGCAAAAAGTTCTGCAAAGAAAGAATTGAGATGACCAATACCTTGATAGAAACCGACTACGACAATCTCTGAAAACGCCCTCACAAGCAGCAGGAATAGGATTTCCTTTAGACAAACCATCTTTATTAAGTTTAATTCAACGATACCAAGCAGGAGACCATAACACATGAAGAAAAGTAGAGGCCTTGTGAGGTGTTGGAAATCTATTAAATAAACAAAATGTATTCGTTATAGGACATATCTAGTGAAATTAACGAATTTCGAATCGCCGTCTCGTTCCTACGAACTACGCACAAGAACGTCACCAAAAGGAGAATTCAGTTGCATTTAATCCAGTCGATTAGATTGCCTACGTACCTTGTGCCAATGCACATAGATCAAACCGTCATAGGTCTTAGTAACCTCCTAATCCTAGGGCCAAATGTGATACCCTATAGGCTAAACTAAGAGAGAAAAAGATTACTAGAAGAGTGGAGAGATTTTCCTCTCCTCTCTAAAGTTAAGAGAATTGTTTATGTTGGTGTGTTTTCTATCTTCCCCAAAGCCTTCTTTATAGAGTGGCTAGATATAATTCCTACACAAGGAATACGCCGAATCCTTAAAGAATAAATTATACGAGTATCAAAATCTTGAGAGTATCCAAGAATAAACTTCCCACCATGAATGAGCCCATAAATGATAAACATGCAAAAACGATGGGAAGAGATTGAACGGCCCTAAAAAATAAACTTGTTCTGAGCTTTCCAAACAGCCGAAATGGTAAAAAGACCCACAAAGACGCGAGGATGGTAAAATAAACTATGTCTCATTCGAATTAGATCATAGCCAGAAAAGAAGGAAAATTTCCTAGAAGGAGATGACTCCTAAATCAATTTGTTATCAGTCGTTGTCAAGAGTAAATGATAATTCAATGACCAACTCTGAGCTTGAATAATATTTAAAACAAGATGAAGAACTGTAGAAGAAATGACCGGAGATAATGAAAGGCTAATAATCGACTCATCCAACCATTTATCAAGCCAAAAAAAAAAAACTGACCTCCTATCTCCAATAATCCAACGACTATTGTTATTCAGAACAGGTAAAACACACTTCAAACCATGCCATATAGACGAACGCAAATAGACATCTTGTTTTGCAAGGCGTGAGAGGAAAACGCTGACGGGTAACAGAACCTCACAAAGAAGAAGATTGTAAATCCCAACCAAAATTAAGCAAAGTTGTCACGTTCAAAGTAGCTAAATCGCGAAGACCAAGACCACCTTCAATTTTAGGCCCACACAATATATTCCATTTAATAGTTACCAATTTACGACAAGTCAAATCTCTAGATCAAATAAAGTTCCATGCACAAGTTGAAAGATGCTTCAAAAGGCAATCCGACCACTGATATACTGAGAAATGATGCAAAAAATAAACTTTGATAAACAGATTGCACTAATTAAACTCATCTAGCCATTGAAAGAAGTATTCTGTTTGAACCCGAGACATGAACCTTAGCATTATCAACCAAAGATTGAAAGTGAATTCTCCTTGGCTTACCACAAAAAATGGGGACACCAAGATACGTGAAAGAAGCAACACCCAAACAAAACCCAAGATGTATTGAGATAGAATTCATACGATAGGAAGATTTGGACCTAATATAAAAAGTGCTCTTATTTACATCAACAAACTGTTAAGAAGCACAACCATACTTTTCAAGGAAATCCCACAAAGAACAAAGAGATAGAACATGTAACATCCCACATCGACCAATGGAGAGGGGGTGATGTGTCTTATATATGCATGCCCACTTCCATTTAGCACGAGGTTTTTTGGGAGTTTACTAGCTTCGGATTCCTTCAGAACTCCGAAGTTAAACGAGTTTGGGCTAGAGCAATCACATGATGGGTGACCCACTGGGAAGTTGCTCGTGAGTTCCTAGAAACAAAACCGTGAGGGCGTGGCCCAAAAAGGACAATATCGTGCTGCGGCGGAGTCGGTCCGGGATGTGACAGAATGATATTAGAGCCACTCTTCCGTTCGATACGGATGTGCCGGTGAGGATGCTGGGTTCCCCTTAAGTGGGGTGGATTGTAACATTCCACATCGACCAACCGAAAGGGGGTGATGTGCCTTATATGTACATACCCACCTCCATTTAGCACGAGGCATTTTGGAAGCTCACTGACTTTGGATTCCATTGGAACTCCGAAGTTAAGCAAGTTTGGGCTAGGGCAATCCCATGATAGGTGACGCACTGAGAAGTTGCTTGTGAGTTCCCAAAAACAAAACCGTGAGGGCGTGGCCCAAAGCGGACAATATCGTGCTACGGCGGAGTCGGTCCGGGATGTGACAGAACATTCCTGCGACATAAATGTTGGAGTATGCCTAAAAAACAATTGACGTAGCAACACGTAATTGGTTATTCGTGGCAGCCCAATGTCGAGTCATTGACGACAAGAGAAAGTGAGAACATCTGTTAATCGAGCATGTAACCTAATAGCGATTTAGGAAGGTTCGTTATTGATTAGGATGAGTTCGAGGAATACCTTAAGTTGTAAGGACGAGATTGAAAAAGGCTCAAATCCTGAGATAGGTACTCTACGGGTCTTAAATCTTAAATTATGTTCCTAGCCATAAGATGATCGAATAGACTTCGAACATCCACAAAGGCAGGTTTATGTCGTATTCAGTAGTAAGTCTCAGACTAAATATGTAATGACATGAAATAGACATAAAAGTGCTCATCTATGAGATTGAATTCACTGAACATTGACCAACCATAGAAGTGTACAAATGGAAGATTACCTACTTGTCAATCGTACCACACTTTTGAGTTATGGATGCAACTAGTTCTTAGATCTGAGGCATCATTGATTATCTCGTGTTAATGAATATGATCTTTTGTCTCACCTCGAAGCTCTCAAACAATAGCGGCGCCTTATAATGTGAGGTTCGGGATCATGTGCATTAATATGGAGATAAGTAAATGCACAACAAGTAATATGTCACCTTCTAGGTAATCATGAAGGTAGATATTTCTGAAGCCCCTTGACTATCTATCTTCAGAAGTATTTGGCCAAAGCAATGTACATGAGATATATCTGGGTGATCATATTTGTATGTAGAGTTTGACAATAGTTTTATGCTCTAAAATATATGATCGGAATATAGTAGACAGAATAACCGAATTGTATTGTAACCATAACTAAGGTTCAAAATATGTGTTGTATGAATTCAAACATATTCTAACTAATCTGGGTAGCCAAAAACCATTGCTAGATGTTACTATTCGGTTTGTGGATATTCCTATAAGGTTAAATTAGAATGACTTATAATTAATCAAATTATCCACTGCCAGTTTTAGTTGGAACCTACAAGGTCACACACAATTGAATGATATCAAATGATAAAATTGGTGAAGACTGAATTTAATATAAATTGTTTATATAAAATGTTTTATTTTATATTTGTTTAATTGGTTTGAGCCTTCTATTTATTGTTAGGTGTGACAAGCCCAAGGAAAGGTTCCTTAGGGCTTGCAGCACACATGCGGTGTTTAGGGATTAATTTGTAATCGTACAGGCTTATGAAATTGTTCTATATATATGCCTAAAAGGTCGTTAGACTTAGTAGTGGATTCACAAGTTGCGAAACATAATTTAGATAGAAGGGAATTAGGTTTTCTAATTTAGAGAAATTGAAAAATAGAACACCACACCCAAACCCCTTTGCTGCTGCACCCACCTGGAGGAGAATGTCCTAGCAGATACTATTCAAGGACTAACTCTTGGGAGCCTCAACAACATTGGATTCGTCCGTATATGAAATCTAAAGGTTGAAATTCTAAACTTAATTTAATTTTATGCATGTGTTCTTAATTTATTTCTGCATGAACACAAGCATGTTGATTAACCACGATCACATGGATTAATTTATATGATTAAACGAAATCCAACGTTCCACTAACCATGCATGTTAATATGATTATTTATGCTTACATCACCCACTATGCTTATGCACATGTGTACTAAAGTAGTCCACAACCCAACAAGAAAAAAAAAATCATCAACGTATAACACATGAGTGGAATGTCAACAACCCCAAGGAGCTGAGATAGAAGTAATCTGTCTAGTAGAAAACAAATTTAAATCCTTACTAAAAGCTTTCTCTGCAAGACAGAAAATAAGTAGAGCAAGAGGGTCTTCCTGGCGTACACTATGAGCAAGAGAAAAACCCATATGGCTTCATCAAAACTGAAAGTTGAGTTGACTGTAATAAAACATGCACCTACTCTATAAAAGTATGAGAAAATCCAAAACGAGAAAGCACCTGAAGAAGAAAATTACAGTTTAAAGTATCAAAGGCCTTAATAATATCTACTTTAATGTCCACATTACCATCAAAAGACTTTTTGTCTATAAAATTGAACCCTTCTGAAACCAGACCAATGCAATCAGAAATACGTATTCTTTTCAAAAATATTGTTTGCTGGGTAGAGATAATACGAGTGGCAATAGGTCTAAGCTGATCAACAAAAATCTTAAGGATAATCTTGAACATAAAGTTTGCAAATGCAATGGGTCGGTATTGAATGATAGTGGCAGCTCCATCAACTTTAGGGATAAGCACCACAAAGTTATAATCAGCATTTGGATATAACCAGCCACGCTTAAATGAATGTTGTACAAAATAAGAGTATCCAATCCAACGGTATCCCAACATGATTGATAGAAAGAAACAGGAAAACCGTCAAGTCCTGAAGCACTCGAAGGATCCATAGAAAAAAATAGCATTTTTAATTTTATCAGCTGAAGGCAACAAAGAATGAGTAGAATTTTCATCTTCACTAACCATAGGTGGAATGACACTTCAAACATCCTCAATTCCTCTCAGAGTGAAATATAAAGACCAATAAAATTTTGTCACATGATCAGCGATCTCAACAAGAGAAGAGAACACTATCACCATTCAAAAGAGTAGTAATCCTAGAAGAAGAATGTCTATCTCGAGTATAAGCATGTAAAAAAATAATATTACGATCACCTTCAATAAGTCATTTAACCCGGGCATGATCTCACTAGAAAGCTTCTTGCATACCAAAAAAAAAATTTTGCCAACCACTTATTTTGTTCTCAAGAGTATAAGTCAAAATCATTGATTTAAAAAGTATCTCAAAATAAAGTTTTTCGTTAACATGTCACCAGTTAAAATGAACCATTAAAAAAATAATTTTAATCGAGTTAAACAGCCTATGCCGGTTAGCTTTAGAGTTCAGGTTCGGATGACTTGTTAAAATGTGATTGTGGTTAATGCGACACACGAAAAAAAAAACATGTTACCATGTCTAATTGTGAATGATACAATTCTTTTTTCGGAAAGAAAATTATGATTGTTGAATATATAGGCATGGCCATAAAAAGTTGGGAAATTGGTTGAAATAAGTATCTCAATTGTTAAAATGATCAAAATTAAATAATGATAATATTATCAATAAATATTTATGACATTGTCAATCATATATTGACGACATATTGACAAAATTCTGAAAAAACTTATCATCTTAGCAATTGAAATAGTATTTTCGTCACTTCAGCCAATATCTTGAGAAGTTAGAAACACTACTCATGCTAAACTAAACCCCACATCATACGGCCCATTATTCATTGTATGAGGGCAAGGTTCGTCCGACTTGGGCCTTTTAATTTTATGTTGGGCTAAGATTATAATTCCTTTAAATTTGCCAAAAAAATTATAGTTTTTTATTGAATCCGGTAGGTTGTAAATGCTATACTTATTATATTTTGTATACCATGTGTATTTCCTTTCAAATATGATAAATATAGCATTACTCGTTTTTTATTGGATTTTTTTATCAATGTCTTAAAGCACGGTACTGTGTTTGATGACTTGTGGATAAATATATTGCTTATGTAATTATTCTCGTAAGTGTTTCTAATATAAGTATCTCTAACATAAAGACATTGAAATCGTCATTAAAAATTCAAGTGTTTCCTTTAAATTTTTTTTTAATGAAAATCTTGACGTTACGAGAGGGGAAGTTTTTATTAAATAAAAAAAAAGTTACACCTACTCAACGGACATAAAACTTACCCCAAAGATACATGAGATGAAGATGAAGAAGAACTTCTAAATTTTTATGAACCATAAACACTTCTATAAATTCTTATGCCAAATGTAGTTAAAACCTTTTTAACTCTTTTAGAAACAATCCAAACATGCCCCCATCATATTCCTCAGTTTCTGTACTAATGTAACTGTATAAAATAAGAACATGAAAGTTTAATAAGGTATTATCGTATCAATTTTTTTTAGGGTAAACTGCCGTTTGACCCCCTGAACTATTACTCTAGTTGAAATTGACCCCCTGAACTATTTTTTTGGTAAATTAACCCCCTGAACTATTTGAAATCAGCCAATTAACCCCTCACCGTCAAATTCAACAAAATTTCGTCCACTTTGCTGTCAAATACTAGCACGTGTCGTATTTTAATTGGTAGCTCTAGTTGAGATTCTAACGAATTAACAGCAAATTGGATGGAATCTAGCGGTAGGGGGTAAATCTACTAATTTAGAAAAGTTTAAGGGGTTAATTTACCAAACAAATAGTTCAGGGGGTCAATTTCAACTAGGGTGATAGTTCAGGGAGGTCAAACAGCAATTTACCCATTTTTTTTATCATAAAAATCATGCTCTCCCGTTTGAGTTTAACGTCGATCGATCCAAGAATCTACAGTGATGTATATACCCTTAAACCTAGCCTTTTCGGTCTGGTATACTCTTAAACCCAGCTAGTTAGCATGCATATATTTTGTAATGATAAGGGCAAAGTCTGGCCATTAACAGTGATCCAGCCATCCACAGAATAAAAAATTTAATAATAATAATAATAATACCTAATAAGGGGTGCAGAAATTGGACTTACATCTAATTTCTTCTATTTAGAATAACAAAAAGAGAAATGTATTAAGGATGCAGAGGACCCTGGATGGAGAAGTCTCAGGTTTTTTTTATTTGTGACCAGTAGAAGAGATCTCATGTTATCATAGATTAACAATTTAACTAGATAGCAACATTTTACAACCAAAGTTCATGTGCACAGCTTACTTATAGTGGCTTTCTTGATATATGGCTAGTTGGCTACCATATACATATGTTGACCTAATTATTTAAAAATTTGAAACGAATGTTTGTTCGGTATAAAGAGTTGAAAATGAAAATGAAAATGTGTGGTAGCTTAGCCAGGCTTCATATCAAATAAAATAGCATCGCATATGGAGAAATTTTTGTGTAGACTCAGATCACCGTTACATGGTGTTGTCACTTCACCTGTTATGATATTGTTGAACAACATGACTGATATATCCTACTTCTAGAGTATAATAAAAAAAACAAATACACATGTTATACTTTATTAAGTGAAATAATATTATCACGTGACAATGCATGTTCCAAGGATTAAAAAAAAAGTACTCATCATGTATGACCACGAAGGCCGAAAAACTAGAGTTACTCTTTATTTGAAGCACCTTCAAACCTATTGGCATAAGAAAATGGCGGATAATTAAGTTCTGGGTTTTGGTGCAGAGAGGTAAGAGAGTGAAAGTGTGAGAAAGTAGGTTGGGGATGAGAGAACATCGGGGCGACTTGCGAGCCTTAAAATACGGGTCAAACAAGATTGTAAGATGGTGCCATTTTCTTACAATCTAAGCAATGCACATATATGAATTTCACAATTCATAATAAATTAAAATATTAATCCCCTCCAATTCCTTATTAATTCCTTTCTCTTCAAAATTTATTCTTCTCTTCCTTTCCCTCCCTTTCACCACCCACCTTTGACATAACACTCTTCAAATTCACAACTAAGAATTTGCCCCATCAAGTGCGGACCAAATATATTTTAATAGTATTCCTCATTCCCCTTGTCTTAGTAATTAGGTCATTAGAAACTTGGCTTAATTATGTGCCTAGCTAATCTTCTCATTTGTTGTTTAATCCAATGATTTTAATTAGATTGCACTACTGTTGTAGCTACATGCAGCTTTCATATATATATGAGATCGAGCTAGTCAATCGAGAAACTATTTGAACATTTTTGCAAGATTTCAGAGAGGGTGTTCAACGGTCCACTATTAATGGGCCAAGCACCGACACCGTTTCCAGCTTAACCATATGCTAGTTAGGTGTGAGATTTTATCACAAAAGATTTCGATGCAAATTTGAAATAGTACCACTCGATACAAGTTATATTTTATTTTGTCAAGTTTATGTTGTGGGATTTTTTACATTCTTCTACACAATTCTCTAGTCAAGCATGAGTGTGCCATGTTATAATGGCACACAACTCGAAATTAAGGCATTCAGTTTCTTCTTAAGCTAATTATTAATCAAATGAAAGAAAGAAAATTTTTTTGATGGCCTGCGGCTAGCCAGATGAGTCATTGAACAAGGTATACAATCATTGAAGCTGTTGACAGCACTAGTTAAAATATGGACAATGCAGCATTTGGATAGTTCAAATAGACAACTATGTTAGATTCATCACAATGCTTTCCTTATATGAAAATGTAGGTAAGCTGTCCAGAAAATTAGCACATATAGATACATATATATCCGTCGTAATATGTAACTTATCTTGAAGGGTGCCTAGTCTTTTTCTGTAAACATCACTGATATGTTGAGTAATTTTATAGAGTAGTGACCTCCTTGAAGTAGGAGTTTAAGAGATGACTGAGAAGGGGAAGGAAAAAATATTTACAAGCAACTTTTGAGAATTAGTTCTTCGTCCCATCAATCAAGCCTCATTTGTCCCATTTTCCTTTGTATATGACTTCTAATGTCTATTCTTTTGATTTATCCCCCAATTTTTATTGTTGTGTGTGTGCTTCTTTTGCTTGTAAATATGACTCACTAAATTAGACAAGGAATATATATAATTCACTTTAATTAACCTACATCTAGCAGCTGGCTGTACCAGAAGGGGAAAGAAAAAAGGGAGTGTTTTGAATTAATTTGCTGATGATCCATATGTATTAGCTAGTTGTAAAGAATGGGAAAATCAATGTTTGACAGATTATATTTCTGACTAAATCATATGGGTCTAAAATTGGTCCTAGCCATCTTCAAGTACAAATTGCGGTTTTCATACGGTGATGCCGATATAAAATTTCGTTTTCGGAGCAAGATCCCAGATACAGGCTTTTTCATCAAAGGTGGGTTCTTGATTTTGACAAGGAACTAACATGCCTATTGCAACTTATTAATTAATAATGAGATATATCTCCTCAGTTATAAAATGTGAAAGAGACCGAGCATACTAATCTATAGGTCCTGATACATTAACATTAATTGTTTTATATATTGGAGAAGTAAGAGATTATATTTTATTTTCTAATTTATTTCTTAAAATAGGCTTTAGGAGGAAATTAAGTTTCCTTATCCTTATGTATTTTGGTTTGCTTGTTCAATTAGGATTGATTTATTTCTTGTTTGAAATTAGTTTTGTATTTTGTTTCTTATAAATACTTTATGAAGAAGAATAACAAATTATGTGAGTGCGTTTAACCATATAATGTATCATATATTGCAGATTGGCATTTGGTATCAGCAAATAGTAGTTGTACTCTCTAATTCTAAACACTCATGGGGAGCTAGTTTAGCATTTTCATTAGTAGTTTGTCTTAGGTTATTAATTAAAAAACATGCATTATAAGATATTTTGTGTTCAACTTTCAAAGAAAAAAGAAAGAGAAAAAACTAGTTAGGTCTTTCCTGAGAATGAAGGAAGAACCACATGCAGGCATGAAACAAATGGTTGATTCCAAAAGTCAAAACACATTTAAGGAACCACACGTGAGCAAGAGAGAGAAAGAGCTAAGCAGTCACAGAGTTGGCATTTATGCTTCTGTACTCTTCCCTCTCCCCCTCTCTCTCTTCTCTCTCTCCATTGACTCAGACGTACTGAGAGTGCTCTCTGTTGATTTCTGGAGAACTATAATTCCTAAAATCCTGGTACATCAACCAGCAAAGAAATCTTTATCATCACCAACAAACAAAAGTTTCTCAGCTTCTGCTTCTCTTCTTATAATTTCAGTCAGTAGTTTGTACTCTCTAACACTCCAACCCCCTTTTGTCTCTTAATTTGTTTTATAAAACAATATTAGCAGTGGACCACTTTTTTTATAGTGTACCTTGCCTTTGAAGTTCACTCTTTATTAATTTGTACCTCCTATATATTATACTCCCTTCTTTCATTCAACCCTTCCTCTCTCTCTCTCTCCTTTAGCAACTCCACCTCCCTATCCTCTCATCCTGAGAGAGCATGCCTGAATGTCCAGAGAAAGGTAATAATTACTTTTTTCATATGATTGCAACGTTTTCTATATAGGAGCTGATTTTCATGCACATTTTCTTCCGTTTGTTTCTGACCTTCGAAATGAAAAAAATCAAAAGAAAAACAAGGAACGAAAATAAACAGGAGTATGTAGAATGAGAAAAAAAAGTGTGCAGAAATCATTTTCCTTTCTATAATTGTACTATATGTGTCATCACAATTTTGTTTATGCATTTAATTTCTGCTTCTAGGGAGAGATTTGATGAGGTAGGCAAGAAGTTTAAGAGAGAAACTGATGCTTCTTCCCATTATCAAATGGGAAGAAGACACATGTTGGGCCCTCCTGGAACCCTAAACACCATCACTCCTTGTGCTGCTTGTAAACTCCTCAGACGAAGGTGTGCACAGGAATGCCCCTTCTCTCCTTACTTCTCTCCCCACGAACCCCAGAAGTTTGCCTCGGTCCATAAGGTCTTTGGTGCCAGCAACGTCTCGAAGATGCTCATGGTAATTAAACTATAAACCCTAATTCTTTAAGTCATCATTACGCATTGATTATGTACATTCAATTTCGGAGAAAGTGTTTGATACCGGTACCAAGCTGTTAATTAGTATTTGGTTTTTATGTAATAAATTTTGACCGGCGTTGGTGTTTGGAGGGATGGACGGTAGCCTAATCCTTCATTACCCTCACTGTATATCGACAATTTATATCTGTTAGATTAATTCCTATCCGGTAGCAGCCAACCACTAGATATTTATTTTCTTGTTTCTTAATTACATTAATAATTAGTGATTTATTTTTTCTTTTGTGTGGTGCAATTGATTATTTAATCAGGAGGTGCCGGAGACTCAAAGAGCAGATGCAGCAAATAGTCTTGTTTATGAGGCAAATGTGAGGCTAAGAGATCCGGTGTATGGATGCATGGGTGCAATTTCGGCTTTGCAACAACAAGTTCAATCTTTACAAGCTGAGCTAAACGCAGTAAGGGATGAGATACTTAAATACAAATATAGGGAAGCAAATCTCCTTCCTTCTAATTCTCATCATATGGCTTTGTTCTCTACTTCCGGGGCTGTTTCCGTTGCTTCCTTGCCGCAGACCCCACAACCACGGCCGCCGCCGCCACCGCCACCTCCTCTACCTCCTACTTCCTCCTCTTCTTCTATGTACACTAATCAACAAACCAGTGCCGCGGACTATAGCTCCCTTTCAAGTGAAAATGTTTCCTTCTTTGGTTAAATTTTAATTTTTAGACTGAAATTAAGACATCGATCCCATTTAATTTTCTTATTATGATGATTCTTCAAGTGGAATAAAATGATGATAAAGAGAGATGTTTTATAATTGATATACGGTTTCTTGGAGGTTTTTAGTTTCTTAGTTACTGTCTTAATCCATTTTAGGTCCTTAATTTGTCGCCAGATATTGTTGGTTGTTATGTTCCTTTCCTCATGCTACTTATTAACTTTAATTTCCACCACTTGTTCTTCTTCCTAGTTATTGAACGAAACAATAGCATGTGTCCAAATTAAAACTCGTACTCTAGCCACCAAAACCAAATGTGTTAATTTGTTCAATTGTCGCACATATTATTCATGATATTATATGTTGAACATGCAGAATTACCTCTCTGCCATGTAATGTTTTTGAATTATTATTTGATCCTTATAAATGTTATTTACAAATTGAGTAAGAACAAGATTTTAATGAAACCCTACAATAGGATGTATAGAATATGCCTGATAACATGTTGTATATCTCATTATGTCTATCTCTATTATCGTGTAATTAGTAATATATACATTGTGGATAGCTACGAATCTCTCCTCTAAATGCACGGAAGCAATATCAGAAAACCCAACAGAACGAATATACTGGCAATCAAATTAGTAATTGAACTGAGACAAACTTGAGGCTGAAGGCTCTCTGATGTTAGTCTTGGTTCGGAGGGTTTAATCCCTGCCAAATGCCAATCAAGGATCATGAATTATTGTTGATTTGAAGAAATTAATATTGAAGTTGGGGGAAGAGACAATCAAAGGCTTGTGAATTGAGATCCTCAGCATTTTGGGGTAAATTAGAAACTTCGGCGCAGTTTAGTATATGTACGTAGTTTCTACCAATATTTGCCGTTATTTAATATTTACTACCCTTATATTGTAATGGGTACTGGAATACTCTGTTCTTCCTTATTGTTGGATAATTTGTGTATCATTCTACTTGATCACTAATTTGTTAAAACGTAATAGAGTTTGCAGAGCAATTGGGGTACAGATCATATATATTTCATCAGACAATTCTGGATGAATCATGGTTTCTATTTGCTGAGTAAGATTTTAAGGGCAAGGTGGTAACCCTGACCCAGCATGATGAGAATCTGGTTAATTAAGTATTAGATAACTCATTAATTTTGAGTAGTCACCACCAACTGATGGCATGGCAGAAATGGTATAGCATAGCTAGCTAGTAAAAAATTAGACGGTTCTTATGTTAAGTGTTTTTAAGATATTAATTAACTTCGACTATATATTGTTTATTGTTATAAACTTAATTATCATTTCTCGCAAGTGGTGGATTGTCCAGATAATTAGGATAATCTTCTTTAACCTACTGGGTTCCGAATTTAAACCCTCACCTTTCATTAGTGTAGATTAATATAAAATATATATAGCTTATATATAATAATAAAATTATTATTTCTCTTTTTCCGATGGTTCTTAATTAGTGAGGTCACTATATTGCCTAATATATATCTTGTAAGTTCTTTGATGGAGTACTAGTGGTGCTTCAAAATAATAGGGTATCCTGCTCCTCAAGAACTAAGGATTAATCTTTGATTTATTGCATGATGATAAAATTGAAGGTTATGGGGGTTGCTACAATAATGAATACTACAAATATTTGAAACCTCATTGCTCCATCAAATGATGATTAAAATTAATTTTTGAAATCCCATAAGACGCTACTTCAAACCCTCAAGATTATTTTGAATTTTTTTTATCAAAATTAAAAGAATTGACAATGTTTCATGAACTTTTCCGTTAGATTAATTAGTTCATGCAGTTTTATTGGTGTTAGAACATTTCTAATTAATTAGCGAAATTTCATGGATTTCTACATTCTGAAAATTCATATTACATTATTTGGAATAATATCTGAAATAATTTGAGGAATAATTGAGACATGTTAGTTTTGTAACTTCGGTGATATTTTCAGTAGGATCAAGGATGTCTCTACATTTAGCATTCTTGCATTTACCTGTATTTAAGAAAATCTAAATCATTGGATCAATCTAATGATATTGATTGGTCCACGTCCGCATAGTTGTATGAAATTCATACCGTTTGCACCATATCACTTACTAATCTCTCTTATCAGTTTCTTCGCTTCTTCCCCTTTTCTACTACGGTTTTTTCCCTTCATTGTTAACTAACAATTTTGAAAACTGAACAATTTCGTACATGATTGATTACTAAACAATGAACTAGCAATTTATCCCCAATAAGACAATCAAACAAATATATGTCCCAAAGGAATTGGAATATAATTGATGAAATCAGACAATATATCCCCATTTTAATCAAAGAAGTTAGTTCATAAAGATGCTATTCGAAAATACTCTTTCAGATCTTGATAATCAAGGACAATAATTACAAAACTAGACTAAAGTAGTCTTAATTAATCTATATTGATTGTATGATTACATTAGACTAGCTGCATATCTTTCTATAAACCACACAACCCTAGAAATATTTATGTGATTTTTCAAGAAGGGGGAAAGAAGGCAAGAGGGGAGGGAGGGAAGATAGATGGATAACGATAAGGTGCAACAATATGAGTTTTAGTCTAATACCCTTATGTTGATGAGTACTTGATAACCATTAGATTAATTCAAAGGTTTAGATTCTCTTAAATGCGAGTAAATGTACAGATGCTAAATGTAGAGACTCGGAATCCTTTTCGGATCGGTACTAGTGTAAGAATTATATACTGTTCTGCAACATTACTAAACTAATGCATCAAGCTTAAACAAAAGGTGGTCTTTTTTATTGTTTGGGGTGGTGTGGTGGTTTGTATTTTGGATCTGTTGTTTGATGCTAGGTGAAAGGGCAGTTTAGTAAAATTAAATTATCAGTATATTCAGATAATGCATACATATATATTGCTATTTAGTGAAGTTACAGCATTTTGTGAGGTAGATGTATGTATTTGTTGGATGGTCAATGGTCTTGCCAGCTATATTAGTTTCTCAAAGCAGTTTTGTTGCCTTCGCGTGTGGATTTCAACCCAAGTGAGAAGTAGGCACAAAGAGAACCTGATGAATCATATAAGCAAAGATAACCAAATGGAGAATTTAGCTCCTTCACTCTCTTTCTCTATTAAACTCCATCTTCATCAACAATTAGTGGGAAAAATTTCTAATTAATTAACAAATATATGTACTTATACTGAATTTGGCCTCCCTCCTTCAAGATTCTAGAACCAATTAGATGTGATGGAATTTGGTCTTATGTCATGATTGCTTACAATAGGGGCATCTTATTTTGTCTTCATACAACTCCCTTTGATTCTCTCTATTGAAAATTGTTGAAAGAACTGTCATCATATCCTCTTCAGTTTTTTCCCAACAGATCATCTATGCCCTCATTTACACAGCAAGATGGTGTAACCAGTTTTGAAAACAAGGGGCATTATCAATTATTTTATATATTGTCTAGAAGTTCACTATTGACCAGAGCCGGCCCTCAACCAAGGCGAGCAAGGCTCAGGTCTTGGGCCACATGTTGAACGAAGACCTCGTTCTAGTCTTCCAGATTTATTATCGGCAACTCGGCCATTTTTTTTCGAAACGAACAAAGAGTATATGAGAGGTCAAGATGAGAGTGAGAGAAAACAAAGAAAGAGAGAAGAACGGGAGCTGATGGGTTTTGAAGGAGAAAAGATGAAGATTGATGTTGGTGCGTCGATATATATTCTGATTTGCGGAAGAAGGTTGGGGTTGTTTGGATTTTGAGGGAAGAGAGAAGGTGGCTGTGTTTGCCTGTTTAGTTCTGAAGCAAAGAGATAAGGCCTAAAAGTAAAATAATTAATAATAAAAAATAAAAAATATATTTTAATATAAGTATAAAGGCCTCTTTTGAAAATTTGCCTTAAGGCCTCGCATCTTAAAGGGCCGGCTCTGCTATTGACTAAAGGTGTAATAGGGTTTGTTTATATCCCTGATATATGAGAGGCTTCTGATAACTCGTTTTGATCCGTCTCTCGAATCTAACTATCAATATGCATGTGAGTAGAGGATTCCCAAGGTCTAGTATCTATTTACTGATGAATATGCATGCATGCATGAGGTCTTTAGCATCTGTTAGGTGTTACTTAAAACTCACTTAACACCTTGATTAAGGGTCGGTATAATTTTATGGGGCATTTAGATTTGAGGGCCTAAATAAGATCTTTTTTAGATTGTAACATGAAGGGTTTTGTAAATCTATTAATTTCGGTCCTCCTATTTAAAACTCAATGTCATTTCATATTAGATGAGCAATTAGTATATATTACTTTAATCAAAGTTCAAAATGATTGAGTTATGTAACTGTAGTCAACAAGTAGGTAAAATTATAACATGTTCACAACAATCCTCACATATTTTTATTTTTATTTTGATGAAAAACCTCACATAATTAAACAAACACAATATGTAAAAAAGAAGAAGAATTAAAATAGATACAATAATATGTCGTGCGCAAGCGATAAAAAGGATAGTCCTTCGCTCGTTCGTGCGAACTACTAAAAAATGGTGAGATCATTAGTGAAAGAAGGACCAACGAAGATGAAAGAGGAGAAGGGGGAGTCAGTCTTCTTTGAAGATGGAGGAAAAAATAGGACAATTAGGTACATATATGTGAATAAGTACAAAAATATATATGTACACAAATAGACATAGGTACATATAGATGAATATAGAAAACAGACAAGTGCATAAATATAGATACATAAATACAAGAAAAAAAATCTCCAAACACAAAATACTCTTGTGATGATAGAAAAATAAAAATTTGCACGAGCAAAAGTTCGTATTATAAGAGCACTTCCACCCGTTCGTGGAGGGCAAGGGCAAGGAAAAATATATATATATATTTTTGTTGGCCTTATCCGGGGCTTGTGATTATCCCTAGATATTTCCCACCGACATTTTCAACTACTCTCGTCACGACACGTGTAATTATCTTTTAAAAAATAAAAAAAAATTTGTAAAACAAGGATTTGGAAGGTGAAAAACAAATATAGTTGATGTAGGAAAAAAAATATTGAGTTGTAATGTGAGGAATGAAGAAGATGATTGGGGGTATTTATAAAAAAAATAAAAATAAAATTTTTTTTAAAAAAAAAAGGCCGCTGACGTCACGCTGACATTAGCATGATGTCAGTGCCCGCTGGCTGGTGCTCGGGTGAAAATCGCTCGGGCTTGAGGTTGGGCTTGGTTGGGCCCACCTCTTGCCCTTGCAGATTAAGCCCGCTGGAGGATGGTTTTGTGCATGGTAGGGCAATTGGCCCCAATTGCCCTTGCAATTGGGTAACCGCAGGAGATGCTCTAAGGAAACCTAATATGTATTAGGACTTGTAAGTGACCTTGTAGAATGCACACAAAAATTAAGAATCAGTTTGAAATACAAAAGAAAGCGGCAATTTTGGATCAATAGTATTAAAAATAATAATAATTGGGAATATGGGATATAATTAATTCAAAGACCAAAAATCAATATTCAATGTTACACCCGGCTTTAATGAGAAACACATCTTATTCAAGGCTGACAATCTAATTTTGCCTAATTTTATTATCCATGCAGTGCATATCACTGGACAGATAATACCTCTCAATTTTCCTACTTAATTTGAAACTGTTGGACGCACACTTGTTTTTTTTATAGGAGGTTTAGGGCCAGTTTGAGGTTGTTGTGCTTAAAAGTAAACTCCATGCTGCTTTTAAAAGCTGTTGTTTTAATGCCATAATTTTTAAAATAAGCAGTATATTTCATTTTTACCAAACACTTTTTATTTGCTTAACTTTAAAGTGAAGTAAATTTTAATAAAAAAATGCAATACCAAACAGAGCCTTAGTAGTATCGACCGCCATCTCAGTATATTTATATTTACTTCATATATAATTTATACCTAATATCCTTCATGAAGTCGCTAATTGGGTGTTTAAAGTCAGAGTTAGTTGACTATACATATATAGAAAAGAAGTAAAAGATGATATTTATGCCTTATGATCATTGTAAACAAGTTTCTGATCAAGTTCAGAAATCAAATATTTGACCAATGTTTCCCTCTCTCTCACAGTAGCACATGTTTGCTCTCAAATCTCGAGGGTGAAACTAAAGCAAATACTAGCTGGCTGTAGCCATGCATGCATCCACAGGAATAATCCGAACAAATGTTTAATTATTGTGATAACATAAATTAATATAACAAAATTAAGAAACCCCACTTGTACAAATGGAAAATTAATTAGACTATACAGTTAAAAGCTTGTATTTTAATTTTTACCATGTTGGAGCACCTCCTCCTACGCTGAATTTTAAACAAAAGTGCGCACATGACTTTGGAAAGTTGAAGAATATGTATGATTATATCTTTTTTTTAGACTCCCATGGTATTTATGTGGATTGACAATGGGATTAAATTAAGCAAAATTGTTTAATGTGATGCGATACTAATTCTTTCTGATATTGTTAAATCAAAGTTTTCTGACTTTTCTTTGTTTTTGTTTCTTTTATTATTATTTTTAAAAGATCAAAAGAAATTACATTAAAAATATAGTCAAGAACGTACATAAAATATTTCATACAATTTGTCCTGAGTTCGATTCTTGGTATTGGTGAATCATATGATGGTGACCAGGAGGAAGCTAAAATGACTCTGTGGATTTTCATGGACCCCTAGAAGGGTGGATTGTCGTGGCATAGCCATCAACTGGTCCCTTTTTTAAAGAAAGAAAAAAAGAATGTACATAAAAAAATATGTCGAAGGTTCTTAGAACAATTCAAAAGGTCACACATGCCAAAACACCATAGCTCTACAATTACAAACTTATTCTTCAACCACTAAGAAATATCTACATTTGAGGAATTTGAGAAAATTCAAGGAAGACAAAGAACGAGAAAGATGAAGAATGAAAAGAATGAACAACTAGAGAGAGAACAATGAGACTTATGTATTATGAGAAAATGACAGCTGATTACATTTGTGAGTTGAATTACATTATATACTGAAGAATACAAGCTTACTTAAGCACAAAATAACTAACTAACCAACTAACAAATCACTTAACATCCTAACAAGCATTCGATCAACTTCGGCTGACGTGGCATTGATTACATAGTAACCAATGATCAAGAGACATCTGTCTTCATCCACCCTCAAGCCTGAGATTGCAACAATGTTATCGAAAGACTAGAACATGTCCTTCTACAACTTCTTCTAATCTTTGTAGACTTTTGATGGAGAGAATTCACAAAATGGTGGAGATGAAACAATAGCTAGATGTCCTTTTACTTCAAACTTGTTCCATTACCGTACTGCAAACCAACCTTTAAAACAGAATGCCTGAACCAATTCTCCAAGACAAGACCTTTGAAACAACTATGATGCACATATATCCATAAATTATGACACCTTGTATTCCTGTCTCTTTAAAGAATGGTCTCTTTAAAGGAAATAGAGGCTCAAAATAGAAATAAAAGCAGCCACAAACGCATCGGCAGAGCGAGTATAAACAGAACTCAATAGCAAAACAGAATCATACGCAACAATGTCTTAGGAAATGCAGATAAAGTAGGCTACAGTGCTCGCAAACATTGAATGCTCACACCGATCTCACCATTAAAAGGAGGGAGGAGGGAGGAGAGAGGGGGGGAAGGAGGTTGAGATCAGTATAAGCATCCAATGCTTGTGAGTACTGTAGCCAGTCCCCACATAGTATATGATGAGCTTGAAGATTTTCAAAACCAATCTGATCCCTTCTAACCACATAGTCCGCAACAGCATCTGTCAATCATTTCCAGCAACAAACTGAGCAATGCCTTAGATGGATATTTCTATAACCAAGTGTTCGAATGTTTGCAACCTCCAAAAACCTTTGTTAAAGAGACCATTCAATTAGTATCATCCTTATGAACTCCTTTGGAAAGAACCATATTCATCTTGAAGCATTGGCAGAATCAATCCACCCTTTAAGAATTTAGATTTCAGCTCATAGTTCAATGATTCCAGTTGCGAGAAGAGAAACAAAGAGCAAGATGAATTATAAGCTAGCAAAATTATCAGAAAATATAAACTTTTCTGACATCAGAGGAATTATCACACTCTATTGAGCTATTCGAGTGGGATTTAGTGAAACTTTGTCTATCCACACCTCCAATATAGACGACAAGCACGAAAAACCCAAATAACCAAACCAAATATCTTCTCTTATTCTTCAATCAAGATTTAGTCTTTCAACCATCATAAAAAATTCTTCAAATTCTATGTAGGATTACCCTTCGTGGGATTTACATACTCACAACACGAGATTACCCTTCGTGGGATTTACCGGCAACAACTTCATTTAACAATGGTTTCAAGCTTTACATTTACAAAATCAAAAAATTAACTAACTATAGTGTGGCTTTGTGGGATTTACCTTCTCAGAACACGAGATTACCCATTCGTGGGATTTACCGGCAACAACTTCATTCAATAATGACTTCGGCCTTCACATTTACAAAATAAATAAAAAAGTCAACTAACTATGATGTAGCTTCGGACTTAACTTTTATCAGATGTCATGAATACTTTTCCAAAAACTAAATTCTATTCATAGGAATCAAAGACTATATGAGAAGTGGAAGAAGAACATAACCTCAATCAAAATTGAAGTACCACAGAAACTAGAGGTTTTTCTTGCCTGTTTCATGAACAACACAAGATAGATGCAAAAAAAATCATTTGTAACACCAACTGACTCAGTGAACACCAATTGTAGGAGGACAAACAAAATTTCCAGCAAAGAACTCAAACAAACCATATAGTTCCAATCCTGATTGGAATTAACAACCCCAACTAACATAGTTATCAGTTTGTAGTCGAATTAAAAGAAGTCTAAGTAACCGCTCAATAACATGCCCAAAAGGCCTTCAATCTTGACAAAATTCTACATTTTCACACTGATATCAACTGAGAAAATCTTAAACAACATGACACTTCAATGGCTTGTACCCTCAATATCAACTATCAATCAAACATAATTTGCAAGAATGGCTTTGTGAGCTTCATGCTGCAACTTTTAATCATGAACTAGAGTACTATATGTACTTCACATCACAGACGTTACAGACATTGGAAGAGCATTGCAGAAATCATACCCACTACCAAAACTAAGTCAAGAATCTTTCAGAAGTTAAGAAGCAAGAAACAAAACCTCCAAATAGACGATCAATGTGCAGATCAAAAGGCTTGATTGGAACATTTAATCAAACATATGGTGTTAGAAAACCCTCGAACAATTGTAATTGTTAGCATTGAGATGGTGCCCATCTCAATCGAAAAATACATTGATCTTGCAGAAGATAAAACTGATTGACGCAATCTATCAAACACATGGCGTGCATAAACTTTGATGCCAACATGCCAAATAACCCATCAACCTTCACCGTACTTGTCATTTGAACAATCTTGCAACCAGAAATTCTACCAAATCTTGAAGGAAAGTAACAGCCTTTAAACATGGAGATCAACTTCAAATTAAAAAAATTGCTTCACCCCTTGATTTTAACATTTCTTATAATCTAACTAGCATGAAATTGGCTTTGTATCCAACATCATAACTATTCAAAAATAACAGCTTCGTGCCCACACTCCATTAATTCAAGTAAACCAAAATAAATAACCATTTCACCAAATTACTAATCGGAGATTGAAAAGATACAACCCAATCTTCAGAAAATGAATGAATGACTGAAAAGATAGTAGAACCTCGAAGACTTGGCATGCAATTGCGAGATATGTAGTTGCGTTGTTTTGACAATAAATTTCATTGACACATAAGATAGGCAAGAACCCAGTAGCCAATTGCGTCCAGATCACACCACATATCGTTAGATTTTTGTTTTAAAATATAAAAATTAAGATTTAACTGTTAAAAGATTCGAAGTACTCCGTACTCCGGAGCAGCCATATTTACATATCTAAATAAGAACTGTTATTTTGAAATTGACGGGCAGATGATAATTATATTTAAGTTATAGTCGGGTAAAAGAAACACCGAATTGCAAACCCAGTAGAACTTCTGTTCTCTCCCCTCTCTCTCTCTCTCTCTCTGCGTCTCATCGTCTCTGTCCTATGTCCTCTCTCCTCAACTGGACCACCTTCTCAGTGATGGCTTTGCCGACAATCCAATCTTCTCCGACATATTTTTTCACCGAATTAATCAAATGAAGCCCCATCATATCTACCATTAAATCAAATTAATCAAATCAGTGACGGCTTTTGTCGGCAATTCGAGCTCCGTCGTGTTGGGGCTGTAACATTCTAGGTTTGCAACATATTTGCACAACTCAAATAAAAGCTATATATAATCTAATCCAAACAAAACCCAATCTGTTCAAATACCAAATAAAATTAAAACATTCATAAAATGTTGAAAACCCCTGAACCAAATCTGTGCAATCACCCTGTCACCCCACCCACTGTGCAAACTAAGGCTTAAACCAAACCTTCAGACCTGTTTAACCCAAAAAGAAAAAAAAAATGAAGACGGACCTGAAGTATAAAAAATGGAGGCAGAGAGAAAGAGAGATGAAGTGGTGGGGGCTGGATTTTAAGGGAGGAGAGAATGAGATAGACACCGGCGCCAAGTGGGGCGGCTGCGTTTGACCAACGGAGAGAGAAAGACATAGGCTTTGGTACGCCTTATGGATCATATTACTAATAATCTGGTCTCGGGTGTTTGGTGCCCTTCGTACTAAAATAGCCGCCCGACTATTTAAATCGGGCCCACCATTTAGTACCTCTCACACCCGACTAATTATACACCCAAAAACCTCCATATAATTAGTCGGGTCCGTCTCTCTCACTCTCTTGGTCTAGCTTGAAAGGAAATATTTGAATTACAAGTTCATTTGAGCAACACTTAAACATGCTATTAACAAATTAAAAGCTCTTAGCTAGCATATTAGTACTCAAAAACAAAACTTTGCTCATGACTTTTGAAGCCTAAATGTTGTGAACCAAGACACAATTCAAAATCACATTAGTAAGTTGTAGCATCCTATACCTTTGTAGAATCTTTTTTGCATGAGCAAATGCTAAATACTTAAGAGGGTCTTCAATCTCATATTGGATGAACACCTTTGCTTGGAGGAGTTGTGGTTGCACCTTGAATCAAATTAAAGGTTACCAACGTACTTCGTCTCCTACGAAGATCAAATCTTTCGTAGTTCTTGCATTTGATGAGGATTTGAGAGAGTTGTATGAAGAAAAAATTGTGTTCTTCACACACACCTAGGCCTGGCCAACACAGTATAAATAGTCGATATTAGTCCGATACTGCACCAAACGCTCGACTAATTTAGTCAGTACTGTTTGACGACAAATGATCCTATCTGATTGAAATAGTCAGTCCAGTTCGACTTGCCAAACGAGGCATCAATCCGATGGGTCACAATTTTTCATTATTGATTCAAATTTTAATTACAACCGTTCAGATTAATATAATGACTATGAAAAAATGTGCAAATAATATGGAAAAAATCTTGAGTGGTACGTACTATTCAATAATACGGCTATTGAATAGTCTCAAATGAATTTACGGTGGACAGCAAATTAATCTGAAACCATTCAAAGTGAATGATATGTAGTATTAAAATTTGACTCAATAATATGTGTAATTAAATATGTGCCCCATAGAAGACCTCTAGTATCCCAATATGAGAAGGGCCGAAAAAGTAAACCCAACCCAATTGTTGATCCAACCAGCTAGGCCTAGCCCTAACATTAAAGACCACAAGTGGAGAGCCCATTTCGTTTGACACTCTTTTTTCCTATCCCGAAGTTGCTACACATGGTTTCTCGAGAAGCTTTTTTTGCTAGGTCAGCATGTTTGTTATGTTCTCGTTTTATTTATTCTCAGCGATTTTACTTAGGCGACACATTTTATTTCGAATAAAAATGCAGCTTTTGTTTCATGATTTTCACTCTTGGATTTCGGATGGACTGTCTCAGGCTTGTCCTGTGTATGCTCTTATTCACTGGAGCAAAAATCTGTCTTATTAACCCTAAGACATAGTCCAATTTAAGTGAATTACGTTATACTTTACGCATTGTCTATGTATAATTGCGTGGTTTTAAGGATTTAGTGATCAATTTTTGGCATCAATACTTTTTTATGTTAACTTGATAATCTAATAAACTAATATATTACTGATGTCAAACAAAAACAAAATTCTAACTACTATTCTTCTAAGGTAATTAAGAAGATCTCAAGAAAACATAATTAATTGATTGTACGTAAAGCCATGCATGCAACCATTCTAATCCAACGATGGGGTTGATCCCCCTGCAATTCAATATAATCTCGCCAGCCGGTCCAATGAGGGGGTTGATGGTTCCCATCTTGATCATTGCGGACACAAAGTAGTTAAAGAAGGATTCTGGTGTTCACTGTACTCACGTACGATTGAATCAGTTTTGCCTCCATTGAACAACTGCTGACCGGAATGGAGGAGTCCTTTTTTCTGGACAAGGTTTTTGTAGTAGCTGTTGTCGAACACTATCGGGGTTTGAGCATCAATCGGAGCCAAGTTATAATCCCCTGGCTCTAGAACATTTTGATCTCCTTTGCTGTGCCAGCTCTGTGTCTATGTTGGTTTCATTGTATATGCGCTTTCTGAAGCTGTGGCACTGTGCTTGCCCAAGTGTATGAGCTCCTGCATTTACGTAAAGTAATTAGTTTTATACACTGTGCTAATTTATAAATTAATAGTGGGCGTAAGCCTTTTGAGACGAAGGCGTAACGCTAGGCGTTTAGAGCTTTTCAAGGCGAGGTGTAAGGCGTAAGCCTTTTGAGCTCAAATTATTATAATAAAGGAATTAATAGATATAAAATATATGAGTATAACATTAACAATTGAGTATAATATTACCCTTTGTCTCTACACTTTTTATTCTAAGTTTTGGTATTAAACGTTTAATATGCTTAGCATTTTTATGTATGGATTCTTATTTTACTTAGTAATTTTAGCATTTTTGGTAGATATGTAATTTAAATTTTATTTAAAATTAGTAAGATGTTATTAGATATAGCATTTTAAGTGACCTACATAGTCATTTTGGGTTTGAAAGAGCAGCATGATGGGCTGCATCCTATAAGCCCATTTCCTTTCCCCATAACACTTAAGCACGTGGGTGTTTTGCTCTCAATAGAAAGTAAAACGCTGTCGTTTGGAAGGCCAGTTAATCAGGACAAAAAAGGTAAAACGCGGCGTTTGGTAAGGTTCCTCGCGCAAATCGCCTTCGCCATCTGCGCCTTCCTCGCCATCGCGTACGCCTGAATAGGAATCGCTTGCGCCTTTCCGAATTTCCTCGATTCGTAGCTGCGCCTAGGGCGTTTCTGCGACGCCTTGCCACAAGGTGCGCCTTGGGGCGCGCAATCGCATGCTATTGAAAACACTGAAAAATATGCGAATGTGTTGATGTAATGAATCAAATACCAGAAGCAACCAAGTCCCTCTTGTTGAGTGCAACACCACCGAATGTCTGAATCTAAGGATGAGCTCCTTGAGGTTAGCCCTTGCGGTGGGTATTCCCCAACTTGGCCCGCCAAGCTGCTATGCACGCATAATACAACAAGATTCATGAATACAAATTATGATCACGATGCTTTGAAGAGAGAAGTAGTATTAGATCAAGAACTAGTTGGTATGTAACTTACCATGACAATGGAGTCTCTAGCAACAATGGCCACTATATCAGCACATGACACCGTGCCGGGCTACACTTTCTCCACTGCAGACTTAACTTCATCAGTGACTTCAAATCCCCTTGAAGAATTCTTATTAGGAGGTACATTTTTCTCTCCAATAAAGTTAGGTGCATCATCCAGGAGCACTGACCCATCACATCCCTGCACGCCAATAATACTTATTAATTTCTAAGACAAATAACCAAATTAAGAAAACAAGGACAAATTAACACGTTTGTTATAAAAGTGTTTTATGTAATGTGTGATCAGTTTCTAAATTGACCATCAATGATAACATTATTCAAAGTGTATGCACATGTGTAAAGATGAAGAAAAACAACTCAGAAGAACAATGAAGTTAGAGAGAAACAGAGAGAAGAGAAGCAGAAAGTAATGGAGAGAAAACTGGAGAGAAAGATTGAATCTTTTTCACTGATATTTCACACTTGAAAAATATCTCAGTACTACAAAATATATGGGCTCCTTTTCTTACACACTAAGAAAGTCTAATCTAACTACTTTAACAATTATTACAACTGACTTAACAACATTCATTTCTAATCTTATGACAGTTGGCAGCATCTCAACCATTGATATCTTTACATCCGCCCTCAATCTCATGCTTTGAGGAGCAAAGCATAAGATTGAAACAATGTTGACGGAAAAGTGGTGCAGAAAGGCCTTTAGTCAGGATGTCTGCAAACTGTTCTGCAGATGATACATGTTGCACAGTCAAATCTCCTTTGGTAACCCTTTCTCGAACAAAATGATAGTCAATTTCAATATGTTTCACTCTAGAGTGAAAAACAGGATTAGAAGATAAGGCAATTGCTGATATATTGTCACAGTAAATCATTGGAGGAATATACAATGGCACATGAAGATCACAAAGAAGTTGTCGAATCCAGGCCAATTCAGCTGCTGCAATGGCAAGTGCCCTATATTCGGCCTCAGTGGAAGACCTAGACACTGTGTGTTGTTTCTTGGATGACCAAGAGATAGGACTGGAACCAAAATACACAATGTGACCAGAAGTTGATCTTCTGTCATTGGGATCACCAGCCCAATCAGCATCACTGTAAGCTTGTAAATGAACCTTTCCAGGTCTGAAATGAATGCCATAATCAATGGTGCCTTTGAGGTACCTAAGAATTCTTTTGACGGCTACAACATGTGATTCCATAGGTTTATGCATAAACTGGCAGCACTGATTAACTGAAAAAGCAATATCTGGACGAGTGAAAGTCAAGTATTGCAGAGCTCCAACTATGCTCCTATATTGATCTGGACTGTGATAAGGTTTACCATCATCCTTAAGAAGCCTATGATAAGGTAAGCATGGAGTAGCACAAGGTTTGGAATCCTGCAAGTCCACTTTCTTCAACAAATCAGTGATATACTTTGATTGAGAAACAAAGAGACCTGTGGACTGATATATAATTTGCAACCCCAGAAAATAATTCAGCTGCCCCAAATCTTTCATATCAAATTCCTTTGTCAATTCCATTATAACATCAGAAATAAGACTAGAGTTGCTGCCAGTAAGTATAATATCATCGACATAGAGAAGCAAGACCACAATACCAAGAGAGGAATGTTTGACAAATGAGGAAGGATCTGCAAATGATGGTTTGAATCCCAAACCAGGTAGAAAACTTGTAAATTTCTCATTCCATGCCCTAGGGGCCTGCTTTAAACCATATAGAGATTTTTGAAGTTTACAAACATAACTAGATGGATGTTTTGTGCTTGCAAACCCTGGAGGTTGTGCCATGTACATTTCTTCATGTAAAACACCATGAAGAAAAGCATTCTTGACATCCATCTGTCTCAAGGGCCAATGAAATTGAGCTGCCAATGCTAGAATTAACCTAACAGTGGTCGGTTTGACCACAGGGCTAAATGTCTCACTATAATCAATGCCCTCCTCTTGACTGTATCCTTTAGCAACTAACCGAGCCTTATGTCTAGCAATAGTGCCATCTGGATTGTGTTTTATCCTATATACCCACTTACAACCCACCAAGTTCTTGTCAGGTGGAAGGGGAACCAAAGTCCATGTAGATTAAGCATGCAAGGCATCAATCTCCTCTTGCATTGCTAATTGCCATTCTGGAACTTTACTAGCTGATTTAAAAGAGGTAGGCTCAGTTGCAGAAGGACCACTGCTGTTGACAGTTGCTGAAAAAACTTTCTTCTTGCAGATCCCACTTTTTGATCTTGTTTGCATAGGATGCAAACTAACTGAAAGGACTGGAACTACAACATTAAGGCTGTCTGTTTGAAAATCAGGATCCACAGGGATTGGAGACTGTGTAGAAGCGGGAGAAACTGGCAGGGGTTGTGGTAGGGGTTGTGGCGGTGGTTGTGGTAGGGATTGAGAGGCCAAACACTCTGAGGCACGAGCAGTATGTGTTGGAAAAAACTCTGAGGCACTAGTGGATATGGATGGAGCAGTGAGAGTTGGTGGATGTGCTACTACTGTGTTGTTTATTGCTATAAGTGGAGGTGGTGTAGGTGTTATATTAGGTACAGATGTTGAAGATTGAGTCGTAGTGTGGAAATTTTGATTTAAGTTTGTATATGGAAAATTAGACTCATCAAACAACACATGCCTAGAGATATAAAATCTGCCAGAAATTGGATTTAGACAAATATAACCCTTATATTGACCTGCATAACCTAGAAACACACACATAGTAGTTTTTGGTTCGAGTTTGCTGGTATTATAAGGTTTTAGCAGAGGAAAACAGGCACAACCAAACACTTTTAAGTGTGATAGAGATGGTGGTATACCATATAAGCAAAGATAAGGTGATTTCATTTGGAGATTTTGACATGGCATTCTGTTTATTAAATAGACAGATATTGCACAAGCATGAAACCAAAATTTTGATGGCAGAGTGGCAGTTTGAAGTAGTGTGATTGCAGTTTCAAGGATGTGTCTGTGTTTTCGTTCAGCAATGCCATTCTGTTCAGGTGTATGGGGACATGATTTGTGATGTATAATACCTTTGTCAAGTAGAAAAAGTTTAAACTTATGACTAGAGTATTCTCCACCCCCATCACTTTGAAACACCTTAATGTTGGCAGAGAATTGATTGACTAAAAAGGCATGAAAATGGACAAATATATTGAAAACTTCAGCTTTATTTTTCAATGGAAAAATCCAAGTGAACCTGGTACATTCATCAATGAAACTAACATAGTATCTGAAACCTTCAATAGACAATGTAGGAGAAGGTCCCCATACATCACTGTGTAACACTTCTAAAGGTTTTAGAGATTTATTGGCAGGATAAGGAAATGGAAGTTTGGTAAATTTGCCTTCTAAACAGTAATTACAAACAGAGGTAATGGGGTCTAAAGAGATGGGAACTTGAGCTTGTTGTAACATTGCAGAGGTTACAATGTTTGAAGGATGTCCTAATCTCTTATGCCACACGTTTATCTTTACTTGTTTTCCAAGGTAACAGGTTTGTTGCTTTGACAGTTGAGTGGCTTGTGTAGCTTGATTGAAGATATGGTGAGGAATGTTGAAAGGAATTGGATACAAGCCAGCTCTACACAGCCCGTGAAGAAGTATTCTCCCTGTGATCTTGTCCTGAATCCAAAAGCACAATTCATCACATATAAATCGACAGTTGTTGTCTTTGCACAATCTATAAATGGATAGCAGATGTTGAGACACTTTGGGAACATGTAATATTTTCTTTAATTGAAATGTATATTGAGGAACTTGTAAAGTAGCAGAACCAATATGTGATATGCTCAAACCTGAACCACTTGCAGTAGTTACTGTGTCACTGCCTTGAAAAGGTGCTGCAAGACTTAAATTGGACAGATCAGAGGTCAGATGAGATGTTGCTCCTGTGTCAGCTACCCAAAATTGCTCTTGAGGTGCTGAGGGTTGATAAGTAGCATGCATTGCAGTAAGATTGTGAGGTGGAGGTCTGCCTTGATAAGAATAATTTGCCCGGTGATAACATTGCATTGCAGAATGTCCAAACTTCCAACAAATTTGACATTGAACAGGAGATGATTGAACAGTGGATGACGAGTGCCTCTGGAAACAATCAGCAGCTATATGGCCTCTTTTGTTGCAAATTTGACAGGTAGGAATATTATTGCCATGATCAGGACAGCTGTAAACATGTGGTCGTGCAGGGCCAAGAACACCAGGACTTGGATTTGGTGGACCATTGTTAAATCTGGAGCTATTACCAAAGTTGTTTCTTCCTCTCCCTCGACCTCTGAAGTTAGAACCTCTATAGGCATGAGAGGTATTATAAGACCCACCATTATTATGGTTAAATCCGCCAGTATATCCACCATTATATCCACCATTATATGTAGAAGACCCAGCAACAGAAGTATGTGAAGAAGACCCTTCATCAAGCATCAAGGCTTTGCCTTTAGAGGATTGATCTTTGGCCAACATGGCAGAAACAAAAGATTCTGCAGTCTGAGAGCTTTCAATTGTGGCTTCTTCAGCTAGTAGCTGAGCTCTGAAGTCTTTGAGGGAGATTACAGCATCTCGACCTCTAATCACACATCTAAAGGTGTTGTATTCTGTAGGAAGGCCTTTCAGTGCAAGGATAACAATATCATCATCATCAAAAGAAACACCAGCAGCAGATAGATGATCTCTGGCATCTTTGATACGTTGCAGGTATTGAGAAACAAATTCAGAGCCCTTTTTAATGTTCTGCAGTTCAGTTTTGAGCTGGAAGATACTAGCTTTTGTGATTGTAGAGAAACGATCCTTCAAATTAACCCACATTTCATGAGAACTTGTGCATCCAATGACACAAGAAATTGTTGTGGGAGAAAGTGTAGCAATGATCAACTGCATTAAAGCACGATCATGCATTTTCCAGACTTGAAAAGCTTCAGTTTCAACTCCTTCAACATTAGAATTTGGAACAAATCTTTCCGGACAAATCCTTGTACCATCCACAAATCCTGAAATACCATGGCCTTCGAGAAGTAATCTCATTTGATAATTCCAAACAAGATAATTCGTATCATCGAGTTTCACAGTCACACAAGTAGAAACATTGGGAATTAGGTTTGTAATCGGAGATTGAACTATTTGTAATTGTGCAGCAGTCACCATTTTTCTTGATTTCTAGGGAATTGAAGAAAAACAAAATTGCAAAAGAATCTTGGAGATTTTGAGAGCTAGAGTTACTGTATGTATTTTTGTGGAGAATCTTGAAGAAGCAGCAGAAGATGAAGAATGATTTGTAGAATAAGAATTCGTTCAAGCAATTTATCAAACATGTGGTGATCACAACTCAAATCCTTGTCTATCGCACTTTCTTGAAGAGGAAGAAGAAGCAATTCAATCAGGGAAGAAGAAGCAGAAATTGTAAGAAGATAGTACCAATTTTGCAGAGAGATAGCACGGAAGCAGTGTAGAAGTTAGGATCGAAGACACCGATCGGCCATTCCCAGCGAAGATACCATGTAAAGATGAAGAAAAACAACTCAGAAGAACAATGAAGTTAGAGAGAAACAGAGAGAAGAGAAGCAGAAAGTAATGGAGAGAAAACTGGAGAGAAAGATTGAATCTTTTTCACTGATATTTCACACTTGAAAAATATCTCAGTACTACAAAATATATGGGCTCCTTTTCTTACACACTAAGAAAGTCTAATCTAACTACTTTAACAATTATTACAACTGACTTAACAACATTCATTTCTAATCTTATGACAGTTGGCAGCATCTCAACCATTGATATCTTTACACATGGATGACGGAGAAGATTTACATTAACAAAACAGTCGTGGAAGAAGAGGCGGAGGAGAGAGGCTCCCATTAGAGCCTCTCTTTTTTTATTGCGGATTCGACTATGGATTTCACAGTAGGGAAGAGCTTTGGCAAGATGCTGCATAATAAGTTGTTGAGAGTCCATCACTTTTCACTACGTCAATGTGCACAATTAGGAAAGACAAGGTCAAAATGGCCATGAAGGAATAAGAGGAGGCCATTGATCTCATATATATATGTTCTTAATTTGGTTAATCACAGAAGGGTTTGGAATTGGCCCAAGCACTCTTTGGCTTGTGCTTATCTATGTTAGGAAAATCTTCAACTGGCAGTTGATTAAATCAAATAAAAAGTAAAAGAAAAAAAGAGTAGGGTTTGCTTCTAGTGAAATCAGCTTCCACAAGACAAGTATATATGATTGATAAATTCAGCAGATGCATGGATTTTACTTTCGTATATCAGCTTAATTAGCTACTTATAGACTCAGTAGAAGTGTATCAACCCAAACTCATCCGACAAAATAGCAGTTAACTAAACAGTCTTACTACACCTGGTAGTCCACTTACCTACAAAATAGAGTACTTATCCATGACCCCCATAAACTAAAACAAGTGTACCAACTTCTGCACGCATATTGGCTTCAACAGGGGCACACGTGGTTTTTGAACATAACAACCTTCCAACTCAAAAGTTTGACCAATTTATGTTTAAATTCTCTTCGTTGGTGATTTGTAAATTTTTTCGATCTTTTTCTTTTAACTCATAGAGAGTTGGGTTCTGTCTTTGAGTTTCTTTTCCACCCATTCGGCCATTCCAATCTTGAAAAAGTTTTTCATTTGCACACAACAAATCTATATTTTGATTTGTTACACTCACATTTTCTCTTGCCAATTTAAAATGTTTAGTTATAAACTTTTGTCTCTTTTGAAATTTAAGTATTCGATGTTTTTTCGAGAAGCTAACTTTATGGCTGACGTGTTAATTATTTTAGTCCTTCAACTTTGTTAATGAAGGTGAATTCGGTTAGGATTCTCTTACCCATTTGGGTTAGATTAGGTTTTACTTCTCCTAGTTGTATTTTTATTCTTGTATGCCATGTAATTTTTCTGGCTTTGCACTCAAAGTCACTGACTTGGACATGTATATGTAATAAACCAAACATATTTGAACTTCAAAGTTCCCGCTCTTCCCAACAGAACCAGAGTTCCTCCTTATCTTAAACTCTTTCACTGCCGTTGGTTTCTTCTAGTTGATTTAGTCGTGTTCTCTTATCTCATGTATTTTTGAATCATTTGTAATTAAGAAATAACTCTCTTATGTAACAAACTGATATGATGTAACTGGTTTATAAATTGAATACATTGGCTCACTCATCATTCATCGAGTTGAGTGTACAATCCAAAACCTTAGTAGAGATTTACATTTCAAAACCCTAGACTGATATTTTTATGGTATCGTGAACTCTAGTCTTACGACATCTAATTTTTTTTTTTTTTTATCCTCAATCCAATGACGACTGATTCTTCGAGTTCTGCAACCCCAGCCCTAAACACTTCCCTTCCCAATGTCTCCAACTTTCTTACAATCAAACTGGATCGTAACAACTATCCCTTATGGCATGCGCATATGTTGCCTCTTCTTCATAGCCGCAACCTTGTTCCATTTGTGGATGGATCAAGCAAGGGTCCACCTGCATTTCTCAAGGATGATGAAGGACAATTTACTGATACTATGAATCCGGAGTATGATGCCTGGATTTAACAAGATGCTATGGTCATGTCTTGGATCAATAGCTCTCTTCATGTGACAACTCTTGTTGCTGTCATCGACAAGACTAGTTCTCATACTACCTGGAAAACTCTTTGTGAGCGTTATGCGTCTCAATATACTGGACGTCTTCTCTAACTCCGAAGCAAATTGATGAATACTCATCGAGGTGATTCTTCCATTGCTGTTTCTTGGATCATGTCACATGTCTTGCTAATGCTCTCTCTCTCTCTAGGGCACCAATGTCTGATTCCGACTTGGTTGCCATTGTTCTCAATAATGTTGGCCTTGCGTACGAGAGTACAGTCGTGTCTGCTCAAGCTTCTGATGAAGCCATTTCATACAGTGCACTCGAAGCACTTCTCTTGGGTGCTGAACGCTGTCAAAAGTTGCACTTCTCCTTTTCCATGGACGCTGGTCCAACTGCCATGGCTGCAGTTCGTGGTGGTCATGCTAGAGGCTATCGTGGTGGTCGAATCACTGCACATGGAGGCTCTCATGGTGGTCGTGGTCCCTTCTCTGATGGTGATGGTAAGCATGGTTCATCCTCTTACTCTAAACCTGGTTCCAATACTCACAGAGTCCTTGGTGCTGCTCCAAACAATGGTATCTTTTAATATGTACCTTGAAGCATCATCATTCAGTTCTCCAAATTCTATAGTATACTGGAGCTGAATGCGTGGCTTTTCTTCATAGCCTAGTTGTATTTCAGTAATTTCCTACTAATAAGAAAAAAAAACATAATAAATTCCAAGATAATTTGATTTAAGTCAGTAAATGTTTGCTTATCAATAGTTAAGAATATTTATTGTAGACCTTAACAAGATGAAAAGGCCATTAGTTATAACTTCTAAATAAAATCTCCCCAAAACAATTTTATTCTTAAGACATATATGCCTGGAGGCTATAGTCAAACTTAAGTACCCACGTACTAAGCTTAATTAGGTTTCCTACAGTTCTTCCTAATTTCCCCATGAGATCCAGTGAGGGGTTTGATATTCCCCATCTTGATCATGGCACTCGCAAAGTCAGAACTGAAGGTGTCGTAGCTTTTGATGTAGGCGCGCACTATGGAATCGGTGGAACCACCATTGAAGAGCTGCTGATCAGAGTGGAGGAGTCCTTTGTACTTGATTAGGTTTTTGTAGTAAGTGTTGTCAAAAACTGTAGGGCTTTGAAGATCAAGTGGAGCCAAATTCTTGTCCCCTGAGCCAGAGGTTTTTGGGCAGTTGGACTGCCTTGTTTTGGCAAAGGATCTGTCCAGGTTTGTCTCATTGTATATACGGGGCCTGAATATGGTGCACCTTGCTTGCCCTATTGTATGGGATCCTGCTCAATTTATACATCGTCCATACAATGGTTACGACTTAACATTTGGGCGATTTCTGTGGAGACCAAAAATTCATATCTTTGTGAAGAAGTTGAGGTTCCCCATAAAATCAATTAGCGAGCAACTCAACTTACTTATATACATATATATAGGTTTTTTAAGCGTCTTGGAACAATTCTTGGGGAATCCATCCAATCTTAAACCCTAAACACTACAAGGAAAACCGACAATAGTTACTGAAATTAGTTTAGAATCGGGTGGGGGTTATTAGCCACCGAGGTGAGTACAAGGCATATCAGTGGCTAATATTAATACAGTTATCAGGCAATGTTAGGCCTTTTACGCACCATATTATGTACAATTAATATCAGTGACTATTGTCAAGTTTTCTCATAGTGTGTTCCTCAAAAAATAATATACCAGATAAAGCAACCAAGTCTCTTCTGGAAAGGCCAAGAGCATTGAATTGAGAGATGAGCCGGGTTAGATTAGAGGTTGACTGGGGTATGCCCTTATCAGCAGCGGCCGGGCTTGCAGTCCTTGTGTCTCTTCTTCCCAATCTAACCTTCCAACTTGGTCCTTCAAGCTGCATTTATAATTCATACATCAAACAAGAACGAAATTAATGAAAAATGATTGAATTATTAAGTAGGTTATATTTTTAAGCTAATAAATTAACTTACCATGGCAACAGAGTCTCTGGCAGCAATGGCCAATATATCAGCACATGACACCACGCCGGAGCATATATTTTCCACTGCGGACTTTATGTCATCAACCACGTGAAATCCCCGTAGAGAATTCCGATTGGCTTCGGCATTTTTCTCTCCAGTAAAGCTTGATGTGTCGTCGAGGAGCAACGACCCATCACATCCCTGGAAATTGACATCAATGGCAATTGAGACTTAACCCAATGAAGAAATTAGCAACGTCAAAATGCAGGTCCTTTTGTAACACATGAACAATGTGCTTGATAGTGACGTTTAATATATAACTTTCAAATTAATTAGGTAATTAACTAATTTTTATTTATTCATTATAGTATAACGAACTAACTGAATATGAATACGCATACATTAACAAAACAGTCATGGTAGTGGAGGCGGAGAAGAGAGGCACCCATTCGGGCCTCTTTTCGGATTGCGGATTTCACGATGGATCTCACGGTGGAGAAGAGTCTTGGGCAGGAACTAGAGTAAAAATTGGTTGAAAGGTGAGCAGTAGTAGTGGTTCCCATGATCACAAGAATCAGAGCCAAAGTCAAAATGGTCATGAACAAGGAGGAAGCCATTGATGCTCAATATTATTGTATTTTAAGCTAGCTTAATTGTGTTGAAAACGAGGGCCAAATATGTTGGAATTTATATATATACACAGGTCTCCTCCAGGTGACTTGGGTCGGCAGGTGACCTAACACGTAGAAATCTTAATTAGTTAATGGGTTTGATTATTCTAAGTTCAGAACGTAGTGAAAAGAACATTAAAGAAATATTACAAAACGGGATTTCAATTGTTACATATTTGACAAAGAAAATCCAAGACACATAACCAATTCAGAAAATATAGATTAAGTTTTACTTGGCAGATCTTATGACATAGTTGTAATTGACTCCTTTATTTTTTAGATAAAGGAACCAAGCAAAAGAACATTAAAGAAAGATTACAAAACGGGATTTTAATTGTTACATATTTGACAAAGAAAATCCAAGACACATAATCAATGGGGTTTTTGAAGTTTAGTCCTTAAATAAGATTAGAATTCAATAAAACCATGGTGCTAGATATTCAATAAATCAGTTTTAATTCTTTGACTAGATATTCATATCAACATAAATATTAAAATTTATATTCTTCTTTTATTTTATTATTTAAAGCATCTTTTTATTTCAAAAATGGCCCGACACTAAATAAGAAAACATTCCGAAAATATTTGAGTGAGACATTAAAAAAAATGCAAATACATAAATGCACCGAAATATATTATAATGAATTGGCGACCTAAATTTTTGTATTGAAATATCGCTACCGCAATATATTATAATGAGTCAAAGTACCTAAATGTCTGTATCGAAATATATTATAATGAATTAGTGTACCTAAATATTTGTACCGAACTACATTATAATGAGTTAGTGTACCTAATTGTTTGTACTGAAATATATTTATAATGAATTAGTGTATTCAAATATTTGTACCGAAATATATTACAATGAATTGGTGTAGAAATTTGATTCTCTTGTAAAATGTCAACCTTCTACAATTTTTTTCCTTATATAAGTTACTTATAACCATAAATTTTTGATGCAAAATGTCAACAAATAAATGAAAATTAATGGATACAACAATAGACTTAGAAAAAGAAAAGGATAATACTTGAGTACTCACTAGTGAGTACTCTATATACTCACTTTCTGATTTAGCCCAATCAAAAGATGACATGTGTTTCTTATTGTTAAAAGCTCATGAAAAATTAAAGGATAATACTTGGGTACTCACTAGTGAGTACCCTATATACTCACTTTCTGATTTGGCCCAATCAAAAGATGACATGTGTTCCTTATTTTTAAAAGCCCAAGAAAAATTAAATAGCATATGTTTTATTTTTTAAAACAATAAAATGTGTTAAAATATCATTGGGCTAAATTATTAAAGTGAGTATATAGGGTACTCACTAGTGAGTACCCAAGTATTATCCAAAATTAAATAGCATATGTTTTATTTTTTAAAATAATAAAACATGTGTTAAAATATCATTAGGCCAAATTATTAAAGTGAGTATACAAGGTACTCACTAGTGAGTACCTAAGTATTGTCCAAAAGAAAAATCATGAAATTACCAAAAACAAGGAAAAATAAATAACATGAAATATAAATGACGGCAATAAAATAGATTTAAGAGACCATAAATTCAATTTTTAATCTTGCACCATACATTAATCTAAATTTCATCTTATTTAAGGATTAAAAACTAATTTTCTATAAAAAAAATACGAATTCAGTGGTAAATTTGGCAGATTTGTGGACAAAATTGTGATTGACTTATTTGTTTTTTAGATAAAGGCACCAAGCAAAATGCTATTTACTTGGAATAGGTCATAAATCATGTCTTTATGAGGGTCCAAGTTGTCTGAGTGATGGTGATATTGTTAGATTTATTTATCTGTTTTAAGTTTTTTTTTATAGCATGTGGTGACACACCCCGACTCAGATGTACAGGTGGACACCCAAAAGTTGAGTGTGCTGGCCGACACCACGTGGGGTGACGAAAGCCATTTAGAATAATTTAAGCAAATTGAATTTAATAAGGTCATAGTGCACGAAAGTGTGCGGGCGGAAAGAAATAATAAAATAATAATTGTTTGAACAAGGTACAAAATACTGGATAATTACAAATGCAAGGGAATTTTTCTACGTTGTCATACCACCGCGTCTCAACGTCGACGACTCCAAGTCACTAATCCTGGAGGGGCGCAAAACAGAAGGGTGAGTGGGCCATAAGTAATTATTTTAAATAAAACCTTTCCTTTCCGAAAATAGTAACCCCTCGCCGTCAAAACAAGTAATAGTTCAGTTAAAAGCCTTTCTGAAAACATACTACAGTAGTAGGTAAAAATTAGTGTAAGTACGGAAATGTACTTGGTTTCCAAAACGGGCAGAAAGCCACAACTTAAGTATAAAATACTTTACCAGAAATCCGTATAAATAAATAACACAGAAAACCCGTAAAACCAATAGAAGTCTCCGTGGCATCAGTGAAATCCACTACTAAAATCACAATATAAAACAGTGGGGGATACGCTCGCTAGGTATGACAGACACACGAGTTCATACAGAGATATTCTGTCATGAACAGGCTGGGTGTACGAATAATGTTACGTTCATGTACTACAATCACGTGAAGCTGGCGCTAAGCGCATCACAACGAGTTTGAGTCGCTAAGGCGACCTAGAACAGGCTGGCACCTACGAAGGATCCAAAGTGAGCGTGTCGATGCGTGTGAACATACACGTGAAGCTGGTCCTGGCCCCGGATAGTACTAATGACACCGTGTAAGCATTCCTAGTTGAGCATGTATAAAACATACCACATAATGTTTCCAAATAAAATAAAGTGGGGTAGTTTTAGGGGTGGGAATTTTGTACCGAAATACCGAAACCGTACCGAAAAAAACCGAACCGAATACCGAAAACCCCGATACCGAAATACCCCGATTAGTTCGGTCCCCGATACCAAAAAAATACCGAATTTTCGGTACGGGGTTCGGGAGGAAATATGTACTTATTCGGTAATACCGAACCGAACCGAAGTCGGGCCATTCGGTGATTACCGTGATTTCGATCGAATTGAATCATTCAATTGATTCAATTAAGTCTGTCTCTCTTCTCCTCTCCTCTCCTCCCAGTTGCCAGCTCTCTCTCGACTCGACCTCCTCAACCTCAACTTGACCTCCAAACGAAGCAGACCCACTGAAGTGCATAACTTCAATCCTCTCCGATCCTCTCCTCTCATCCCAACTCTCTCGACTCGACCTCCTCAACCTCAACTCGACCTCCTCAAACGAACCAGACCGAGCCCTAAATTCGATTCGATTTGAATTCGATCCCCATCCACTTCTCTTCTCCTCGCTGGGTTTTGCTTGCTTCTGGTAAGTAACTCTTCTCCTCTCTCGACCTCCTCACAAGGTTTTTAGTTTGGGTGGGATTTGGGATTTAGCCAGCAAGTGAGATGAATTTGTGATGTGAATTGAATTTGAGATTGAATTTGTGATGTGAATTGAATTATCTGTTTGTGTGTGTGTTTTCGAATGGTGAATGTGAATGACTGAAAGTTTGGATGAATTTTTCAAATTTTTTTGGGTATTTGACTGAAACTCTGAAACTGTGAAACATCATATCGATTTTCTTGGGGGTTCTGCAATCTGTTCATACTTTGTGGGTGGTGTGAGTATTTAGATCAACCCGCATTAACATTATGGATAATTGGATATGGAGATTACCTAAGTAAACAACACGGTTATGAAAGGGGTCCTAAGTAAGTTCATACGGGGAGAAAGAAACTTGTTGAATGTTGAATGATAGTTTTTACTAAAGGATAGTGAGAAACTTGTCAATGTTTTCTTAGCAAAACTCTAAAATTGCAGTGATGCATTGTGTTTATGTCTACTATCGTGAAAGATAAGTATGCTATATGTGGATGTCTATAATGAGTCACCTATTTTGGTGCACTTTGGTGCATTGTCATCAGAGTTACATACCCTGTAATATGTATGTAAAGTGAGAAATGTGGTAGAGGTATAAGTTACATACCCTGTAATACCCTGTAATATGTTTGCTGCAATGCTTTGTTGTGTTTGCTGCAATGTAATTGTAACATTATGTTTGATGTGTTTGCTGCAATGTTGCAGTTGTGTTTAATGTGTTTGTTGCAATGCTTTGCTGTGTTTGTTGCAATGCTTTGTTGTGTTTGCTGTGTTTGTTGTGTTTAATGTGTTTGTTGCAATGCATGCTCTTAATCTCATTTGTGTGGTAAAAACAATATTCCTTTCTTATATGTTGAAAAATATGCATTTGTGGACTGTCAAGAGTTTGGGTTTGATGTAGTTCTGTAGGCTTTTTAGTTTCTTGTAAGTATTCTGTATGTGCAGATCATTGTAGGCTTTTTAGGCTCTTAATCTCATTGTATTGTTGCCATGGAACTTGGATACATTGGATATGGTTGCTGCTTGTTTGCTTGCACGGTTGCACCTTGCTGTGGAGATTGCTGTTAATTGCTTTTGCTTGCTGTGGTTGCTGTTAATTGCAGGTCAAACTTTGCTGTGTTTTGCTGTGGTTCCTGCATGAATCATGAATGGAATGGATTGAACTGTGATTGTGTTTTGCTGTGGTTGTTTTGTTGTCATTGTTTTTCTGTGGTTGCTACTTGCTGCATGAATGGAATGGATTGAAGACCTTGCTGTGTTTTGGTTGCTGCATGAATGGAATGCTACAATTGGGTTGGGTTTGCTGGATTGAACATTGTTGTTGGACAATGATGGGCATTTGCTGTGGTTGCAGCATGGACTGGAAGTCTAGCTCTAGACTGTAGAAGTAGAACCATCAGGTTTTTCTTTTTCTTGCAGACTTGCAGTACCATGTTTAAAGGAACTAGAACGATTTTTGTATTTTCTATACGGTTGAATGAATTGTTTATTGAATGGATTGAATTGAATCTGATCTGAATGGATTTGAATGGATGGATTGATTCGATTGAATGGATTGAATGTTGTATGGATTCATTGGATATTTGGATTGGATTGAATAAATTTCGGGGAGCCCCAATATCGAAACCGAACCAAAAATTTCGGTATTCGGGGGGAGGGTTTCGGTTCGGTTACCGAACCGAACCCAGCCCTAGGTAGTTTCCTCTCTAAAATAACTTCAATAGGCTCTAAATAGGTATTCACGGATGCTGTATTCGGAATACCAAGAATATACCAAAGTCACTTAAAATACTAAAACCGAGTCATATACTAGTGAACCAAGTACGATGTAAGTATAAACTCAAGGTTTACCAAATATAATATAATCGAGTTCGCTGAGTATAAGCATAAATCACATTTAAATGCATAGGCATAATAATACTAAGTTCACTAACATAATATGATAAAATATCATTTAAAAGCATAGGCGTAGTCTAATATAAATTTTCAAAACACATAAAATGTTTAATTTAATAAAGAAAGGGCCCACTCACTGGTAAGTAGTCGGATCGTAGCTTCCGTACCTCGCTTGAGCTCGTAGCTCCTTGGGATAGGTCTCACCTATATGGAAAGTTACTAAACTAATCATTAAATAAGTCTATTCCAATTTTAAATAAGGAAAATACTCGAAATCTCCATTGTTTGCTCGTTTCGGGACTCGAAATCGTTGGAAAAGTGGTTCACGCGCTGCCATGCGCCGCCACGGGGCTCTACGCGCCGCCACAAGACACCACGCGCTGTCACGCGCGCCCACGCGCCGTCACGCGCGCCCACGCGCCGTCACGCGCGCCCACGCGCCGTCACGCGCGCCCACGCGCCGTCACGCGCGCCCACGCGCCGTCACGCGCGCCCACGCGCCGTCACGCGCGCCCACGCTCCGTCACGAGCCCACACGTGCCCACACGTGCCCACACGTGATCGCACGTGCACTTACTCGCGCGCCACGCGCCTACTGTTCACTCACCGTTAAAGTTAATGGCGTGCCATTAACTTTAACGGATTCTGTTCGACTGACAGAATATTCTCTAACGGCGTTACAGAATATTCCTTGACGGCGTTAAGATTAAACGGAATATACCTTTGGAATATTCCCCTAGTTCGACCAGTTGAATCGGATCCGCTAATGTCACAGACCGGTTTGTTGATGTCAGGACCGGGTTCAATGACGTCACTCCTCCGGTGACCGCTGCAACTTCCGCCCGCCATGCGTCGCCACCGTCCGCCGCTTGCCGGTGCCAGAATTTGGAAAATATCGCCGGAAATCTGAAAATTTTCACAGGTTCTTCAAAACTCAACCATTTTTCACGAAATTGGTGTCAAATTGAAGCTAGTGAAAAGTAGAGTTCAAATTTACCTATTGGGAGTTCGAAAGTTGGCCGGAAATGGCCAGAAATGGCCTCGAAAGAATCGGCCAAAAACCGAGTTCGTCAATCCTGGGGTTTCCTTCACATGCAAGCCTTGGGTTGTGATCCCAGGGTTCCCAGAAGTCGTTTGACATAGGTTTGGGGCTAGATCGAGGCTTGGAACACCGTGGTTGGCCGAGGAGAAGTTTGTCGGAAAATCTGTAAATTTCTGGGTTGTTGTTTGGCTGAGTTTTTGGGTTCACAGTGATCCTAGCTCGACTAGGATGATGATGAAGGTGGCAGTGGTGATGGTTGAACGGAGAAATAACAAGAATGGGGGTGGTTTTTGGCTCGGGTGTCTAGAGAAATTGTGTGTGTGTGTTTTGCAGTTGAATGCACGGTTTCTGTGTGCAAGGGCACATAGACAAGATAGAGTAGAGATGGGGGACAGTGGGTAGACAAAGAGTAAATAGATTTGGTTTGGTGTGTGAAAAATTCACACGGTTTGCTAATTTTAAAGGCACCAAAAGTGCACAATCACATGCATGCAAACAGGCATGCACCAACACAGTCTGAGCTCACAGAGGTGCAGGGCACCTTGGTTTCAAATGAAACCACGGGAAAACAGCCCACAAGTTCAATCCACTGATTCAGAAAAATACTGCAATTTGGTAAATTACCAAATTGCCCCCGTTCGTAACTTGTCCGTTGCAAGTCCAAAAATTATCTCGTTCGCGCCTACGGGTTTGTAAAGAGACGTACAAACTGAAAAGTTCGTTAAAAGTACGGAAATAAATCGATAGAAAATAATTGTCCACGTAGGACTCACTAAGCCTCCAAGGGCATTTTCGTCAATTTACATCGTCGGGGAATAAAATACAATAAAGTTAGGGACGGGATGTAACAGTCTTCCCCCTTAATAAAAATTTTGTCCCCGAAATTTACAAATTACAACTAATTACCAAAGAAAAGGTACGGATATTGCTCACGCATGCTGTCCTTCGTCTCCCACGTAGCTTCCTCCACGGAGTGGTTCCTCACAAGACTTTGACAAGATTAACCGTTTTGTTCCTCAGGACCTTCTCCTTCCAGTCGAGAATCGTCACTGGTTTTTCGTCATACGTCAAGTCGTCATTGACCTCCAAAGGCTGCGTCTGAATGACGTGAGAAGGATCAGATACGTATTTACGTAGCATAGACACATGGAAGACATTATGAACTCTCGCAAGTTTGGATGGCAGATTGAGTCGATAGGCAACTGCTCCTACTCGCTCGATAATCTGGTAAGGTCCGATGTAACGGGGACTCAGCTTCCCTTTCTTTCCGAACTGTACAACTCCCTTCCAGAGTGACAACTTGAGAAATACCCAATTGCCTACCGCATACACACGATCCGTAGAGTGTCTATCAGCAATGCTCTTTTGTGAGTCCTGAGCAATCTTCAAGTTCTCTTTAATCAGCTGAATGTTCTTTGTAGTCTCGTCAACAATCTTAGGACCAACAAGAGCTCTCTCTCCAACCTTCGAGCAACACAAAGGAGTAAGGCAGGGTTTCCCATACAGCGCCTCGAATGGTGACATGCCAATGCTCGAGTGGTAGCTGTTGTTGTAAGCGAACTCCATCAGAGGCAAGTGCTCCTGCCATCTGTCGCCGAACTGAAGAATTGAGGACCTCAGCATGTCCTCGAGAGTTTGGATAGTCCTTTCTGATTGTCCGTCAGTCTGCGGATGGTAGGCAGTACTGTAGAGCAGTTGTGATCCCAATGCATTCTGAAATGCTCTCCAAAACTTGGAAGTGAATCTAGGATCACGATAAGATATGATGCTGACTAGGACACCATGGTGCTTATAAATCTCGATGATAAAGAGTCGAGCCAGAAGATCCAAAGAATAGTTCTTTCGAACAGCCAAGAAGTGTGCTGATTGGTGAGTTGGTCGACAATCACCCAAACATCGTCATAGCCTCCACGTGTGCAAGGTAACTTGCACACGAAATCCATGGTGATTTTTTCCCATTTCCACTCAGTAGTAGGGAGTGGCTGCTGTAATCCAAAAGGTTTCCTCTTCTCAGCCATGACCTGCAAACAAATCAGGCATCGGCTGACATACTCTGCAATCACTTACATCATTCCAGGCCAGTAGTAGAATTGCCGAATGGTATGGCACATTTTAGTGCTCCCAGGATGCATAGCATAAGCTAAAATGCGTGCCTCATCAAGGATCTCCTTCTTCAAGTCGTCGTTATTAGGCACATACATCCGATTACCTTGCAGGAGTAAGCTGTCAGGATTTCGGATTCTTAAATCTCCTATGCTGCCGTTTAGGACCGCAACATAAGTCCTAAACATTCTAAATTGTTTCGCTAGGCAATACGAACACGATCCAAGAGCACTAGTTTAACTTGGAAGTTGGCTAATAAAGTTCCGTCATCGTCACAACCCAAAGTGACACCAGTACCTCGAAGTTCAGTCAAAAGAGGAATATGACAGACTGCAAGAGTATTCAGTCGTCCGTAAGACTTCCGACTGAGGGTATCAGCTACTACGTTTGCACGATCGGGATGGTATCCGATAGTGCAATCGTAGTCACTCATCTGCTCCATGCATCTCCTTTGCCTGATATTGGGGTCTCCCAAAGAGAAAAGATACCTCAAACTTTGGTGGTCGGTGAAAATTCTGCACCTCTCTCCATGGGGATAGTGTCGCCAATCATCAGGGCAAAGATAATGGCTACAAGCTCCAAATCATGAGTAGGACAATTTGTCTCATGAGGTTTTAGCTATCTGAAGGCATAAGCGTTTACCCTTCCATGCTGCAATAGTACGCAATCCAATCTGTTCAGTGTCGCATCACTGTAGATCTCATAGTTACCGCTGTTGGAAATATTGGAGCAGGAATAAGACAATACTTGAGCAGGAATAAGACAATACTTGAGCTGTTGGAAACATTGCTCGCGGTCGTCGTCTCACATAAAATTTACATCATTCCTGGTAAGTTTCGTGAGAGGCAGAGCGATAGAAGAAAAGTTCTTCACGAAACGTCGGTAATAACTGGCCAGGTCGAGAAAACTTCGGATTAGTAACTTCCCATATAGGTGAGACCTATCCCGAGGAGCTACGAGCTCAAGTGAGGTACGGAGGCTACGATCCGACTACTTACTAGTGAGTGGGCCCTTTCTTTACTCCAAATATTATATTATTATGTGTTTTAAATGTGATTTCCATGACTATGTATAGCATGCCATGTTTTTATAAATTGATATATGTTTTATGTGACACTTTGTGACTTATTATTCATCTGCTTTTGGTTTATGGGAATAAATGTTGGCATGTCTATACGTTTTAGCAAATTATTACTTATCACGCATATTGCATAGTGTTAGCACTGTCAAGGCCAGGACCAGCTTCACGTGTATGTTCACACGCACCGACACGCTCACTTTGGATCCATCGTAGGTGCCAGCCTGTTCTAGGTCGTCTTGGCGACTAGACTTGTTGTGACGCGTTTAGCGCCAGCTTCACGTGCATGTAGTGCTAGAGCGTAAACTATAAACACCCAGCCTGTCATGTAGCTACTTTCTGCATGATTTGTGTGCAATGATTATGCGATAAGTAATGTGATGTTTTATACTGCTGTTGTTATCTTTTTACCCGTATCCTTGTGGGCGTAGGCCCGTTTATTTCGTTATTATCATTAATGTTAGTAAACTTATATTTTCAGTAAACTACGGGTTTTACAGCGAGGGGTTATTACTCAACTTTTGGAAAACGTTTTACAAAACAGTACTTGGCCCACTCACCCTTGTTTTTCGCCCCTTCAGAACATAGATCTTAGTTAGCTGTCGAGATCGCGTGGCTGCTGTTGATATTACCGTTTTTACCCTCAGTGGAAGTATATTTATTTCTGTTCAGTTGTGTTCTATATCCATCCTACGAGATGGGAATATTCTTTTAAACTACTGCACCTAGCTCTGATATTTGTGTATTCATGGGTCTTAACCCACACCATACACTTCCGCTCTGTATTTCTTTTAATTTAGCACAACTCTGATTTAAATTCCTTCAGTATTTTTTTATCAATTTCTTATGACTTCGTCACTCCTCCGGAGTGATGGTCAGCACGCCTCGATATCCGATGTCCACCTGGATATTCGGGTCGGGGTGTGTCATGTGGTTTAATATCCTAGTGGATAAGGCGTTGAATTTCCACCTATGCGTCCTCGGTTGGAAACTCCCATCTTTCCTAAATTATTGTAATAATTTCGAATCCTCCTCTTCCCTTAATAATAATATTTATAAATAAAAAAAAAAAGTTGTTTCTATATCTCTTTTTTTGTTGAAGTGATTGGTACTCACTGTGTCGTGCTACTTTCTTACCAAGGACGAAGTTGCTTTCTTGTAAGCATGTATATCTGCTTATGTAAGATGAGTTCCCTAGCTATTGTATTTGTTTAATTTATAGTGGATTAGGTTTTTATTCTAATTTTTAGTACGAATACGAATTTTGAATTTTCATGTGCATACGTAATTAAGAAATCATAGTCTTGCTTTTGCACAAATTTTTGTATATCATTTGTTACATGTTTGCTTGCCAATTTAGGCTCAAATAATGTCTATGAAATAGTTATAGACTTGTGTTTATATATAGTTAATTGGGGAAAGATTCATGGTACTATGTTTTAGACACAAATTTAGATACAAGATTTTAGCTATTGAATCCAGACCATATTAATCGCGAAGATTAAATGATATACACTAATTATTATTATTCATTTTTAAAATATTTTTTTACACAAATAATATAATTTTTATTAAAATAATAATAAATTGCAAACAATACTGGAAAAAGAGAAAAAAACTCTTCGTCTCTCTTCTACATTACTAATTAGTGGTGTCCCCATTAGAATCTGTGTCTCTATTTTCACCATTGCAGACCAAGAGAAACCCATCTCCAAGTCGCGACAGCGGCAGCCAACTCATGCGATTTGGATTTCGATTGATATTAAAGTAACAAATCAAAATATTACTTGATTCAATTGAACACTAATTTAAGAAATTTCTTTTTTGTTTTTGTTTTCTAAGTATAGGGTTCGAAAAGGGCCAACAGATTACCCCACCAGATTTTAAATTGAATCCATTCAATTGTATAGGCTTTTCTGAGTTTCATAACGAATTGATAAAAGAAAGTGGTGTTTACTCCAGTGAAAAAATTATATTGAATGATGGTACCAAGAGTGTTTTACAGTAATAAAGATTTTCTTGTGGTAAATTAATTTTATGTTACAATCACCAAGAGTGTCTTCAACGTCAACACAATCAAGTTTTTGAAACAAACATTAGAATAGGAGAACGATATATAAATTCAGACAATATCGCCAGTGTGGAGAAGTCAACTTCGGATATGGGACTAAAACCGAAGTCACCGGAGATGTGGGCGGCCGCTGTCCGCTAACGGAAAATGAGATTGTGTTAGTCATGAATAGTGAAAATAGAGGGACCTGGAGATGGAGGGGCGGGCATAGAGGAGAGATGGAGGGTTTTTTTTTTCCAGCACTGTTCGGCAAGGTGTTGATGGATACTGTGTTATCAATTAATATTTTGATAAAATTGATATTAGCATTATATATGCAAATGTATTATTAAAAGAATGATAATAAATTGGTATTCAGATTTAATCTTAGCTATTAATCTGGTCTGAATCCAATGGCTGAAATTTTGTATCTAAATTTGTGTCCAAAATATAGTGTCATGTAGTTAAATAATTGAAATCAAATTTAGTTAGAAGGCATTTGAAGTGTTTGCTTATCAATAGAGTACAAATATTTAGGGAATTTAGTAGATCTTAACAAAGATGAAAACGACATATTCCAAATTTCAAACAAAATTCTCAAATTTTTCCAAGGCCATTAGTTGCACCTTCTAAAAAAAACCCAAATACATACTAAAAACAAAATCTCCCACCAAAACAATTTTATTCTAAAGCCATATAGGCTATAGTCAAATATAGGGGCTGCTAGCTTAGTTGGGCTTCCTACAATTCTTCCTAATCTCCCCATTGGATCCAGTGAGAGGTTTGATGTCTCCCATCTTGATCATGGCACTCGCAAAGTCAGAACTGAAGGTGTTGTAGCTGTTGCTGTAGGCGCGCACTATCGAATCGGTGGAACCACCATTGAAGAGCTGCTGGTCAGAGTGGAGGAGGCCTTTGTTCTGGATTAGGTTTTTGAAGTAGCTGTTGTCAAAAGAAGTAGGGCTTTGAAGATCAAGTGGAGCCAAATTGTTGTCTCCTGAGCCAGAGGTTCTTGGGCAGTTGGATTGCCTTGTTTGAGCCAAGGAACTGTCCAGATTGGTCTCGTTGTATATGCGAGGCCTGAACGTTGTGCACCTTGCTTGCCCAATTGTATGGGATCCTGCTCAATTTTAACAAACCAAGTTAGTTAAGAAAGGAATACTTGACAGCTAGTGGTTTTCACATGCATTTTTTAAACTTCTTAGAACATTTCTAATGGGCTCTCTAAATGAGTTCTTAGCTAAATTTTAGAGAGGATTTGGAAAAAATCCATCGCCAATCACACTCTTTATCCAACTCCTAAGATAGAGATTCTCCTAGAAACTCCTAAATCTAAGAAGTGAGAAAGTAGCTCCTAGCATTAATTACCAATATTTAATTAATATTTTAAATAAAAACTCTATTCATATTTGTCCACAATTATTATAACTCTTTAAACTAGAGAGTATGATTGGCGTAGAATTTTTTTAGGAAGCTTCCAAAGTAACTTTATAGTCTTTTTAACTAAAATTTAACTAAAAAGTAAAGAGCATGATTAAAGATGCTCTTACACTTCTTCTATAAGTGCGTAAAAAATTATAAAATACTCAATTTTTAGTGTGAATGGCTAAAATAGGAGTGTCATAATCGTCATCGTACTTGATTACAACATTAATTATTGAATGATTGGTGTGGACTCCAAAGGATTATATCTGGACACTTATAACTCTAGTGACAATTTTTGGGTACTGTCCAGAAAAACAAAAGTTTTGGGTGTCTCCATGCAGAAATTAGAATCACCAGAGAAAATGTTCATCGGAAAATAGTATACCGGATAAAGCAACCAAGTCTCTGGTGGAAAGGCCAAGAGCATTGAATGTAGAGATGAGCTGGTTTAGGTTTCGGGTTGGAGGGGGGATGCTGTTGTTAGCAGCGGCTTGGCTTGCAGTCCTTGCGTCTCTTCTTCCCAACTTAACGTTCCAACTTGGCCCTCCAAGCTGCATTATTCGTATGTATCAAACAAGAACGTAATTAGTTAAATAGCTTAACTTGCTGAAACATGAAAATTAAGATTGATTGAATGTAATAAGTAGGTAATTATAATAAATTGACTTACAATGGCAACAGAGTCTCTGGCAGCAATGGCCAATATATCAGCACATGACACCACGCCGGGGCACACATTTTCCACCGCGGACTTTATGTTGTCAACCACGTTAAATCCCCGCACGGAATTCTGATTAGGGACTGCATTTTTCTCTCCGGTAAAGCTCGATGTGTCGTCAAGGAGCAGCGACCCGTCACATCCCTGTTAATTGGCATCAATGAAAAAACTAGTTAGGGAAAGTCATTTTAGAGTACACATTTAATAACCAATGTATCTGAATATTGTCTGTTCAAAGATATGATATATAATGCTTGTACTTTAAAACCTAGACAATTTTGTTGACCTTTTGGCTTATGAGTCATATTGTCACGTTTGATATATAACTTTGACAGCTACTACGTAACTATATTTTTTATTGCATGTAAGAAATTTGAAATTAACATTGACTTGAATGTGCATACATTAACAAAACAATCGTGAAAGTGGAGGCGGAGAAGAGAGGCACCCATTCGGGTTTCCTTTTTTATGGCTGATTGCACAGTGGACTTCACGGTGGAGAAGAGCCTAGGGCAAGAACTAGAGTAAAAGTTTGGCGAAAGTTGAGCACTAGTAGTGCTCATGAGCACAAGGAAAACCAAGGTCAAAATGGCCATGAAAGAAGAGGAAGCCATTGACGCTCAATGCAGTGTATTTTTAGTTAAGTACGTGAAGAATGTAAAGCTAGCTTGTGTTGAAAACAAGGACAAACATGGTGGTATTTATATACAGGTCTTCTCAATGTAATTTGGGTTGGCAGGTGACCTAACACGTAGAAAATTTTGTGCATGGCTTTTGATTATTGTATAATTCTGTGTTCAAAAAGTAGTAAACAGAACATTAAAAGCACAAAAAAGTGATTTTGACAAAGTAAAGCCAATTAGCAAGAAACGCGTTTTTTCTTTTTTAGGGTTCAATCAAGATTGGATGTTGAAATTAAGTGCTTTAACCTAAAGTACGTACCAACTTTCATTAGCATATGCGGCGACGATAGGCGAGTCAGTGAGTTCAGACACTTCACTCACTTTACATTATGTGAGTTTGCTTGATTACCTGCATGCTTCTAAAGTTTTGATAATCATTTCAATTTTTTATTTTTTATTTTAGTTTTCATCTTTCATAATATAAAAACTGAAAATCAAAATGGTTTTGTCAAACGACATTTTACTAGATATAATAGCACTCAAATTCACTCACAGATTTGAGTTTAGGCGAATTGGCTAAAAGTTAGAGCAGTGTGCTCTACCCTTTGCATTCTGAGTTCAAATTTCCTCACCGTATATTATATTATTTATAGAAAAAAAAATTATATTTACGTTTTGCAATCAAATAAACTATTCGAAATTTTCTTACAAGAAATGCATGCTTTTTCATTTTCTAATTTTTGAAGATTCCGGATTATCTTTTGCTCTATGGCTGGCTAGGAAGAAGCCTTACTTCGATTGGTGGCGAAGCCCATGCACTGATTTGTCATATTCCTTTTCATTTCGTTTTTAGTTTCTCTCCCAGTAACTCATAATCGTACTGGTCAAAAGTTGATAGAATACTCTTGTCTAGTATTTTTAATTGAAATTCAACGTCTCGCATCCAAAAAGAGTCAAAATTATTTTAAATATATGGACCCCAAAACATCTTTTGGCAGGTAAGCTACTACTGACAATTTGAGCATAGATCCTTTTCATTCGATGATCTTTTCGTGTGTTTCTACTTTGTACGCGACAGAAACGTATGTTTTTATTTCCCTTTTCTACAACTGGTATTCTATTTCTACTTTAGATTAATTAAGATTGTAGTAAAATAAATCAGAACTCGGATGAATATAAAGAAGAGCGCATATGTTCTAGACATTGTGAGTATGCCTACGCTTATACGAATGAACTAATTTTACTAATTTGACTACTAATTGCACATATTGCACCATTATCATTCCTAAAATTGAGTACTTAACCTTGTAATTATTTTGTTAACATTAAATGACATGTTTGTACATATGTCAGAGTCTCATTTGTTGAAAATAAATAATGTTCAAGTGAATTCAAATTTGAATAAATGACATTGACACATTATTTGGTGAACAAAACTTAATGAATAAAATTTGGTGTGCGTAGTAGGTAGCATACCTATTTTGTTTATAAATTGTTGGTATATATGTCTATATATTATACTTCATTTTCATAAACAATCTGATATCTAAATCTAATAAGTCAATAATTAGTGTTTGATATGTGTCTCTTTCTCAATATATATGCATGGCAAATACTGCTACCTATGTATATATACTGCCATACAACTACGTTGTCAAGATGGATTATGTTAGTGTCCACACAAGATATGTTTTTACTTAAATTAATGTCGATTATAGATTATTAATTTAATGATGAAAAGTTAATTTATCAACCTAGAATCCATGACATGCGCCAGCAACCATGGATTGCAAAGTTTGGAATGAATACATGGCATCTTGGATAGATACGTACTCAAAGGATTCTAATTACCAAGTAAAATAATTTTATGTTGGAAGCTAATTAAGCTCTGCGTGGAGGAATTGGTGATGGTGGTTTTCAATAGTGGTTACTAACTACTTCTCTATATGTACACCTACTACTACTAGTATATATACTATATGTGAATCGGACTTTTGATGCAAGAATAAACGATTTTCTTTCTTGATCACACACACTAACCTAATCGCGCTTCATCAAGTTCATAACTTATAGCTAATTACTCTTATGATCCTTGACTTTTCTGCATTGTACTTTCTGGTCGTAGAAATTAGTACTGCAATCATATTAATTTGATTGGAGAGTGGTAGTGGTTTAAGTATGCCTTGAGGTGCTATTAGTTGGGCTTTGTTTGCAAGTATATTCATATTATTTCAGAAGTTTTATGGGCATTATGAATATATATATATATATATATATATATATATATATATATATCATGTCACATATTATAATAAGAGTGAACGATTATATATGTCTCATTTTTAAGGTATATTAAAAAAAAAAAATTTACGTGTTATAATTTGAGGATAATAATAATACTACGTGATTGTGTCTAATGTACACTAATTTATTGGTCTGTATTATTTAATCTGTCGTGTTTGATTTTTCTTCTAGTAAAAGTGAAAAAAATAAAAAGGGGCAGCATAATCCATATTATGTAACATAAAGTAAAGATTGAAAGTAAAAATGTTACATTTTGTCAAATAAAAATCATATTCCATAGTACAACAGTAGTCAATGTGCACCAAACATTCTAACTTTCTTTAGACTTGTAGTCCAAGTGGAGGAGTGGGAATTGCTTTACCCTCCACCATATTAAGTACACAACCCTCCTTCACTTCCACAGACTCCCTTTTGTAAATGTATTTGCAAGATGCCCACAAAAATGCCCCTAAGTTGAGAGTAGATATGACCATAAGAAATCCGTAGTAATAATCCAAGTGACAGTCATTCAAGTTATTCGCAATCCAACTTTTACCCCCATTCCTCCCGGTAATTTTATCCACCATAGTTACCAAAAAGCTATTCAAGAAGTTACCAACCCCAATCCCACTTGTGAAAAAAGTTGTCCCAAGACTCTGCATGTCCTCCGGTGACTGGTCATAGAAAAACTCTAACAACCCAATTGCATTGAACACATCAGCTATCCCTAGTAGCACATACTGGGGCAGCAACCAAAAAATGCTCATGGGTACTATTTCTTTAGGCCCGTTGACATGGTGCACTCTAATCACATGCATTCTCTTAACTTCCACAGCATAAGCAACTGCAATGGCTATAACTTGTATCACAAATCCAATGCCAAGCCTTTGGAGAAGTGTGATTCCCCTAGGTTTTTTAGTTCTAGCACGTACGAGCGGCACAAAGTAACGGTCGTACAGAGGCACTGATAGAAGCATTGAGAGCGTCACAAAGCTTCCCAAGGAGGCTGCCGGGATTTGGAAGTGTCCACCTAAGCTTCGGTCGAGGGTTGTACCTTGTTTGACAAAAAGAGTGTTGATTTGTGCCCAAATGGTGCTAGGAATTAGTGTGACAAGCCATATTATGGCCATTCCTACAACAAGCTTTGTTCCTTCAACCTGAGTCACTGTGCATGGTGGCCTCATTGAGGCGTCTGTGTTGCCGCCATATTTTACAGCAGCTTTGTCCAAAAACCTATCCAAACAAGAATTCTTTCGGTTAATAACATATCAGACAGCCTGACACAAAATTATTATTATTTTTTTAGATATATTCTTTTTTAAGTGCTAATGGTGAGAGGAGTATTGAGGTTCTGTTTCGTGTACATTTTGTTTGGGTTTGAGACAATTAGTGGTGGGTATCCAAGTGAATGATGCCATCCCATATCAGAAACAACTTGACTGGAAGAGATTGTGACCATTCAAAGAAAGATACTACTAAAGTAGAATTATGAACAGTGCACATGGGAACAATTTATTAGAAGGAATAATGTCACAGAAAATCCACCATTGCATTTGCACAGTAAATTTCCTAGTTATGCACATAAAATTAATGGGAGGTCCCTCTTCACATTTGTTCATTCCACCAAGGCAGAGCTTTAAACTTTAATGGAGTAAAGGACTACAGAATCCACATGAGGTCTGAATCTAATTGATATGTCCCAGATGGAAAAAAGGGTAACTTTTTCCCCAAGCTACTACTACTTCACAATTTGTAATTAAAGCAGCAAATTAAGTTAATAATAATAATAATAATAATAGTATATATATGAAAAAAAAAACTTACCTGAAAATCGGGGTGTGGTACATCTGGCGTGTTCCGCTATTAGTGTAATGTTGCGGCTCAAACTCATGAAGCTCAGATGGATCGATAGGGAGCTGAAATTTTCGATTTTTGTAGGCAGCAATGGGAATTTGAATGAAATCTCTTGCAGGGCTTTTGGTCTTACTAACTTTGTGCCTATACATTGGAGTTCCAAAATAAAAGATAAACAAGGATAATACGAGACCAACTGTGGGGATGCCATACCCTAACCCCCACCCCAAGTTTTCTTGAATATAAACAAGGCCAAGAGTTGCAACTAGGGCACCCAAGAAAGAGCTGAACATCCACCAATTGAAAAATGAGGCCTTGAGCTGTTTCTCATGGGGGTCAAAATCGTCAAATTGGTCTGCCCCAAAGGTGGATATGTTAGGTTTTGTTCCTCCGGAACCAATGGCTATCGTGTAGAGGGAAATGTAGAAGAATGCAATCTGTGAAGTAGAGGCCTTGTTGCAAACGCCATTGATGCAGCTTGGCTTGAAGCTTTTCAGTGAAACGGCGATTGTCAGAAGCATCATTCCCTGTAATCAAATAGTTCTACAAATTAAATATTTTTTTTATTAAATTGGGACATTTGAAAATTGCAATTAAATTGGTATTAGCAATTGACATGTTGGTTTGTCTTTCTTTAAATTGATTAGTAGGGACCACGTTTGGTGTCTTTATTGATGAATACAAATAATTCCATGTCCTTTTTCTATCAGTTGTAGTTCATTTTCCATCAACGTTGGAAGCATTAATAAAACAGAAAATTATCTCCATATATATATATATATATGCTAATGCAAATCATTAGCATGTTGAGAAATGAGATTAGTAATCAAATGAGCCATGTATTGGTCCCACGAGAGAAAAGAAGGAATCTGATTGGCCTTAACAAACTATGGTCCAGAAAAATGGTTCAGTCTTCTTAACGTAACCCTAAAGCAATATGTGGAACAGTCACCAAGAAATAAAATCATTGAAGCAGAATATTCAAATGTTGAACTTTCACGTACAAAATAAACTTTTATTTTAATTTATTACAAGCTACAATTCTAATCTAAATTACTAAAGGAATGAGGAGGCTCGAATTCGATCGGTATAAGCTTTCTTAAAGTAGATAAATATGGATATGAATTTACCATGACGTAAATGAGGGAGGAGACAGTGAAAGTCCAGAAACGACCCAAGTAAGAGTCAGATATGTAAGCCCCTAGAACCGGTGTCATCCATACTGCTCCAGACCAATTATTGACATTCCTGACTGAAGAAACTGTGTCTTCATGAAGTTGGGTGGTCAAGTAATTTACCAAATTGGAAGCTATTCCATAGAAGGCCATCCTCTCAAATGCTTCGTATCCTGAAAGATTATACTTAACAAACTTATTTAAGATTTGGAAGTAACAAATTAATTAATGATATTCTTGTATAAATTAAGCATGAAATTGTTATGATAAATTACCAACAAGAAAAGAACAAGCTTTCCATTTTCCAGTCTTGGAGGCCAGCACAGGGCGGCCCTGGAGATCGACCGTGCCGTCTCGGGTGTAACCAGCTGATTTGGCTTCCATCACACAGTTTGATGAGAGTGATAATTGAAGGAAGAATTATATATGACTATAACAGCTTAGCTTAGCTAGCCAAAAAATAGCTGAAACACTATATTATACAAGAAGATGGGGAAGTGGTAAATCTTATATATAGCCCTAAAAGGTGTAATGTAACTGTAATGCCACGTCATCAAATCCAAGTGGGAGTTCTTGAGAGTCTTGAAGTGAAAGCTTTTATCCTGTGAGATGATATTGTTGTGATATGTATTGCTTTGATGGTAACAGGATGACACAGAAGGATCCAACGCGCTGCTTAATTAGGTACAACTTCTAATATACAAAATACCCAGCTACTTTTATAAACACACCCAACTAGTTCATATACTAGCCAAATTAATTCTAGTAGCTCATGCTTGAAGTAGTCTATAAATTCCCTATTAATTGAGTAAAGTGTGTAGTTATGGAAGATCGAAATCAATATAGCCTAAGAGTATCTACCTGTGCACTCAAGATCTTAAATTTGGTTCTTCCTCCCCCACTATAGCTTCTACATATAAAAAAATGTGGCCCTATTTTTTCCAACATGGGAAACACGTTGTACTCTACTCACCAAGAAAATTAACAAGTTGGTGCCTTATCCTTTGTTTAAGTCTAGATTTTAATTGAACAATGCCCACCATCTCTTTGATATTTTTTGGATGCGGTCCTAATATATATCCTTAATTCTTATTCAGGAATTGTGCATACTCACTAACGCAAAATAGAAATATTAATTAATCAAGATCTTAATCATGAGTTTTGCCCTCTCAACCCTTTGAAATCTTCACGAATGGCTTTCATGACCAAGGCATTGAATTTATGGAAATCGAACTTCAAACCGGAAAAATCTTGAGTGGTACGTACCATTCAATGGTATGACTATTGAATGGTCCAGATTAATTTAAAGTGAGTCCCAAATGAATCTTAACCATTTAACAGTACGTACCATTTAATGGTACGTACCACTGAAGTTTAACCCCTTTAAACCCTATCTTATCAAAATTTCTTAAATTAATATGCCTAACAGCCCTAATTAGTTTGCACAACCATCTCAATAGGATAGTAAGATTAACACACCCCGACCCGAATATCCACATGGACACTGGAATACGAGACATGCTGATCGTCATTCTAGAGGAGTGACGAAGTCATGATAAGGAAAATGTGTAAGAATTGAATAAAAAAGTTGAAATTTAAGTCTAAATAGCAAAATTAAGAAAGAAAAGAGTGCGCAGAGTGAGGCTGAACCCTTAATACAGGTTTATAATGTCAGAGCATAGAAAGTACAATAAAGGAAATTAATATTCCCACCCCGAATAATGGATATTAAAACAAAGTAAGAAACTCTTCCTACATTCTTGGAAGTGCGAGTCAGCTGGTGCCAACAATCCTCGTCTGCCAAGCTTAGTCCCTAAGTCCTGGAGGAGCGCAAACACATAAAAGGGTGAGTGGGCCAAAAAAGTAAAGTTTTACTCAAACCTTTTCGTAACTTCAAAAATAATAACTCTTCACTGTAAAACCCGTATAGTAATTTCCAAAAACACAATGTTGTAATAAACTAATAAAATAATCAGTAAGTGTTGAAAACAACGCTCCAAATGATACGGGTACTTAAATAATTAAACAGCATAAGTGAAATAAGTTCACTTATCATATAAACACAAGCGCATGAGTTCATGTAGAAAGTAGTCACATGAACATGTTGAGTGTTATAATTACGCTCTAGTACTACATGCATGTGAAGTTGCCGTTAAGTGCGTCACAACGAGTTCTAGATGTCAAGGCAACTAGAACAGGCTGACACCTACGATGGATCCAAAGTGAGCAATTTGGTGCAGTGTGAACATACACGTGAAGCTAGTCCTGACCAGGACAGTACTAACACCGTACAAGTATGCATGATAAGTAACAGTAATAAATGTATAATCATGCCAACATTAATTTCTAAAACTCATATAAAATGAAGTAAGATATTCAATAAAATCATTTCTAATTTCCTAAAAACATGGCATGATATATGATAGTTTGTAGAACACAATTTAAGAACACATACTATAATATAATTTAAAACAAAGAAGCCCACTCACTGGTAAGTCACTGGGTCGTAGCCGCCGTATCTAGCTTGGCCTCAGTACTCCTCAGGGTAGGGCTCACCTATATGAGAAATTACTAAATTACTTATTAAACAAGTCAAATCCAAATTTTACTAAGGAAAAGACTTGAAATCCCCTTTGTTTTCTTGTTTTGGGAGTTAAAAGTATCGAAAAAGTGACACACGCGCTAGCACTCGTAGCCACAGAGCTGCACGAAGGGTCACGCGCCGTCACCCACCGTTAAAGTTAACGGCGCACCGTTAACTTTAACAAAAAATCCTATGTTTTTAACGAAATATGCTAACGACGTTACAGAATATTCCGTTATAACCATCGGTTAAGAAGGAATATACCTTTAGAATATTCCCGACCCAACCAGATCTGAACCGGGTTTGCTAACGTCAGGACTGGATTTGCTGACGTCAGCTCTCCGGTCGCCGCTGCAACTTCCTACCACCGACCGGAATCTTGCCGAAAACCAGAAATTTTGCCAGAAATTTTCAAAAATTCGTAAGTTCTTCAAATCTCAACCATTTTTCACGTACAATATGTCAAAATGAAGCTACGGAAGAATAGACTTCAAAATTACCTAAAAGAGTCTCAGAAAGTAGCCGGAGGTGGCCGAAAAATAGCTTGAAGGGTATTGGCCGAAAAATGGAGGGTTTGGCTTGAGTTGTTTTCGAGCTGGATCTTCCATGCAGGGCCTTGGATGTGTTGTACGACTCACAAGGAGTCGTTTGGTGGTGAAAACAAGGTCGATCGAGGCTTGATCCGCCAAGAACCTAGTCGGAAAAATCTTCAAACGTCCGCTAGAGTTTCTAAGCAATTGGGTCCAAGACTTGGAGTTTGAGTTGTAGGGCTCAGTTTTGGGTGCGGTGGTGGTGAGTGAGGGATGTTTGTGGTTGTGGTTTTCTTGGAAAAATTCGAGGTGGTGGTGGTGCTCTCGACAAGCTTTGGGTGGGTGTGAGTGTGTGTTTGTATTTGCTGGGCACGGGAAGGAGAAAAAAGAGAGTGACAGACTGAGTGGATGTATTAAGCTTAAGTGGGTGGTGCAATCCCACAATGGGAACAATCACATTTTAAGAGAAGGAAAAATTATAAAAATTTTGCATGTAGATTTGTCCAAAAGCATGCATGCACTCAAATTTTCATAGTGTGTAGAGCACTCTCATTCCTTATGCAAGCACACGGAAACAACCCACAGGAAAACAATACTGGTTCGTTACAAGTCCAAATGACGTCCTATTTGTGCTCACGTGTTCATAATGAAGAGTATTACACAAAGATCATAAGAAAAGTACAGAATTACGAAGAGAATTCAAAAGTTCACATAGGATTCCGCTTGGCCAAACATAAGCATTTTCATAAATTTACAACTTCAGAGAGTAAAATATAATAAAATTAGAGACGAGATGTAACACAGATCGACTAGGCCGGTTCAGTCAAAAATATGAATTAGAAAAACTCCACATATCGCACTATATGTCCACTTACATGTAAATTTTCTATTGCTAGTTTATGGCCTTCAAAGTGGAAAGGGAAAGGAAGAAAAAGAAAAGAGAGGGTGGAAAAGGAAATACAAGATATATTGTTACTTATACCTTGTCCAACCCCAAATAAAAAAAAAACTCTTCCTTAAATTAACATAAATTTGTGTTTCTTTCCAATATTAAACGAATAACTCTTCCCATCTCTCTTTTCCCTAAACATCTAGTCTATCCCAAAAAGAATAAATTAGGATAGAACTAATTGCCTTATTTTCGTTATTACATTAGGTTACCAAATTTTAGAAAGAGGGTAAGGCTAGGAATGTAAACGAGCCGAGCTAAACCGAATATTATTGTGCTTAAGTTTGGTTTGTTTAATTTTTTTTCGAGCTCGAGCTAGGTTTGGCTTGGTTATTATGTGAGCCGCTCGAGCCCGAGCGAGCTTAAAAATTCGAGCTCGATACCGAACTCGAACTGTTTCGAGCTATTTCTTTTAATAATAAGTTGGTTCGATTGTGTAAAAACTTTTGCACTATCATAATATAGTTTATGCATAAGAGTTGACTACCATATCAAACTTTTGCACTATAATGTTATGTTAAAAAATATCATGATATAGTATGTTGTATAAATCACCAAAAATTTTGAAGCATATATTAGCTTATGAAATAATGAACAATTTGACAATTAAATTTTAGTTTAGCGTATTTTGTTGTATGATTTAGGGTTTTTTCGAGAGGCAACTTGAAGTCATATTTCCATTTAATCCCACAAGAAATATGAAAACCTTATCAAACTTTTTTGTTTTGTTTTGTTAATTTAGTTAATTAGTTGGACTTGGGGCACTAAATATGTATTATATAAGAAATATGAAAAAAGAATTATTATTATCCTTACAAAACATTTAATCAAAAGTTGAAGACATGTTTTTTTTATTATTTAATAAAAACCCTAATAAATATTATTACTTGTCAAGCTTTAACAATCGAGCCGAGCTTAAACCTCTTTCGAGCTGTCTCATAAAAAACTTCGAGTTGTTCATGATCTTTACAAGCCGAACACACCAAAGCTCAAGCTTGGCTTGTTTCTTAATCAAGCCGAACTAGGTTTGGCTTGATACTTTCACGAGCTCAGCTTTGACGAGCCAAACACAAGCCGAACACGATGCGAGCTTGAATTGTTTTGAGCTGATTTACAACCCTAGGTAAGGTAATGATCGCATACAATATTCCCCACTTCATTTCAGGGTGTGTTTATTTTTTGCACTAATTAAGCAAGAGTAATTATGACTTTTTTGGAATGTCAATAGCATTTCTCGTTTTAAATTATTATATATAGCATTTTTTAATTTCTAAAGGTTCGATGCAGTGGGATATATCAAGGAAAATCGAACGATAATTTTTCTAGAAAACAACTAGCAAACCTTAGAGTTCACTAGTAAGAAAGAGAGAAAACTCATGTTTATTGAACACTAGTAAAAAGATTACAAAGTTATGGCCAAGATGACCTATTTATAATGTTCTTAACCTTATAAACCCTAGGTATCTAAATAAGAAAGGAAATAAACAAATTAAAAAAAAAAATCAAAATTGTACTAAAATAATAAAATCCCTTATTTGGGAATTAAACGCATCAATTCTGCCAAATTATGACTGGACTTGTTATAAACAAGTTTTATACATCTTGTCGTTCTCTTCGAATCCATATCTTACGAGCCCAAAAGAGATATGCCAAACCAAAATTGCGTTAATCTGAATAGCACAAAAAGTCCAAAACATCTACTTTCGGGATATGGCAGCAGAAAATAATCTATTGCCCTTGAATTTTCAATTGCCCAATCACCCAATCACTTTTCTTCATTAAATGTCGCTTCCTCTGTTGAATTTTATTGCATGTAAAATAACTCAATGTTTGTCTTACATCAAGGTTTCACAAAATTTTATTGTTTGTTAATTGAATAATTATTAAAAAAAATAGTTTTTTTTTATTACGATTAGTCTCAAAAATTAGACATCTCAATCAAAATGGTTCTTGAAATAAGAAATTCATCAATTTGATTCCTGAAAATGACTCATGCAAATCAATTTGGTCATTTTGTTAGTTTTCCGTCAAATTTTTTGTTAGTGTGTTGATGTGGTACACTAGTGTATCCCACTATCCAATCATATAATGTCACGTGAATTAATTATAAACCTTTTTTTTTTATGATTTCAAAACTAAAAATGATAAACTAAAAAAATAAATTAAAAAAAAACACACTCTCTCTCTTCGATGAACCCAACGCCACCCCCTGCTGCCCTGCACAATCTTCTTCATTCTCAATCCACCCCAATCCTAAGTCACCTCTCCCCACCGCCTCCTCCAAAATCTTCTATGGACACCCACCCTCCCACCCCTGACACAACCCAGCCACCCCCAATCCCCATTTCCCCCTCTGACAAACTCAACGAATAAATCCACTTTTCCCCAAATCTCCCTGACTAACTCGCCAACCCACTCATCTTCTCCTGCGCCCTGAACCCTACCCAACTTAAACCTAAATCACCTCTCCCTCGATTTCAAGAGGTTAATTAATTCATGTGGGATTAGTTCTTCATTACATGAAAGCACAGGATGTGCCATCAACTACCAAAGCCAATCATGGTACAACAATCCCCTAGAACCAAGCCCTCCTAATAACCAATAGTTGGAGCTTCGGTTTTCGTCTACGATGTAATCGACACAACCCAAAAGGGGAAGCGAGCCATGATGAGTGAGAGGCGGCACTGCCCTCAGGCCACCCATGTTCTTTGTATTTGTTTAGTTTTTAAATCTTAAAAAAAATGTTTTATGATTAATCCATGTGGCGCTTTTTAATTGGATGGGTGGATCCACTAGTGTGTCACATTAACACACTATTGAAATTATTTATGAGAGCTATTTTCAAAAACTAAATTGATATATTTTCTATTTCAGGGATAATTTTGATTAAAATATCCAATTTTATGAACTAACCGTGATAAAACCCGTAAAAAAACGAAAGTTGTCAAATCTATATCATTTTCCGTTTGTATTCTATAAAAGGTGGCTTTTATGACTTCTATTTTTCTTTTTTCTTAAAGAATCTCACACTTTGTATAAATAAAAAAATCCACATGTTTATATATCATCTCAACCATAGGCGAAGCTAGAAAATCATACAAAGGGCGACACTAACAGTGGCAGACTCATAAAATATTATTGAGGGGTCAATAAGAATAGCGCTCGTAGCGTGCAAAATTTTTTAGACGGAATAGCATGCAAATTGGTATTTCATTAAGCCTTTGGTATGCCAAAATGATCTACAAAAATTAACCTTTAGTGGCGCAAAAATTTACTTATAAACAGTCGCTAAAAATATGAACATTATTTTAGCGATGAAAATTTCTTTGAAAATCATTTAAAAGATAGCTTTTGTGACAAAAAATATGGAAAAATTTTGCTGAAATTTTCTTGGGTTTTTTTCACTTTTTGAGTTTCTAAACCCCTCAGATCACAATGTAGGTCGATTCTCTCCCCAAACCTATTAAAATACATCATACTAAACATTATAAACATGTTGTCATCATCCAATTAGCTTAAAAGACACTAAATTTTTGTCAAATGTTTTTTTTTTAATAAAAAAACTGAATGGGAGAGGGGGGCACGCGCCCCCCTCCCGGGCCTTAGACAAATTCCCCCTTGATCTCAACCATTCATTTTATTAGGTCTGCCCACACCAGAGATTCTATTCCAATTGTATATACTATATATGTTGCATATTTCATATGAACCCCACATATATAAAATTTAAACATTACTTTGTAAAATTCACATAATCAATCGTAAGAAACATATGGTTAAATTTTAGCTTAACCATAGAACCATGGGATAAGCCATGGATGGTACGTATATATGGGCCTAGATGTACACATGTAACTTGTACATTATAATTTATTCCACTATCAAGATTCCATGTGCGTGGAAGTATATACTGTACCAGATGATTCATATATTCACATTGAATGCATTTCTTGTCATCGTACAAATATTGTTGCTTTTGACGAATGGTTGAGATCATGACTTCAATTCCTAGAATTCTAGACGGGCAGAAAACATATATAGCCTTTTTTCTAGTGGTGCAAGCCTGTGGCGATGTGAATTCTTGACAATATATGTGTATGATGATTTTATATTGCATGTTATGTCATGTATTTGTGCGATGATTTTATATTGAACTATTGGTAAATATATGAGCTTGTGAAAATAGATATAGCTAGCCCATAACCATGACTTGGGTAGGATATATTTTCTTTTCTTTTATTTATTTTATTTGAGCGATATTCTAAAAAAAAAAAGATTCAAACTTCAATGCTAAGTTGAAAACGCATTATTCTAGTTAACTTGATTACACCTAATGCCATAACTTAGATGTCAATGACGATCTCTTTGGAATCTTGACAACAAGCATTGAGAGAATGAAATATTCTTGCATTGCCTTTGAGGTCAATGCAAAATGATAATGCAACATTGTGTACTATATATACATGTTTTAATTAGGGTCGTTTGATAATCATTTCATATTTTGTTTCTGTTTTTTCTGAAAATTGAAAAAAAAAAAAACTAAAAATTACTTTTTTGAGCTTTTGAAATTTAGTTTTAATTTTCATTTTGAAAATAATTATCAATCAACAACACTAAAATTGAAAACTGAAATAATTTTCAAGGCAATGATCTTTGCAAATTAAAATTGGCAATTTACCTGTCCAAATATCACCCGGCCAAGTGAGGTTTTAACTGAACCGTCCAACCCAAATCCCAAATGGTACCATAAGAGTTTGTTTTGTTTTGCATGTCGACCTACACTTTATTGCATGCTTCACCATTTAGGACATCACCATATATGTCGTGGTCCATTCTAGTACGTACTTTGATTAAATAGTGTATTACCTATGTCTGAGGTTATATACCTCACTTTTGCAATATTTCCCCTAATTATACTTCACAATATTAATGATCTTCGACCACATATATATTTCATTACCCATACTTTTTTTTTAAACAAACAATATTCTACACTAAATTTATTTTAAGTACAAATTTAAATTTGAGTGGAGAGAAAAAACCACACTGTTCTAACTAATTTGGTAAGTCTATGTCTCCTTATGAAAGAAAATGCCTAAATATGTGAAACTGACATTCAAAGGATAGAAGTTTATTAAATATCCCTTCAGAGGCGACTGACTAAGCCTGACAATTTCTTGCACAACCTGTTAACGTGATAAGAAACAATACAAAATAACATGTCTCGGTCAACCCGTTAACGATTTGGGTTGTTATCAGGTCACTAGTTAAGAACTCATTAACGAGTCGGTTGTTATCGAGTCACTCATTAAGATAAGGGGTATGACACGAATACTACCTGTTTGGCAGGTCTAGACACTACGTACGTAGTAGTTGAAAGATAAATGTGTTTTTTTGTTTTAAAATAATATTTATGTGGCAATGTGTATATGAATATTGCATGTTTAGTAATTTAATATAACGTTTTTCATTTTATTATATCTTGTAATCAGTTGAAGTGGTTTTAATCCTCTTTATTTCAAGTTCATCCTTGTAATTATATAGAGTGGAATTCGCTGATCAATGAGTCAAGACTTTTGAATCCAAAACTGAATTATTCTCCTGCAACCTTCACTTTTTCAAACTCTGGTGCAAATTCTATAAAATATATTTTTCTTAACAGATTTGACACGACACGACCCGTTAAGATAACAGATATTACATAAAAATAATACAAACACGATCCGTTTACCAGACCTACGACAGACCATCACTTTAATCTCTTTTTTCTCCTTTCAACTCTGGATGATAATAAGATAGTATTACTTTTTCGTTCACTTTATCTTGACAATGCCATTCGGACCTATCATTTATCTTGATTTATGAGCAGGGAACTTTTGACAAGAATAGCATTTTATTTTGCAAGGTGAAATGAGGTTTTGTGAAAATTGGCTGTTGCATGATATTGGGGGTAAACAGCAACAGCAACAACCTAATTAGACATATACAATCAAACCTAGTCACACCCTAGATTCTATTAGCTCTCAAGAACCCTAGCTATGTAATTGGAAGTCTTTTCTTGTTTAATTTGTGGCCAGAACCTATCTTTGCAATTGGATGTCCTATTGTCTCACACCTTAATGCGAGACAAGGCTTTTGGCGTCCCCAAAGGCAAAACCCCACCATTTAAGACGGTGAATTGATGTTAGCCTTCATCAACTCATACAGTACAAATGTTAGATCATATAGCCAACTGGGTCCTTTAACTTTTTGGAATATACTTGCATTAGCCTCGTGGGTGCGCGCCACCTTGTTTATTCATTTACGTTAGTGTATTTGTACAGTATAATCGAAATAATTTATTTTATTATTTATTATTAAAAGATTATGTGTGCAACAAATCAATCAAATTAGGGATAGTTAGATATTTATGTATCAAATAAATTGTTGGTTTATCATGAAGATGTTAATTGTTACTAATTAAAACCGTCAATTTGTGCAATACATATAGATGATTAGACGATCTTCAATTTTATAAAAAAAAATTTAATAAAAAAAATTTAATAAATAATATTTAAATGATAATTGAAAAAATGAACAATTCTGATTATAAAATGTGTAAAAAAAAATGCATTAATCACAAGCGAGTGAACAAAATGGTACACTAGCTCATAATTAAAGTTGATGCAAGTATTTTCTTCTTTTTTTTCTTTTTAGTAATTGTATTACTAGTTAGCCCACATTGCAATTGCCAACTTCATGGACAAACTAACTCATGCATATATATATATATATATATATATATATATATATGTATATGTATATAACAACTATCTCCAACATGCGTGGATCTGGAATGACTGCATAGATCACCCCTATATATATATTAATTACATTTTACACCATCAAAGTTTGAGGTGATTTTTAAAATGGGCCACGAAGTTTCAATTTTCTCACATTGCTCCCTAAGGGTTTAAAATTGTATCAATTTACACCTTTTATCTAATAAATTATTTGAATTTTCATTAAATTGATGGCATAGTGAGCATGAAATTGTAGCCTAAAAAACTTATTAGTTTAATAGATAATTAATTAGACATTCAAATATACAAAAGGTGTAAATTGATACAATTTCAAAACCTTAGAGGGCAATGTAAAAAAATTGAAACCTCATGGCCCAATTTAAAAATCACAAGTTATATAAGATAGTATTCCTGTTTCTTTAAATTTATTTGAAGTATATATCAAGTTTTTTGTGTGACAATGATTATCAGTTGCCAAGTTGGGCGCTGCATGCAACATTTGCAAATTTCAAAGAGTAGTCGCAATAATAGCGCAACCTATTGAAATTGGTCCAACACCGCTGTTCGACCCCACAACAACAACAACTAGGTCAATGAACTTCTTCGGCTTCCTACAGCATTAGCTGCACGTCCAGCCTTTTTTTGTATCCATCGTTCAGTATATTCATGTAATTAGAAAAACGTACGGACATACCAAAAACAACAGAAGTTTATGTGAACCAAAAACTCATAAGCATTCAATTTAATTCGAGAGTTGTCAATAATCTGATCAAAAGAATTTTCACGCATAATATAGTTAGAGTTAGGGTTTAGAGAAACAATTAGAGACTTCTGTTGTTTGGAATCTTTATGCATGCAATTAGAGACAATTTGACTTGAGAAAGCGAACGCAACTAAGCATACATTCAGTCCCATATGAATTTGGAATCTTTATCTCGTATTCGATAGCTGACGAAAATGCCAAAATGGTGTAAAGATATATTGGCTAGCTTAGTTTGATAGACTCTAGGATCAGAAAATGAAGTGAACATATATATGAAAAGAAGTAAAATTCAGAATTAGTCCCTGAACTCTCACTCGAGTGTAGAATTTGTTTCTGAACTATCTTTTTGTTAATTTACGTCCCTAAATTTACAAAATGTGCATTGTTCGTCCTTTCCGTGGATGTTGTCAGCTTTCCAGTCCAAAAAGGTCACGTGCCATGCACGTGAGGTGTTTTTCAAGGATATATCGGGCAACAAGAGGGAAAATCAAATTTGCCTCCACTAGAGCATATCGAAGTCGAGAGAGGAGGGGGACGGGGGGAGAGAGAGCACAAGCTTCTCAAGTTTTTTTGGCCAAATTGGAGTTGATTTCTACGAGCCTGACCTTGGCGGTGTTGACGAGCTCGTGGTCGTGTCGGTCGCCGAGAGTTTTGAGGACGGAAATGGTCTAGAAGATGTCAGAGACAACACGTTGTATGTCGAAGAGCACGCATTGGTTGAGGATGGGGGGCTGCTCGAAGGGCTAGGCATCGTGGTCTGATTTTGCCTCTAAATCTGATTTTTCCTCTTTATTGCCCGATACACATGTGAAAAACACCTCAAGTGTGTGGCACGTGGTCTTTTGGGACGGGAAGGCTGACGGCATCTACCAAAAAGACGAACGTGCACATTTTATTAAAACCAAAGACGTAAATTAACAGAAAAATAATTCAGGAACGAATTCTAAACTCGAATGAAAATTTAGAAACTAATTCTAAATTTTACTCTATATATGAATTTGGTCAACCTTGAGCAGAAATATTGTATCGTGCAGCACTATCATAAAAGAAAAAACAAACGAGAAAAGAAAGGGGAAAAAGCTCCTCCTTCTGCCTTTCAATTCTGGCAAACACAGAAAAAGAGAAGAATGTACCTCAAATGGCATAATGAACAGGCCATCATATACATCTGTGACTTTTCCACTCGGCCCATGGGGTTTAGTTAAAATTCAACAACTACACATCGATGGGAGAGTTCATTTGGGCTAGAACTCGTGAATAAGGTACTCTTAAATTGGGTTGGGCTTTCCTAAAATATTATTAAAATAAAATAAATCTTGCATGGTACGGATCATTCAATAGTTCGCCTATTAAATGGTCTTCGATTAATTTGTGATGGGCCTCAAATAAATTTCGAACCATTCAATGATCGGACCATTGAATGGTTCGTACCACCAAAGTTTCACCCCAATAAAATCATATAAATTAGAAGTGGGGGTAAGAGCATTTCCAACAATTTCTTTAAATGTGACTTTTCAAATACAAGTTTGTTGACCCACATGATAGTTTGAAAACTAAAATTTGTTGATTCACAATTTTGCTCCAACGGATTCTACAAATCTTAATATATTTTTTTATTACTTTCCATCATGTGACATTTTCTTAGTATTTCATTTTGGGAAAATAGTTGATAAAGACACATTATTATATTAAAAAGAAGGTTTGAAGAGTAAGATAGAGAGTTTCTAAATCTAGAGAGTGTAGGATATTTTCTAAATTTGAAGACTTATTTAACAACTTTGTTGAAGCACAAAAAATCTTACATGACATTTCAAATTTAGTTTTGTGGACTCTCTTAGAGATGCTCTAATAACATATCTTTGAGAGAGACTCTTTGTAGAAATATGACTCTTTGTTTTGGTATGTGAAAAATATTACAATATATATGGAGTTACATAAATCCTTATTTACATAGGGATCCTACACTAATTACAATTGAAAATTGCATTCCTAAAATACATACAATAATTACGGAGATAATTATGGATTAATTTTCTTTAATCTAACACCTCTCGCAAACTAGACGAGCCTAATCAGACGAGTTTGGAGCAAAGAAACCATGATGAGGTTGATGGAGAGCTTTAGTGAAAAGGTCAGCAGGTTGATCAGCGAACGAAGTATAACAAACCCGATAATTGCCAAGAGTCACTTTTTCATGAACAAAATGGTAATCAAGTTCAATATGACGTGTGCGAGCATGATGAACAGGCTTAGCAGCAAGATAAGTGACACTAAGATTGTCACAATGAAGCAAACACATGAAAAGACAAACAAACACCAAGCTCTCGAAGAAGAAAGCACAACCAAGTAATCTTCGCACACACATGAGCAAGAGACCTGTATTCAAATTCAGCACTGAACTGAGACACGGTTGGTTGCTTTTTAGAGCTTCAAGAAATTAAGTTTGTGCCAAGATAGACAATATAATTAGTAGTAGTACAACGAGTGTCACGACAACTCGCCCAATCAGCATCAGAATAAACAAACAATTTTGCAGAAGCAAGCTGAAAAGTCAAAGTAATATTAAAATTCCTTGACATATCGAAGAATGCGTTTAGCAACAATCATATGAGTAGTGCGCAGTGAACTCATAAATTGGACAACAATATTTACGGCACATGAAATATTCGGGCAGGTAAAAGTAAGATACTGCAAGGAGCCGACTAACTCACTATATGAAGTGGGAGAGGTGAGAAGAGAGCCATTAGACACAGTGAATGAGATTTTGGCAGTAAGTGGCATAGAAGCAAGCTTGCAGGAGACCATGTCAAACTTTTGTGAGAGATCATGAGCATACTTAAGTTGATGAATGTGGAGGCCAATAGAATCACGAGTGACCTGTAAGCCCAAGAAATAACAGAGTGGCCCTAAATCCTTGATGTCAAACTGTTGACCAAAGAGTGCAGTGAACTGAGTGAGAAGGTCAGGAGAATTGCTAGTGATCGCGATATCATCAACGTATAGTTATAAATAAATAGTGTAGGAAGAACGTTGATAAATAAATAGAGAGGAATCCACAAGACACTGATGAAAGCCAACATGTAACAGAAAATAACTAAATCGTTAAAACCATGCAGGAGGCGCCTGTTTGAGACCATAGAAAGATTTTTAAAGATGACAAACATAATCCGGACGAGTAAGATCAACAAAATCAAGAGGTTGAACCATGTAAACATCTTCCTAAAGATAGCCATGTAGAAAACGTTTTTGACATCTAACTAACAAAGGGGCCAAGCACGAGAGACAATAAGACTCAAAACTATCCGAATAGTGCCAGGTTTGACAACGAAACTGAAAGTCTCAGCATAGTCAATGATAGGGTGCTGATGAAAACCCTTGGCCACAAGACAAGCTTTGTAGCGTTCGATGGAGCCATCCGGATTGCACTTAATGCGAAAGATCCATTTGCAACCTACAGTATTTTGCCCATACCAGAGTGGAAGAAGGGACCATGTTTGATTACGAAGCAAGGCATTAATTTCTTCATTCATAGCTTGTCGCCATTTAGGATGCTTAGAAGCCTAAGAAAAATTAGTAGGTTCACCGGAGTCAATAGAAGCTAAAAAGGCATGAGGAATAGGGTACTGAATAGTGCCATCAGTCTGCATCTTGTGCTTGGAGATGTCGTCATGTAGGTGAGTGAGTGATCATAAGATGAGCAAAAAATTTTGAGCGTTCCAGAGTACTCAGTAAAATCTTTAGGACGAATGGATTGAGAGACAATAGTAGCAGGTGGTGCAGCACTGGAATCTGTGTGGGGCGCTGCGCTGACATCAGCAGAGGAACACATGCTGGCGTCAGCAGGAACATGGGGTCAGACTTCAGCTGGAGCGCGGCTGGCTGGACAATCAGCTAGCAAGTGAAGGCGCGGAGTGCTGGGCCGATTGAAGGCGAGCCTGGGCTGGGATTGAATAGGAGAAGAGGGCTGGAGAGGCGCTCCAGAAATTGGAACAACGGGCTGGCAGGGACCAGGTAATAATTAGAGAAGGTGGAAAACTAGTGTCAAACTTCAATGGTACGTACTATTGAATGGTTTAAAATTCATTTGAGGCCCACTACAAATTAATCTAGACCATTTAATGGCCGTATCATTGAATGATACGTATCACCCAAGATTTTTCTGGAAAACTGCCCCTTTTTAAAAAAACTTTTGATTTTTGCCTTATTTTATGTGTTAAATAACTTAGGGCCAATTTGGTGTTGCTCTGCTTTAAAAAAAAAATTGCTTATAAAAGTAACTTTTAAAAGCAACATCCATGCTGCTTTTAAAAGTTGATGTTTTAATGCCATAACTTTTAAAATAAGCAGTATATTTCATTTTTACCAAACACTTTTTATCTGTTTAATTTTAAAGTGAAGCAGTTTTTAGCGAAAAAAAACAATACCAAACGGGCCTTAATTGACTTAAAGTTTAATTGCCTTCGTCTTCTCCCCCGTTGGCTACCAAACCAACAGCACGGCAGCACCCAGAACAGCGAGTAACCATCACGATCCTTCATTTCCCTTCGCCGAATACCGACCCATCTTGGACATGCTCACATCCTTCCATTTCCCTTCTCTATCTTCTTCTTCTTTTTCGCAACACACTCATTCGTTCTTCAACCAAAGTCGTTCTTTGATCTAATTCAATTGGACTATATGAATATGCGCTCAATTCGACGCCTCGGGTCTGCAGACTCTACAATCTGCTTCTTCTTTTGGTGTTTTTTTTTTGTTTCAATTAAAACAGAAGTTGGTGCTTGATTCAATTCAGTCATATTGGATTCAATCGATTGATGTCATGTGTGAGTTTGTGACTGTAATTTTTAGGCAAAACAAAAAGGAAAAACTCGTCATCTCCATTGAGGGTGTAAAGAGTAATAAATCTGCAATTTGTCTCGATACACCCTCGAGAATCCCTCAAGAGTTTTTCAACACCCACTCCAGAACCCTCAAACTTCCTTCGAGAGAAGGAGGAAGGCGGTGGCTGCTCGTTGGTGAACTAGTTTTGTGAATTTCTGAAATTGGAAAAGGTATGCCGTGAAGAAAGAAGGAGAATATGAGGATATTTGAAATTGAAGATGGTATGCGGTGAACAATGAGAGAGAGGTAGAGGGACAAAAAAAGAGAGGGAGAGAGAAAGTTTTCTTTCTTTTGTTTTATGAAGCCTTAATGAGGCAATGGTGGTCTGGTAGTCCAACGTGGTGGCTACTCTCCGTCGTTCTGGTTGTCGAACGGGGGAGAGGAGGAAAAGAGAATCAATTAAGACTTTAGGGTTATTTAGTCATTTTACATGAAAAATGGCAAAATTCTATAAAACTTGAAAACAAGCGCAAATGTCTTTTCGGGTTTAAAAAATGGGTATTTTACCAAATTTTCCTAATAATTGGGCGCGAACGAGTGACTCATAAACACGAGGGAGGGCAACGTTGGGTGCAGACTGAATTGGTGGAGTGTTGCACAGGTGTCGGGGTTGTCGAAATGGATTCGTACAACAATTGGGCGTGGACAACAGAGCTATGGCAAGGTCAACATATTTCGTCAAACGATGTATTTGTAAATCACTATAAAGAAAAAATGTTTGGTTAAAAATAATATGATGCGACATATAGACACGACCAATCAGTGGGTTAAGACACTTATAATCTTTGTGGTGAGGACTGTAATCTATAAAAACACAGAATTTAGACCGACTCTCTAATTTGTGGGAGACATAGGGTTCAAGATGTGAAAAACAAAGACAACCGAAGACACAAAGGTGAGAGTAAGTGGGTGGATGACCAAAGAGAATGGAGTAAGGAGAGCTCCAACTAAGGACGGATGTCAGGAGAAGATTAATAAGATGAACGGCAATATGAGCAGCTTCAACCCATAAGTTGTGGGGAAGGCCAGCCGTATGGAGAAAGGCCCCAATTAAAGTCGCAATATGGCGATATTTTGATGCCGTGTGGGGTTAAACCTTATGTTCTAATGCCATATTAGAGTTGGATTCACACTCTTAACACTACAAGCCGGTTTTGTAAGATAAGGATATAGTACTCGTATAGCCGGTTTGTGTAGAAAAATGATGCCCAAAAGCTTGTAATAATCCCAAAATATGCTATATATCTTCAACGTTAGATATTGGGTCCTAACAAGAACTTTAGCCGGCTTTTTATGAGAAACTGCACTTTTTTTTTGAAGAGTAGTTGAAGAAGGATTGATTTAAGGCAACTATTTCTCGAGCACGTAGTGCCAAACTTTGGCACAGCGCTGCAAAAAACCCTCTACTTCTTGATGCATGCGTGATAAAACCTCTACAAGACTACAACCAGAGGTTTCTCAAAAGAGGGACATTTCAATCTGCAGGGGCCCTTCCTTGAGCTAAAAGACATAAATTAGACTAACGTGGAAATTGTGTACAATCACAAAGCCAAAAGGTGGTACAATAATTTGGAAGATCTTTTTTTTCATATAATTTTGTATAGAAAAAGTAGAAACTGAAAACCAAATTGACATATAGTTGATGGGTTGTTCTAATGTGCTGAGAAGTGTGTGGATATAGAGCGGTGGATTTGTAACACAAATGTGAGTGGAATTAAAATCTTAATAGCGATAATAGTGGGGAGAAGGGATCAAATACTTGATATCAGGTGAAAAAGTTTTTAACACTTACGCTATAAGCCTTAATCGGCATGAAATAATCATTCTAATTCTTGAGTTTCCTACATTCACAATATATGACGTTTGAATCATTTCAAGCCCTAACTTTTTCTATATTTATTAACACGTACGAATTCAAACTAGTTAATTTAATTTCCTTTCCTTACTTCTCCTATGTCTAAGTTTCTCGATTCTTTAATTGTCATAATCATGTCAAGTAAACTGTCAGCCACAAGTCTCGTATGTTGTGCATTATCAAAGCTAGGACAAGAAAGAAAAGTGACAAATACAAAAAGCGAATCTTGACCCGCAATGATCTATCAATCTCGCTTTGCCTTTAGTCGCTTTACCAATAATGCAAAATATTTTACACTAGATTGTCTGTCTTTATCAAGCTTGTTGGTTTTCTTGAGTTGTGACTTGTGTGGTTAATTATTAGGCATGAAAATATATGTGTGTGTGTGTGTGATCTTCTACTAGCCTAGTACTACTAGAGAGAAGTGTAACATGGCTTCCAATTACCACTTATTCCTACTTATCTTTGTCTTTGCTGGTGCATTTCTTGAATCCAACTGCAAGCTCACTCAAAATTTCTACAGATCCAAATGTCCAAAAGCATTGTCCATTGTGCAAGAAGAAGTTACAGCAGCCATAAAAAACGAAACGCGCGTCGGGGCTTCCTTGCTCCGTCTGCATTTCCACGATTGCTTCGTAAATGTAAGTATATATACCTTCACTCAGTGTGCTCGTTCAGCCATGCTTAACTGAAGGGGTTGGCTTAATTTCTTTGTTTAATCTCAGGGTTGCGATGCGTCGGTGCTGTTGGACGATACATCAAGCTTTGTTGGTGAGAAAACAGCAGTTCCTAACAACAACTCCATTAGAGGATTTGAAGTTGTTGATCAAATTAAAGCCAAGCTTGAGAAAGCATGCTCCGGAGTAGTCTCATGTGCTGATCTTCTAGCTCTTGCTGCGCGTGACTCGACAGTTTATGTAAGTAACCTATCTTAATTTCTTGTGAAATATGTATAAAATGAACTGGTTACAAAGTTTTTCGTCACAAATAGAACTAGCAGGTCACTAAACCTACAAGAAACCATATAATACGGTTTAGTATCCTTTATTGTCTGTTTAGTGTCTCTCAAGTTTGTAACTGGTTCATTTGTGCATATATTTCCCTAATCTCTTCCTCCAAAATTCAAATTTCAATTAACATTGTCATAAATCTTCTCTATTGGCATCTGTTTTTACATGGAAATTATTAATACTTGGATTTGCAGTTGGGAGGTCCTTCATGGAAAGTTGGTTTGGGAAGAAGAGATTCAACCACTGCTAGCAGAAGTGCTGCCAACACCTCCCTTCCTCCACCAACTTCCAATATAAGTGCTCTAATTTCAAGCTTCTCTGCACAAGGCCTCTCCTTAAGGGACTTAGTCGCTCTTTCGGGTTCTCACACAATTGGCCTTGCAAGATGCACATCATTCCGCTCGCGCATCTACAATGACTCCACCATCAACGCCACCTTTGCCAAGTCATTGCAGGGAAGTTGCCCAAGAAGCGGAAATGACAACAACCTTGCAAGCCTTGACCTCCAGACCCCAACACATTTTGATAACTTGTACTACAAGAATTTGTTGAAAGAAAAGGGACTTCTTCATTCAGACCAGGAGCTCTTCAACGGAACTTCTTCTGCGGATAAACTGGTTAAAATATATGCAAATAACACATTGACATTCTTCAAGCACTTTGCCAAGGCCATGGTCAAAATGGGAAACATCGATCCTCTTACGGGAAGCCAGGGCGAAATCAGAACCAATTGCAGAAAAGTGAACTAAAGTTTTATGTACTGATAGTAACATAGAAGCATATAAATGTATTCCTCGGACAAGCGAAGTAAGGGAAAATAAACATGAAATCAAAAGGAAAGGTTGACTACATATACAACTGCCAAAGAGTGAGGCTTAAGTAGAATCCATGAACTAATCCTAACTAACTTCCGATCTCATTGCAGGCTTCTAGCGTTCAGATTGCCAGAGTTCAATTGAAAGTTCAAGTTGCCGAATCTTTTCCAGAACAAACCATGTAGTCTGCAGAATAGCAGGATAAAAAAATCAACAACTTACGATAAATAGACAAATAAACGTGTTTGTGTGTGTGTGTGCATGAGAGAGAGAGAGAGAGAGAGAGAGAGAGTACCATGACTGGAGGTGCTGTGCGGAGAAAACACAAAGGAAGTCCTGTAAAGAATCCAAAGGGTCCTCTTGATTTCAGAATTGCAAGGGCAGCATCCAAAGAGGTAGCATATCCGCTTTCTCTACGGGCTACACGAATGTGTCTAGATGGTAAACTGCACAATGCAGCAAAGAATGCTGACGTAGCACCTGCGCCTGCATAAAGAACGTGATTGAGTTTCATAGCATATAAACAAAAAAGGAAAATGATTTTTTTTTTTTAACCGAGACAAAATTGGCACTCTGTTGGAGAGCGTTCTGTTTGAGCTCTAGAATGCTTAAAAGTTCGAAGCAAATTACGGATGCATTAAACACTGGGGTGCTGCCGATTTGGTTTCTAGCAAATAGCTACGAACCGTACGATTAGGAATCGAATGGAAGGTGGCAGCTGACGAATTACTACATGCTAGATAACAGCATACTGTAAGAACCTCAAGAAGAACATATTCGAAAATAGAAACCGCAATAGTACTTTCGTTATCATGAAGCAAACAAATGCTAATTTTCTAAAATTTAACAGGTCTAGTCAAGGGAGAGTTTTTACCTAACTGAGCTCTTGCTTCGCTAAAACCACAGGATTCCCTGAAATAATCGAGGCTTGGATTATACGACGCGAGCAAACCCATGTCAAACCACATTTTTCTCCTCACATGAGGATTTGCAACTCTCCACATGTCTCGAACATAATTTTTGGTATTCTTGGAGAAGACAACTTCAAGTGCTGTTTTGAATGTAGGGCGTTGATCAGCTGGAAGACAACTAATCCACTGCTTCTCAGAATACGCAAAGTACAACGGAAAATTCATACATGCTCCAGCTGCTCCGACAGCCAACCCGCAAGCAGCTTCTTGATAAAGACTTGGCGGCATTCCTTCGTTGGTAGCAATTGCCTTTTTCCTTATAGTCCTAACAAAGAGAAAGCCAAACAGTCAAAATTTTGCAAAGAAGCTGTTCACTTTGGAAATCAAATAGTTGGTTGGTGCATGTATAAAGTAAAAATCCCAAATGGCAGAAGTCAGTAGTCCTCAAATCAAGGACCTTGTAATTGCTTCTTTGAACTGGATAAACGCGCTTACCACAGTTAAAAGTGCTTCTGGGTCGTCGAAACACTTTTTGGAGAAGTACTTCTTTTCAAGAAGTAATAACAATTTCAACGTGTTTCTAAAGGGAAGCACTTTAACAAAAACGCTTATTAGCAAAAGTGCTTCCAACAAAATCAGTGAAGAAATACTTAAAAGTCAAAACAGATGATCCTTGTTAATAACATGAATGTTGTGTTGTTTTGGTACATACTCAAATAATCCAAGCTGCACACTCGACGTCAAAACATGAATGTAAATTGCACCAGGAAAAATCTGCCAATAACAACGAAACTTATATAATTTAACAGAAAATTGAAACCATTAGAAATCCCAAAAAAGCTTCCAACTTTCTGAGGAAACAAACAGAAAATTGAAGCAGAAAATAGTTTAAATTAAGAAAATTAAAAAATAAAAAGAAGAAAAAAGGAGCAAAAGCTGGAACCTTGGTAAGATAGTATACTTGAGGTAAACTCGATCGAACATAAGCGAAAGTTCCGCTATTGGCATAGTACAGGCAAGCCCAGGAGCCTGCAAGAACGCCGATAGCTCCACCATTGACAAATGGTTTGAGTGTGGGCCACCGCTCCCTCCACCGTGAACCACTGAAAAGGGGGTCCGATGCCTCGTCAATCGCTACCTTGTCCTTCTTTTTGTGGTGTTGTTCTTCTTGGATCAAGCTCAGCTCTTTATTCACAAGCACGTCTTTTGGAATTACAATGTCTGCTTTCAGCTTCTCTTCCATGATTTTTTACGGTGCTCACGCGCGCGCACACACAAAAATTCCTTTCAAATTGCTACTTTGCACGACGATGAAAGAAGCTTGTAATTTAAGTTGTTAAAAATCGTTTACTTCCGTGCCAAGGTTTTAAGTTCAATTCCCCACTCCCACAATCGCTTGTATAAGAAGAAAAAATCCAACTTTCCGTTTAAAGTTTCAGAAGAAGATTATTATATGAATCAAATAGGAAGTTGGCTCGAGATTTAGCCAGCATGATAGAAGATACAATTTAATTGGAGAGTGCAACCCGTAATTAATTGAATTGAAGATTTGGCCTATATGTAATTTATTATATGACTTGCACTCCAAGCAGCCTCAACCGTACATGGAGGTGTAGTTGCCACACAAGCTAGGGTTTAAACTGCACATAAACCCAAACCCCCAAAATCGTTGTATATAAAACCAACCAAAGAAGAGGAAACACCACTAAACCAAACGTTTAGTTGGTTAAATTAGACGAAAGGGGATTAAAATCCAATTCGATTCTACAAGCGGAGAAAGGGAAAGAGGTTACAAGTCACAAACCCTTTCGTTGTTAATGGTATCCCTATTGCATAACATTTCCCCAACATATTCACAAAACAAAGGGGAAACAAAACATGAAATCAAAAGGAGCACTTGACTACATGTACAACTTCAAAAGAGTGAGGCTTAAGTAGGCAGCAGTCCTAAATGTACTTTCAAGAGTGGACAAGCATTGATGCAGACTAGCCTAACCGACTTGAGATCTCACTGCAGACTTCTAGGATTCAGATTTGCTACAGTCCAGTTGACAGCTCGAGTTTCCGAATCTTTTCCAAGACGAACCATGTAGTCTGCAAAATCAGGCAGCAGGATAACATAATCAGTACTAATAAATAGATGTGTGCTTCTGTTTGTGTTTGAGAGAGAGAGAGAGAGAGAGTACCATGATAGGAGGTGCAACACGGATAAAACAAGTGCGGAATCCAGCAAAGAATCCAAGAGGTCCTCTTGATTTTAGAATTGCAAGGGCACAATCCAGAGAGCTAGCGTATCCAGTTTCTTCTCTGACTATGCGAATGTGTTTTGAGGTAAACTGCATGCCGCAGTAAAGAATGCTGAAGAAGCACTTGCACCTGAATAAAAGAACACAATCAAAATTACACAACACGTAAATACAAGAGAGAAAGGGAAAAGGTTGAACTGAGATAAAATTGGCAAGGAGGAGCTTTTACCCAATCGTGCTTTTGCTTCGCTAAAGCCACAGGACTCCCTGAGCTAATGAAGGCTTGGACGTGATGCGAACATGCCCATGTCTAGCCACATCTTTCTCTTCAGAAAAGGACCTACAATATCCCATATTTCTCGAAACAAAGTTCTATCGGTTGCCATAAAATGGACAAATTCAAATACGCGCGTCTGTAAATAGGACTTCGCTCAGCTGGTAGATGACGATTATACATAAGATACCCAAAGTATAATGGAAAACTAATCACTGCTCCAGTTGCTCCAGTTGCTCCAGTTGCTCCAGTTGCTCCAGTTGCTCCAACAGCCAACCCACAAGCAGCTTCTTGACAAAGAGTGGGTGGCATTCCTTTGTTGGTAGCAATTGCTTTATTTCTCAAAATCCTAGCAAAGAAAAGGCCAAACAATCAAAATTTTGCAAAGTTGTCCGCTTCTGAATCTAAAACCAAATGGTTGATGCAACATTAATCCATCAGATTACAGAACAAATCCAAGCATATGCTACCATCATGCCTCTTCCTGCTTCAAATCAATTGCTCAAGAGCTTGACGAAAATTTATAAAGAGAAATCCCAAATGGCAGCAGTCAGTCCTCAAATCAACGAAACAAAAAGGATTACATGAGCTCAAGCGAAACTCGATGGATATCTACACTCCAATCTCCATAAAACAACAAAGCTTATAACTTCTTGAATTAAATAACAAACTACAATAACACTAAATAATTTAATTTTGCTGAACTTTTTTTTTTTTTATACAAATGATATTATAAATTTTTGGGTCCAAAAACACAACTTCGAGTCTAAAAACCACTTGAGCTACAATGCCCCAAACATTATAAATTTTTGGGCATGCATTGATAAGAAGATATTTGGGAAGCTGGAATGTTCCACCAAACAAGTTTGTGCCTTTTATAATGTACACTAACATCCAAGACCAAGATATAAAAATCAGGATGTAACAAAGCTGCAAAGCCATGCGTGTAAAACTACACATTTAACAGTTAAGCTTCCACTTATACAATCAAATCAAATCAAATCCGATACAAAACTTAGTAGTTTAAAGAGACGCTACAAAAAAGGGTCAACAGGGACCCCAAGTGATGGTTCCATTGCCACTTTCTGGGAACCTTTTACACTTTCTCATACTTTGTTCCATTTACTTGCTTAACCTTCCTCTCTTCTTCTTCTCGAGTTGACTGTACACAGAGATGAAGTATTCTAACTATCAAGGACTTACATCGATGTAAATTGGCGAGCAGCGGTAGTTACATCAGAATTAGTCGATTGCACACTATTGTGACTATACAGAGAACACTACAGGTTTTGGCTCCCTTGCTTTTCCTATACGATGCACTATATAGCTCTTCCATTTACTCTAATCAACTGAATCAACCTCCTCTTCTGACAGTTCAAATGCATCAATCTCTGCATAGTATTTTCTCTTCTCCTCAATCTCTGCAGAGTAAGCACTCTGCTTCTCGGAATCTTCTTTCCCAGCTGGTACTGCACGCTGCTTCTGTAGAAATATCACACACAAATTAAAAGTGAATAACTATAAACCCAGACCTTATTGTAAAATGGAACTTAATAACAAGAACTCGCTGTTTCAACAAACATAAAACCTCCTAGAACAAACTGCAGGTCCCTAATAAGTTGGAGGATTGTTTAAACAAGTGAAACGATAAACAGACCATATCAAACCATGTTGTTTGATATGCTTGGGGATATATAGAAATTCTAATTGTGATAGTACAATGTTGTTTTGGACTGATATGAAAGCACAACAGAACTGATCAATTTATTGTAGGAACCAGACCCCAAGTAAGATAAAAAGTAGCGGTTTCTATACAAAACAACAAGAAAGTTACCATGTTAACGTTAACAAACCTTTTTGTGAGGAGCCATTGATTCCTTGGATGCACTGTTGTGTCCGCTTTCCTTTGTTTTTTTCCTATTTTGAATGGGAGGAAGACATACAGAAGCATTAGCTTCAACAATACCCATACAAATAGAATATCAAATAGAAGCGTGACTAAGGAACAGTAGATCGCGTATTTAGAGCATACTCACTCAAGTGATATGTTATCACATTACTCGTAAAATCAATATCTTATCCTATTCTTGTACTAATAACTTCTTATAGCGGTATCAAACTTTTGAAAACTCAAAGCAATGACATAGTTTCCTCCCTTTACTTCTACAATCCATAGCACTAAACAGAATTAGACACTTACCCAGCATTCCGGGACTTTGGTGCAGGAGGACAACTCCAAGATCCAGTGTTTTCCTTCCCTTTACCCTTCCTTTTTACTGCAGTCTGTCTTCGAGTATACACTGAACAAGGCTCAAGAGCCTCACGATCGCTGGTACCTAAACTCGAAAAACCATAATATACCAATAAGGTCTCAAACCACATAGAATTTTCAAAGAAAATGCACAGATGAAGTTTATTCACAGGAGTTAATACTTCCTGTGTAAGTATGGCATCAAGTTCAATTCAAAATACGCACTCAATTGCAAACAAATTTCAACTAATACCAACAGATTCAGGATACAAGTAAGATTCGAAACAAACAAATTCCTAGCGAACTGTTCTTCTTCTAGGGATTCCACTAATTTACGACAGATATTTCCAATTGGCAGAGAAAAACCCAGAAACCCTAGATTCCCAAATTGAAATTAAAACCAGAACAAAACAGAAATCGCAACCCAAACCAATGAAAAAACGAAGAAACCCAATGCCGGAGCAGAGAAATTACCAGAAGCGGAGGACGAAAAGGGAGGAGGGCGAGGAGGAGTGGAGGGAATCGGGGGCGGGACTGCGGAGGGTTTAGGGTCTAAAGCGGCGAGGAGGTTCCTGGTGACGGAGGCGAGGTTGGGATTCTGGCGTTTGAGCGTGGTGGTGGAGGCGGACGAGGACTGCGAAGAGGCGGCTGTGGCTACGGTGGTGGCGGTGGTGGTGGTGGAAATGGTGTTGGTGCAATCCGAGAGAGGGTTTCGGGCTCTCAGTCTTCTTCTCGATGGCTCAGCTTCCATTTCTTTTTTCTGCTACTTCATAATTTGCTTTTTCTTTTTCCTTTATATATAAATGAGTAAGTGAGTGAGATGTGAGCACAAAAGAGTGTGGCGGAAGCTACTTTTGGAGTGGCGGGAAAATTCTGTGTTGTGAATTGAGAGAGAGAGAGAGAGAGAGAGAGAGAGAGAGGTGTGAAGTGGAATCTGGAATCTGGAATCTGGATGGTTCGTCTCACTTTCTTTACCGAGTTCTGAGTTACGCGTTACGAGTTACTAGTGTTCCGGGTTATGGGCCTAGTCCAGGTTGGGATTTCGGCCCATTAAAAAAACGAGGCTGAGTTGAGGTTGGTGTCTATGAGTCATTTGAACCGAAAAACCGAGTATAGCCAATACCAAACCGGGAATAATTTATGTTTTTCGGGGTTTTTATTTCAATGGTTTCTAAAATTGACCAGATTCTTCATTTTAGCACTTTGAATTCAAATTGATCAATGTCATTCTTAAATTTGAATATCCCACATCAATGTGGTTCTTCCGTCCGAATTATGTAAAATAACTTCTTAATTTGTTGATGTAACGAATCGTTCCAAATTTTATTGTATTTTTATTCCTAAGCGTGTAAATTTACCAAAGTACCCTTGAACGGGTTAAGTGGAAATCCTACGTGGACGTTTAAATTTTTTTTTAATTTTGAATTCTTACTTGTTGTATTCTTGTAGTACTCTTTCCTACGTGTGCGTGAGCGCGAACGGGACGAAAATCCGACGTGTAACGGAAACGTTACGTATGTTTAAATATTATTTCCTATTATGGAAATATAGTGGTGCATGTACCAAGCGGGATCCAGTTGTCTGGCCTAATTTGGGAAAAATATTTTTCTTCTTTTTCCCCTGATCTCTCTTTTTCCCCTCTTCTTTTTTCTGTCTTCTCTTTCTTCTCCCCTTAAGAAAACTTCACTGTGCACACAGTGGCCACACAAAATCCGTCAAACCAAGCCAAACCACCACCGCCATCTTGTTCGTTGTAACTCACTGAGTTCAACGGTGCAAGCCGTTTGCCCAAATTCTTTACCGTTTGGCGGGTATCGCACACGGAAGAACCAGAATTTTCCGGCGAGTTTCTCGAAAATACCAACCTAGGTGAGGTTCCTAACCACCACCTTTAGTTTCCTCGTGTTGAGTAGATAGATTTTCATACTAAGATTGTGTTATTTGGTTGTGTTTTGAGGTAGATCGGACTTCGTTCGTAAACCGAGGCTTTCCGGTCATTTCCGACCAATTTTTGGACTCCAAATAGATAAAATCGTGTTCTCCTTCTCTCTAGCTTCATTTTGACATGTGGATCATGTAAAATGGTTGAGAAATGAAGAAGTTACAAATTTTTGAAATTTTTCCAGAAACCGGCCAGTTTTGGTCGGCGGCGGGCGCTGGTGACCAGAGTAAGTTGCAGCAGCGACCGATTCAGACCGGCCTGAACCCAGTCCAGATCGAGAATATTCCCCAGGTATATTCCTTTAACGCCGTTAGGAATATTCCGTTAGATTTAACGGAGATACTGGAATCTTCCGTTAAATCTAACGGCGTCAACTAACTCCGTTAGTTTGACCAGCTTAGTTTGACCGCGCGTGAGCTGAGGCAGGCCCGCGCTTGTAGGCGTGTGGGACTAGTTTTTCGACTTCCGTCACCACGAGGCGACTCGTGACGACACGTACTACCTCTGGGCAGTACGTATGGTATTTTTCGGAATGTGTTTGGACCTCCGTGTTGAGCAAACCAAGGATAAATGTCGTTTATGAATTTAATTAGTAACCTTTATGAGTTTAATCATTACTACAGTAATATCTCATATAGGTGAGACTTACCGTGAGGAGTACAAGGGTCAGGCAAGGTAAGGCGACTACGACCTAACTACATATCAGTGAGTGGGCTTTGTTTTGAGAAACTAGTATTATTTATATTATTTCTCACTATGATTTTATAATTGATTTTCTCTATCATGCCATGTTTTTACTTATGAGTTAAGTATAAAGAAATTATTTTATGTTAAGACTTGTGAAACTGCAATGACATGATCATGTGCATATTATCTGCTCAACATACATGCATTCGCCGGTGTCTAGTACTCGTCCGGGCCAGGACCAACCTTCACGTGTATGTTCACATCTGCACCGTTATGCTCACTTTGGATCCATTGTAGGTGCCAGCTTGTACTAGTCTGCATTAGGCAGTTAAGACTCATATGTGACACGCTTAGCGCTAGCTTCACGTGATCGTAGTACTGAACATATATTCATTACACCAAGCTTGTTCCATGTAGCTACTTTCTGCATGGACTTGTGTGATTGCATGTGTCGATGAGCATATCATATTATATATTTCTATGTTGTTGAGCATGCTTTATGTTGAGAAGATTTTAGTATTTACTTATACCTTTGGCCTTGTTGCCTTTATACTGTTTTGATGACGAATTTTATATTATGTTGAGGTAAAGGTGTTTAACCATATCTTAGACAGTTTTCATACTATACGTAGTATGATTTTGAGAAACTATACATGAATTTTAAAAGAGGAATTATTATGTTATGAAAAACAAAGGTTTTAGAAATGTTTATTTTTGCCCACTCACACCTTCTGTTTTGCGCTCCTCCAGTACGTAGTAGTTGAATTAGTGGTGAGCGCGACCGTTCTGGTGTATACGACTTCCGCACCAGATAAATGTAGGATTTCTTCCTCCTACTAGTATGTTTTATCCATCCTATTCAGGATGAGAATAATTCGTACTTTCTTTACTATAATTTATCTATGCTCTAAACATCTCATGCTTTGTATCAAGAGTTCTACCCGTACTTCTGCGTACTCTGCTGCATGATTTTAATAATTTCATATTTTGGTTTTATTTTATTCAGAAATTTCACTTCATCTGCATGACATGGCTTTCGTCACCCTCCGGGGTGTAGGCCAACATGCCTCGATTTCGGTACCTTTCGGGATATCCGAGTCGGGGTGTGTCAGTAGATGTGACACATATGTGTGTTCACGCGTACTTCTAATTAAATATGTAGAGCTCATGCCTGAATTTGACTACCGCGCATCAATGCGATTCTCCTGTCTGAATTCTATAAAATAACTTGTTAATGTGATGAAACGACACATATGTCGACTCACGGGTCCAATAAAATAGCGTCATGTCACATCCCGATCCCGGACGAGCCAGGTGTCGGAAGGTGATGGCCGACACGCGTTAGCGTGACGAAAGCCAAAAAGAAATTTTAGAATAAAGGATATTGAATATTTAATTGAATAAGATCAGAGTACGGAATACAAAGTTACTACAAACGTAGAAAAATCCCTACATTGTCATACCACCGCGCCTCGACGTCGCAAGCTTCCAGCCAACTAACCTGGAGGGGCGCAAAACATAAAACGGTGAGTGGGTCAAAAAGCAAAGTTTGATAAAACCGTTGTTTTCAAAAGTCTAGTAACCCCTCGTTTGAAAACAAGTATAGTTTGAGAAAATACGTCATACCCGTAGGCAGGAACCTCAAAATACTATCATTTAAAACATTCGGGTACTCCCCGATAAATCTTTACTGATTTGCTCACCCATATGTAAACACACATGCCCAAGTGGCTAAATCCCACAAGGAACAAGCTAGGTATAAAGAAATACGCTAAGTACTACAATGACGCGAGTCTAACGCTAAGCGCTGGTGCACAAAGTGCAGTCACACAAGTTCGAGTTGCCTAGTGCAACCTAGAACAGGCTAGTACCTACAATGGATCCAAAGCTGCGTAACGGTACTGGTAATGACTACTCCAAACGTCAAGGCTAGTCCTGGCCACAAGACTGAGTACTAATACCGGGGGTGTATACATCTACTGATGAGCAACAGTATGAAAACATGCACGGCAATATAGTACGAATGTTCTACCTCCAACAAACGTAATGATATGCAACTACGCTAACAGTTTAAAGAAAGCGTTGAAAACCATACGTATAAATATACATTTATCAAACAAAGACCCACTCACTCACCTGTAGGTAGCCGGGTCGAAGTACCTCGTCCTGGGTAGCCCCGGTAGTCCTCTGGTTAGGTCCCACCTATATGAGATATCACCGGTACAATGATTAAACTCATAAAGGTCACTAATTAACGAATTAATTAAACCTATCCCTTGCTTTCTCAATTTGGAGGTCCAAAACACCTCAAAAATGATCATGCGTACTACCCCGAGGTAGTACACGTCGTCACGAGTAGCCCCGTGAAAACAGATTCGAAAAAGGACCTCCCACGCGCCCTCACGCGCGGCTCAAACGCGCCAAGCCGCGGCTCCATGCGCGGCTCCACGCGCGGCTCAGCCGAGCCGGTCAGCGCCGGTCTGAACCGGTTCGCTGACGTCAGCAAGGCCGGTCTGACCTGGTTTGCTGACGTCAGTGCCGGTCACCTCTGGTCTTTTTCCGATTGCCGTCGCCGTCGCCGGAATTTTGGCCTGTTTCTGGGTAATTTTTAAAGCTCTATATCTTCTTCATTTCAAGGCCAAAATTTATGTGCCATATATCAAAATGAAGCTGGAGAAGAGTAGAATCACGGTGTACCTTTGGATTGGTCGTACAAGCTCGGGAAAAGGCCTGTAATTGCCTCGAAGGTTGCGGTTCACTGTAGCAAAGTCGATCTACGTCAAAACTCAACCAAATCAGGCAAACGACCTATGAAAATTCATCTACTCAACGAGAGGAACACAATGGTGGTAGTTAGAAACCTCACCTCGGTCTAGATTGGCCGAAAAATGGCCGAGAAGGTCCGGTTCTTCCGGTTGCGTTTCCCGTCAAACGGTTGAGAGTTCAGACGAACGGTTTGCACCGTTGAGTCCACGGCGTCGAGACGAAGGAGGTGGTGATTTTTGTTCGCTTCGATTTGACGGGTTTCCGTCGGTGTGCACTGTGCACCCACGGAGAGAAAAGGGAGAAAATGTCAAAAAAATCTGGGGAAAAGAAAGTGACGGGGAAGAAGGAAGGGAAAGAAAGAATAAGGAAAAAATTGGGTTTTGGGGGTATTTTGCACCCACCAAAACAGTAAACTTACACGCTCACGTGTACGAAATAAACACGCACGTGTAGAGAATATTCCACAGAAATTATTTTATAACAAACTTTTTACGGGATGTTACAGTCACGTGGTTAAATGATTTAGATCCATATAAAAAAAAGTGATTGAAAATTGTTATTGATTAATTAAAATCTTAAAGATGTGAGTGTAATTTTATTAAATTTGAGGAGGTTTTGTGTAAACATGAGAAATCTCAAAGGGTGTTAGAGCAACTCCAGTGTAGGAGCCCTCCCCCCAGGCTATTCACTATTTAATCCACCCCAGTGAACAGTAACTGCCCTTAATGAACAGTGCATTCCCCTGGCAATTGCCTTTTGCATCTTCACCCATGCACTGGAGTTGCCCTGACAATTGGCAATAAAATATTAGTATTTTTTTTATTTATAAAATAATACATAATAATTTTATTTGTAATTTCGGATAAGATTTTTAATTGTTCTCGTTGCGCCACGTGTCATTATTCGAAAAGCCAATAACAATAAAATATTTGTATTTTTTTATTTATAAAATAATATCAAAATAATTTTATTTGTTATTTCGGATAAGATTTTTAATCGTTCTCGTTGCACCATGTGTCATTATCCGCAAAGACAATTATTGGTGATGGATTTTTGATAAGATTTTTAATCGTTGTCATTGCGCCACGTGTCATTTTCCAATGACTGGACATCGAATCTTTGGTTCTTTGCCCACCCATTTTCTCAAGATAAGAGGTATGAATAAGACTCCACATTTCTCACAACTACATTTCATTACCCGAAAGCGAATCACAAGTGATTTGAACCCAGCTAGCACACAACGCAACATCTTCAAGAAGCGTCCAATTGATACCTGCAGCAGTAGTCATTTTGTTTGAAAAAAATTGGATTGAAACTTTGACAGAAAGATAGGAATGTGGTTCAAAGTAGTTGAGAAAATATGGAATTGTGGTGTAAGGTAGATGATAATGACAAGGTATTTATAGAAAAGTAAAAAAAATATATATATATATATATAAATTTTTTTTAAAAAAATTTCGGATTTTTATTCAACTAATTAATCTCTGCCATTGGATTTAAAAAAAATTGAATTCTAACACTCCAGATTGTGCCACGTGTCACAACGGTAACATTTTTTAATTTAAAACTTTTTTAAAAAAAATTTATAAAGGTGAATAATATCAACCATTGATTTGAGATCCAACGGTTGATATTAAATAAGATTTTTTTTATTTTTATTACCGTTGTAAATCGGACGGACCAAATTAAAGAGACGTTGAGATCGAACGGACCGTGGGAAGCCACGTGGCTTCCCAACGGTAACTTCAGCATCTCTGATCGCGGGCCCCATACTCTGAAAATCTGTCGGCTGACGCTCTCCCACTCGCGGGTGAGGTGCACGCGCTTGACAGAAAAAAATTTAAAATTGGGCTGACGCCAGGATGACGTCACATCCACTCGGCCTCTTGGGCTGTCAATTCCTCACAGGCTGGCTGCTCGGGCCTCCACTCTCCCTCGGGTTGCCCACGCTGGAGCTTCAAGACCGGGCTATTTGGCCCTATTTCGTCCACCTTCCCCCGAGCACCAGCCCCCGCTGGACTTGCCCATAGTTAACTTGTGAAAATATTTTGCCAAAATGAACAATTCTGATGTGTTCCATAGATTTTCACTTTTTTCCATGAAATATAACGGCCTTGATGGTATCGTCGGTAAATTCACTTTTTTTTTGGTTAATCAATAATCACACACGTGCTTATTATCTCCAGATTACTTTTGTCTCTAACATAGGCAGTTAGAGCAAACTCAAAACAAACAAAACCAGAAATTATGATCACCCAAATCCTAAGATAGATTTCTAGGTGAGTGTGTATTATATTCGTAAAATGTTTTTTTCCCTAATTAAACATTATCAATCTATTTGTTATAATACGCGTAACATATTATACTTCAATAAATATACCACATCATTTAATCGGAAACTCAAATTCCCTTTTAATCAGACAAGCATTCATATTATAACTCGTACTAACAACATTATTATGTAACATTATCATGTAATATTGTGATTCACACACTCAAAAGTTTATCTGCTTTAGTGATCCGATACTTTGATTCATTGAGCATCCTAGATTTTTAGGGTACAAGTCCAAATGGCAACAGTACACTACCGTATGTGAGTGGGAACCACGTGTTAGCAAACCAATAGTCTGAGACTCTGAAAGTGGATCAAAAAACAGCAGACATGTACCACACCACTGAAGATTTAAAAAAACCGGGGTAAGTGTGGCATTTGGTTTACATCTTCCAGTGTTCCAAGCAAAGAGAAAACCACGTAAACCAGGGGCCACACCAAATCAAAAGCACACTTCTCAACACAAACCCTGCTGCGTCTGCTTATCGTCTTCATCTGTATAAAATTATAAATAGCAACCCTCCTCTGCTTTCCACTTCATTCCATTCCACCTTATAAACTTACTCATATCTAGTTTTCACTTTTTCAGTTTTCTGAGAAGTTAATTGGCAACACAAGAAGAAGAAGAAAGCAGCAATCAAAATTCAAATGGAGGCAATTCAGTCATGGGTTTCAGAACACAAGCTTACAAGCATTGGTGAGTACTATACACCCAGTACTCTATAATCTCCCTCTCTTTTAATATTGAATCCCGTTTAAAAATGCTTTTTTAAAAAGTACTTTGTTCATAAACGCTTCTAGTAAAAGCACTTATATTAGAAGCACACATTGATATTTTAACAAAAATGCATGTCGTTATTGAAAATACTTAAATTGTTTCTTGAAAAAAAACGCATAACAAGTACTTCATCTTGAAAACATTTTAAAGTATTTTTATTAACACATAAGTATTTCCAACTTTTTCTGTCAAACATTGTCATATAAAGCTTTTAGTTATTTTAAAAACAATTTCAAACAAGTTCTAATATGTATTAATAGAGTTGCAGGCCTAGTAGTCAAGTTAGTTAGAGCAGTGTGCTTCTCACGACAACCAAGTTTGAAACTTTTTTGTAGTTTAGATTATATTAGAATATCGCTTGAATAAAAAAATAATAATAACCTACTGAATCTATTTGTTTTTGTGTTATCATTATTACAGGAGGAATATGGGCATCAGCAGTTGCAGCATCCCTAGCCTATTCACGAGCAAGAACACCCCTCAAGCCAAGCCTGAGGCTTATACATGCTAGGATGCATGCACAGGCCTTGACCCTGGCTGTCCTATCTGGTGCAGCAGTCTACCATTACTATGAGGAGCATGAAGCAGCTGCCCACCACCACGTGGAAAACTAATGCTTCTCCAATAAGCAGCTGCCTAAGTCAGAGCTCCATTGGATAATTCGACCATCTCTACTATTAAGTTGATCTTAATTACTTAAGAGTTAATGTGAACGTTAATGTGTAGGCTCTCTCTGAATCAATATTCTATCTTGGTTTCTTTATTTTCTCTGTTTTTCTTTCCCTTGTACTAGTTGTTGTATCTTATAATACATAAGGAAACTTGGTTTATCTCAGGTCCATTTGATAACCATTTCGTTTTCATCAGTTTTTGGTTTTTAGTTTTTATTTTATTTAAAAACTAAAAACTTGTTTGGTAACTACTTTCAGTTTTCAGAAAAAATGAAAACTAAAAACTGAAGGCTAAATTTTGAAAATTGAAAACTAAAAACAAGTTTTAAAAAAAAAGTGAAAACAAAAACTAAAATATGAAAAACGAAATGATTATCAAACGGCCCCTAAGTAACTCTCAATTCCAGTAAGCTCAAATTCTCCTTCTTTAATTAGAAGGATGATTGCAGGTTTTGGGTGCAAAATAGTGGTCTCGTTAAAACTTTTCCTTAATAAATGGCCAAAAGGAGAAAAATCCGGTCAAGAAAAAAGTGAATTGGTTCACAACATTGTATTTATACGATACACATTCATACAAGAAAATTGGTGTTAGCACTAAATAATGTCATTATGCAAAAACAAATAGGGAAATTGCACATGTAGGCGTGCCAAATGACTTTTTTAAGTGTCAATAACAACTCCTTGATGCAATTATCCACGAACTGCTGCAATCTTTAATCCCTTCAAAGAATTGAACAACATCAAGATGATCATGAATCATGATTGATCCAATCATTTTGGAGGGTGGTGTACAGACCAGCCAGGCTGGCTAATTTCTTAGGTCAATGAAATGTAGACTAATTGTAGAAGTTGTAAGGGTGGTGTTAAAGTAGTTACTGGGACGTGCTTTGCCCTGCACATATTTGCTGTTGTAAGGTTGGAAAGTCCTTTTCTTCTTCCTAACATTCTGATTCCTTCAGTTGCCATTTGCCATGGCATTATTCTTTATATATCTTAAATTAAAACGCACTCAAAAGAAGTAGCCTACCAACTTCCCAATCTTCCCTAACTGACCATTACACCCTCCAACTTGTCATTTGTAAGTGAGTTTCCTTTGAACTTTCAAGGTTGGTTTGGTCAAATCACTTAAATACAAATTAGTGCAATATTCTACTTAAGGCAATCATGGTTCATATTAATTATCTACAGCAGGGAAATTGGAAAGCCTTTGCCTTGAAGTTGTGTACGTTCAAAAGAATAAGACGCAGGAAGCAGCAGCTTCTCCTTCTTCTACCCCTACGTACTTATTTATTTTCCTGCGTTTTCTCAAGGTTTTTGTGATACACAAAGGAAGATATGGACTGCGCCATTTGTACTTCTATGCCAGTTATGTTAAGGCCTCCGAGGAATACAATTTGTTTGACATGCTATGAGGGAGCTAGGAGCATTATCTCCTTCATAAACAAGCTTCAAACTGCTCATGGATCACCTGATCAAAAACCTAATCTGTGTAAGGCAAGCTATCTGGTTCCCAAATTTTTCTCTTTCTATACATGCTTTGATCCTTTATATTAGCCACACTTTGAATTCTAACTTTTCATTCTCTTCATTGTCATAATTACTGTGAGTTACACACACATTATATAAACCCATCGTACAATGCAAATTAGAATATTTTTGGCTTTCTATTGAGAAATTATTGTGGATCATAAGGGATAAAATCAGTTTATTGTGTTATAATATGAGTTTATGTTTATTTATACAACATCATCATGTTCCAGTATTACACTAATTTTTTGGTACATAAATATGCATCGTTATCTGTCTGCTATTGGGACCAAAAAAAATTGGGCTTTATTGATCCTCATCTAACGTGGGCCTTTATTTCTCAACTTGGAAAATCACAAAATAGTTGAAGAACAAACCAAGTTATAAGTTCGGAAAAAGAAAAAAAAAATCAAGTTCTAAGTTCTTTAAGCTCAAAACTTAATTATGATAGGAACATGTTATTGCAATTGTGAATAGTGCCATTTTGTGATTTTGTGACGTGTTGCTAATTTCTTTTCTCCTACAGACTCTCGAAAATGTGTCGAAATGGGTACATGATATGAATGAAGCGTCAAAAGAACTTAATGAGAAGATTAGATTCCTAAGTGGGTTTTCTGTTGCATTTAAAGATAAAATTCACACCGACATATTATTGCAACCTGGTGACGATGGTCCTCCAATTCCTGCCCATAGAGCCTTATTGGTGACTCTTTATCTCTCTTTCTTTATCAATGAATTAACCAGTTAATAAAATTGTAAAGTTTTTTTTCGTTAACCTTATTTTTCAAATGAGGACATGCGGTCGATATGATGACATTATTGATACTGTAAACTTACACTTGTCAAGATATGGTTGATATAGTTATCAACATATCATTAATATATCATCCCCGGTGCAGTTAACCACAATGTAATATCCACATATGAATATGAATATTGAGGAACCATTTCTAACTTTTACATTTTTGTTATTAATGTCATGTACGTAGGCAATAAGATCAGAAATCTTTAACAACTTTCTAGACTCAGATGGATGCAAGGCTCCACCAAACGACACCGTAAAACTGCCCGAGCTGAACCACGAAGAGCTCGAGTCTCTCTTGGAATTTCTGTACAATGGGGACTTGTCAGAAGAAAAGATGAACAAACACATCTACTCATTGTCCCTTGCAGCTGATAAGTACGGAATCTCGTACTTGCAGAAGCTATGTGAGCGTCATATGCATAAGTCTCTGAGCTCAGCCAATGCTCTTGATGTTTTAGAGGTCGCAGATGTTTGTTCCAGCCTAACACTGAAGGAGAATGCCTTGGAATACATTGTTAAAAATATGCATGAAATAATTTTCTCTGCTAAATATGATACGTTTGCACTTAAGAATCCACATCTATGTGTACAGATTTCTAGAGCATCATTGATGGATGACAAAAGAAATTCAGTTTGCAAGTAAGGGAATATTATTGATTGATCATGTTCTTACAATTGTGCAAGTATTTACATCTAAATTGACCTAAGACTTCTTGGAAAAGTATTTACATGTGTATATATTGTTTACTATTTTCCCATCTTCAAATATTGCTAGCTAGAATATTGTTTTCAAGATTTTCGTTTTGGAAAAAATTCTTTGAATAAGTCACCAAAGTACATATTCTCAAATCTTTTTATACATTCAAGTGATATTCTATTTGTAATCCAAAATTCTATTTGTCATTTTCCTTTCCAAAACAACTGTTTTAAAAACCATTTTTTGAGACTTTTCACATATGGGTGAGATAGTGGGCTAAGCGTTCTGATGAGTTAGCAGCAATAATTTGGTGAGAATCGAATCTAAAAAAATACTCTCACTTATAAATGAAGAGAAATACCACTAGGCGTATATTAAGTGGCTAAAAACCGTTTTACGAGAACTTTAAACCTAAAACATAAATCAGCCTAATATAAAAACAACAAATAGAAGTTCACAGATCCAACCTACAAGAAAAACGGAAAGATAGAAACCTTAACCAATACAAACCTAACCTAGTCTACTCAAAAGTCAAAACGACGAAATGCTTTAGATAGACTTCACTCTTCTACATAAATATCCTCGTCAAGCCAACAAGATCACACACCATTCTTCTAAGTTGACATCCTCCAACTTGAAAATTTTTCTTGTCTGATTGTTCAAAAAAGACTGGGAAAATAGTCAAGGCGCATAATGGCGTACAGGTTATGCAGCGTTTGTTGTGATAAACAACCTCGGTCAAGGATGCAGAAATCCATCTAATGTCAGTGGCACGCATATGCTGCAGCAGTCGGCTGGGTCTTATTCACAATTAAATGGACTTCCTCTTGGGTATAGCAAACCCCAAGTGGTTGCGTCTTGCAATGAAATTAATATTTTGATAATAATAAAAACAAGTATGTGCACCGACCAGCTCTTGATTTGAAGCGCTAGTGTAATTGACATTCAATTAATCTCTTTGGTTGACAAAAAGATCATCTTAAGTAATAGTGTCAATTTAAATTATATTATGTATGTGGCACCTAAGTTTAAATTTTAGATTAATTGTATATTTTTTTTTTTTTAATGATTTATTCATACTGCTACAATGCCCTTCAGTTTCTCCATCTACCTCTGCCCCTAGCTTGAGTATTGGCTTGTGGATTCAGGGCGCAATCCATCATATGACTTCTGATATGTCTACCTTGACTTCAGCTACCTCTTACCACTCTACTAAGACAATTACTAGCGCTGGTGGTGGTTTACATATAGCTCATATTGGCAAAGCATTGCTTCCTACTAAGTCTTATGTTTTTGAATTAAAATCAGTTCTACATGTTCCTCAGCTTTACACCTTTGCTTTCTGTTAATCAATTGTGTAAGAGAGAATAAGTGTCGATGTATTCTTGATGAATATTCTATCTGTTTGCAAGACAAGGTCACAGGAGAATAATGTTTCACGGACTGAGTAATAATGCCACCTATCCTCTTCCGGTGTTGAAGGATTCAAAGTCTTCTCATGATGTAAATTCTTCTAACAACATTTCTTAGACAAAAGGTGAACTCAGAAGTTTGGCACATCAGATTGGGACATCTACCACAAATAATATTGTTCAAGTAGCTCTTACTAGGTCAGCTATACATATTTCTTGTATTTCAAACCCTTATATCTGTCAACCTTGTTTGAAGGGCAAGTTTACTAAACTGCCTTTTCAGTCTGTTCCTTCAAGGTCTGTTATACCTTTCGAAGTTCTTCATACAGATGTATAGGGTCTTCATACAGATGTATAGGGTCCAGCACCTTGTAATTCTATAGAAGGGTATAGGTATTATGTTTCTTTCATAGATGAATGTACAAGGTACTCTTGGACTTTTCCCATGATAAATAAAACTGTTGTTTTTAGTATCTTTGTTCATTTTTATGCCTTTATTTTCAATCACTTTTCTGCACATGTGAAAGTATGGCAAAGTGATGGTGGTGGGGAGTATATAGGCTTGAATTTTCAGAAGTTTCTTAAAGATAGAGGCATAGTTCATCACAAATCATATCCTTATACCCTTGAACAAAATGGTTTAGCTGAGAGAAAAAATAGACATTTAGTTGAAACTGCTATCACTCTTCTTCAAGGTGCTTCTTTACCCTCTAAATATTGGTTTCATGCATATGCTACTGCATGTTATCTTATCAACAGAAACTATTTATATAATAGAATTTTGAGTTGGTCGATTAGTTTGAGATTTTGAAACCTAGTTTCGGGATTGGGATGTGGGATCAATTTTGTCAAAGGCCCTGGTTGTTCATTGATAAGAACCATTATATCAACTGTGAAAGAATATAGCCAACATTGGAGGGTTGAATTGTGGTGCTAATATGTATAAGGGAAATTCTATTTACACCCAATCATCGTCTTTGTACACTCATTTTCTTTAAACACCCTACTTAGGCCCCGTTTGGTATTGCTTTTATTCACTAAAAACTGCTTCACTTTAAAGTTAAGCAGATAAAAAGTGTTTGGTAAAAATGAAATATACTACTTATTTTAAAAGTTATGGCATTAATACATCAACTTTTAAAAGCAGCATGAATGTTGCTTTTAAAAGCTGCTTTTATAAGCAGTTTTTTTTTTAAAACACAGCAACTCCAAACTAAGGAGGTAGGGGGAAAGGGTCTAGGGGGAGTCATCGGCCACACATGGTGGACCGGTGAGAAGAATAGAGAGAGAGTGAGAGAATTCAATCAGGTAAAAGAATCTGAGAGATAGAGCATTGAAGTTTAACAGTGGCTGGGATTCTCTCTCGGAATACCCACCTTCTCCCTTTTTTTTTGTTCATTACAATTTTTGCTTTGATATTTTTTTAATTTTAATTTTAAAAACATGGTTAAGTCTGGATAACTACCTAAATTTTAAGAATGATTCCAAATTGGTCATAATCTTTTAAAACATTTCAAATAACTACTAACGTTTTGAAAAGTGGACATTTGTTAGGTTCACTAGCGTTAAGTGATGATGTGGACAATTATTAAAGTGGATTTTTACTCTCAATTCATCTATGGAGTTTTGAATTTCCAAATCGACACATTTTAGCTAAGCAAATTTACTCCTTAACTTGGCTAAAGAGAGTCGATTTGGGGAATTAGAGCTCCAAAAACGACGATTAGTAAAGACCAATTTTAGTATTGTCCACCTCATCATTTAATGCTAGAAACATCATCATTTAATGTTGGTAAAGTCATAACTTAACGCCAGTGACCTAACAGATGTCTAATTTTTGAAATGTTAAGTAGTTATTTGGAATGTTTTAAAAGGTTGAGACTAATTTAGAATCACCCCAAAATGTTTGATAGTTATTCATACTTAACCCTTAAAAATATTAATAGATATTATAATTCAAATTCAACTGGATATTTGAGTCATTTTACCAAAGGATACAATGAGTATTAAAAAAGAAAAATTTTATGGGTGTCAAAGATTTCTTATGTATAGTTACACATTCTTTAATACTTGGATTTTGGACTGTTTTCATGCCAAAGATTTCTATTCTGGCCCAAAAAATAATGAAAAAGCAAATCCATTAAGGAAATATGTTTTCAATTTCCCGATTCTTTTGCAAAAGTCAAAGAGTCCTATAAGGAAAATAAACCCTAATAAATAATCCTACATTCCTACTTCCACTGCTTCAAGCCAACACTAGGACACACACTACACTATTCTCGATTCTGCTTTTGGTCTGCTTGCTCAAGAGATTGATTGGAAAAATCAAATAAGCCATATATAATAGCGTATTGCTGCTGCATTTGTTCTCAGCCATATCTCGGGCAAGCATGCAACCTCCCTCTAGTCATCAGCCACTGCCACTGCCACCGCCATTAAGCACACAACCTCAATCTAACTCCATAAACTAATGGTTATGCCCTAATTATCCAACTCCGTTAGTCAATCCTTCTTAATTGTCAGAAAAATGTTCATTTACATATGCTTGAAATTATGACTTGCGGAATTCAGAACGCTTTTGGGATGGACAAACATGCTTGAATTTGATGGAGCAAAATTCTTGCAAGTTGATTAAATGGTAGAAGATTAAATTCCTAACGGGGCCTGCATTGTAGCTGTGCAAGAACAGTTACTGCCGCGTCTTGTGGACTTGGCTTCTTTTCAGGTTAGTATTTTATGTTGCTAATTTATAGATCGTGTCGATTTAACTGTGTAGCTGAGCTATATATATATATATATATATATATATATATATATATATAAAAGAATGTTTGTAGCATTTAGATTTTAATTTAGACGTTATTTAGATCTGTCTTTTATATAATCTCTGAAACTATTGATCTAGTAAGTTATAACATTTATATACAGATTTTTATTTCGGAACCACCGCCAGGTTGAGTGTGGGATTCTTATTGGTTACTTGCAAGATAAGCCTTGTTCTCCAATCAATTTTTCTTTTTGTTTGGTCATGATATAGCTCCAATCATTTTGGGGCCTTCAATTACATAAACCAACAGTACCCCAACCACTATGAAACGAAATGTCCTTGACCACTACCCTTACACGATAGGGCCTTCATTCCATCAAAGGCATGCATGATTGAAATTCTAATTCTTGGACCCCTACTCTTAGATGTAGTACTCTTTTGATTTTCTAGTAGTACTGTAAATATTTTTTCTAAGTGGAACTAAAACGACGCATGACTGAATTTCAGTGGATTGTAGCCACTCTCCCACTTACAAGCGCTCTAATATTATTAATCAACCAGAGAATCAGAACTATTGATATTGATATAACCTGAAGTTGATTTATTATTCTTTTTTTTTAATCAGAGGCTAATTCATCCCAATTATATCAAGAGGATCTTGCTAATTAAGATATATATGATTGATCGAGCATTCGTAACTAATTTGTTTAAAGCTTGATTAATTCCTTGATAATCAACGTCATTCATGCCATCCTAGCCAGCTAGCTACAACAACAGCGAAACCGAGCTAATTAAGTTGTTTGAAGCTTGATTATTCCTTGATAACCAACATCATCATGCCAACCTAGCTAGCTACAACAAGAAAGAAGCCAGTCGAGGATACTTATCCAAGAAAGCGAAAACTGATCATCATCATCATCATCGCAAACATAAATAGGTAACTATATACGAATCTTGATTACTCATTTTCCGTATTTTCGCTCCAGTTTTTTATAGCCTCTGCCACTGCTTGCTTTACTGCATGAGCGTCAATGTTCTCACCTTCCTCTTCATTCTAAACATTAAAGTGAAATTACCTTATAGCTGCTGTCATTAACATGTTTATAATTCTAATGCAGTAATTATTTATAAATAGAAAGGAATTGAAATGTCTTACTTCTCCTCCAACTGCCTGTAACCTGAAACTGTCTGCACAGGAAACCCTAGCTTCAAGCACATTGAGACCCAAGTCTGCAAAAGCTTCCAGTACAGACACAAGCAGACCTGGGCAACTCTTCTCAGAAAACACATTTATCAGAAATCCTTTTTCTAGGGTTTCCACTGTAACCTGCTGAAAAACAAGGACATATACAAATTATAACAAATTAAAACTCCCATTATATATTACTACCTATACAACTAAAAAGGAAATTAATCTAATATTAATCATAGCACTAGATATGGAAAAGGGTGAACTCAGTTTGTATGAGTACCCCAGGCGATGGAGTTTGGTCACTTGATGATGAAGTAGTTTGTGCATTTGCAATATCTTGATTCAGTCTTTCCACCTTTTGCTTTAGCTCTTCAATGTACTTGGAGGCATCTACTATGATTGAGGTTTTGTTTAGCTGCGACACATGCACAAACCAAAAACTGTACTGTTAGAGATATGTACATTTGATATCAATAATCAACACACACACACACACACACACACACACACACACACTACACACACACACACACACACACACACACACACACACATCCATACATACATACACACACACACACATATATATGCACACACACACATACATACATACATATATATAATCAACATAAATATGTATACCTATATATACACACACATACACACTCTCTCATAGATTTAGATAATTAAAGAAGTACTGTCATGTAAGAACATCTTGCCATGGGTACAACTGACTGCTTGCTACTTATAATGAAATTCCAAATTAATTGATCTCTCTCGTTAGATATATAGATTTAGTAAATCACACAAATAGATAATTAAATTCTTATCAATATAATTCTAATGTTCGATCCTCAGTTTTAAAATCAAGATAACATATAGAATATTGAGATCTTTCAGAAAATGAATATATATCGAATGGCAGTCATGAGACACACACACTAACTGTAAGAACTTTTCGCTTTTGACAACTCACAGCATACTACTTATAATATTGTTTCAGTTTCTCTTGATAAGCTTAACAAACCACAAAAATAATTTGGCCGGTTTCATTAATAATATTAACAGAAATGTTCTAATGGTCATTAGGCAACAAGAAATTGTATGGTCACTCACTCTTGGATTTGATATCAAAGGTGAAGAGTAAATGAATGTGCTTTTGATGTTTTAATCTCAACTTTTGATATCAAATCCAAAAGTGGGTGACTATGTATTCTTGGTCGCCAGGTGACAAAGAGAATGGGACTCACAATATCAATTCTTCATCGGTTTGAAATCAAGAGAGTGGTGCAGAAATGAGATATTTTTCAGGGGGAAGCCAATACAAAAATGAAACCAGTTGCATGTATTTTGTGTTAACGAAAAGAAGCAATTGTTGTTTAGTATATATAAAACTTAGGGAAATTTAGGCCAATAGAATAAAGGAAAAGCCTGAGAAATGAATGCAGCAGGGGGAATTACAGCATGAGAGTTAGTAATAGAACGAAGAAGTTGCAGCTTCTCATAGAGTGCTGCCCTCTTGTGCTCCCTAGAAACCATGGAAACTGGAAAAAGTAGGATATTGGATTCGATATATATTTCAGATTTCCCAGCTTTCTCTTTTGCACCTCTCTTCTTTCTCTTCCTTACATAAGTCTCTGAAAAGCTCTGAAAGCTTTTTATAAGAGGGCGATGAGCTCTCAAATCTATATGATCACCTGTTTGCTTCCCTGCACATGACTGCTTCAGTTTATTTTATTATTTTTTCACAACAAATTAATAATGTATTATAGATAATAGATTCTGGCTGCAATTACTGACATGCCCTTCTATTTTGCAAGGGAATAGCATTCCTCGTTAATCCTTGGGATGATTAATTGCACATAATTAATCATTTGTCTTATTAAATTACTACTAATTGATAGGCTTCTTAAACCTAAAGTTTACTTAATTTGTTGGGTATAAAATGCACTTGACCAAATGGTTCCAGAAAAAGTGGAATTGAACATGACTTATTCACTAAACAAATTAATTCAACATGAAACAACACATATTCATCATATCATGTTTATACATGATCAAGTGGAATTCAGCAATATTGCTGAATAACTTTCAGATAAAAAACTTAACCACCTTATAAATAAGATCACACTAATGTCCTTGATTAAAGAAATGCATACCAAGCCACGTACTGTCCTAAACTAATAGTATATAGGCACTTTCCAACATAATCAAGCTGTTCAGCATAAAATCATAGATCATATCTGAAAAGTTGCTAATGATTAAGAATAGTATATATTCTTCTAGTTTACCAATCAAATTATATAGCCAAGTTTTCTTTCTTAACTATATATACATGTCTTATAATTACTTATCTTAAGCATATATTCTGCATATTATTTATCTGGTGATAAAAACAGTAAAGTGTTATTAAGAGTGATCAGTTTCACATGGATGTTTTTGGAGTAGTCTGCAAGTTGATATGCACAAAGCTAAGGCCGCTTGATATTAAGCTAGAAAACATTTAGGATCGAATATAAGCTTGCAAACAAAAGAGAGTTTCTGTCTTTCATTCATTCTCATGAATATTCATTTCATATATGTGTGTATATATATATATATATGTATGTATGTATGTATGTATGTATGTATGTATGCACCAAAATTATGAATTATTAGTGAAAAGGATGGGAAAATGATACAGAGAAAGGGGTAGAAAGGGAAAAAAAGAAGTGAAGGGCGGGAAGGAATGGGGGAATCATGAGCTCGTGATGGAGATAGAGGGATCGAGGAGGGAGTGGCAACTGTGGAGTTGTGGAACAGGCCAACCATCGAGCCATCGAAACAAGTGCATGAGAAGAGAAGCAACAAAATATGATCGATACATGTTTAGTTTGTGAGTTTTGGAATGCCTCCAAACACTCCTCACGGGGGTTTTTTTAGCTTAGCCTCTTCCCCCCACCTCTCCGTTTGCCCTTTTTGTCCTCTCTCTCTCTCTCTCTCTCTCTACGCGTGCCATTTCTACCTTCTCATCATCTCTAGCTAGCTAATAACCTTCAAAGTTCAATTCCATTACACTTTTTTCTCGGCAATCGATGAGATAATCTACATTAAATAGGATTATTCAAATTTGAGTGCAAGGAAAGAAACATATATACGATCTGGCCAACTTGGTTAAGCTCATATCTGTTCATCATATCCCTTTCAATTTAATTGAATTTTTTGAAACTCATATAAATATGTAGTGTACCATGCAATCATAGATTCATAATATTAAGTATTTATCCTGTGCATGAGGACTGTACATTTCTTCATGTTCTAACTAGCTACTTGTTCTTTATACTAATCAATCATTAATCCAAGTCTATTCATAACTTTAAGATCCATTGCAGGACCATATGAATTTTGAGTGCAACTTGCTGATCAGATTAAGTGATATATAATTGAATTAGCACTTCATTAATCTTTTGGACAATGCATGCATATAAACTTATAAAAGATTAGCCAAAGATTTCCAAACATATATTTACTTCCACGGACAGGTAGACGAGGAAATTAAAGAAGAACCTTAGCTTGCACCAAATACCAATAAGCATGCAAGTAAAATTCCAATTTCGCATCTGCAGTCAATATATGTACTTTTTATGTATCACGAGACCTTTATATTTATGTATCAAACTTAGTCACTGCGTGTATATATGTATAGGAGGCTTAAGAGCAAGTTTGCCCTAGCTAGTCCTTTTTGGTTCGAGCATTGTCCCCATTCGCCACAGAGACAAATCACGTACCTACTCTATTCACATGTGTGCCCATTAATCATTACAACCAAACAATACTCTCCATACACATACCCTGCTCCCAACCTTTGTCTCTTGCCCTCCATAAAAATGTATAACTTTTGCACTTCCCTACAGTTCCATGATCAATTTCCTTAGCTTATTTTTAATTTTTTTTTCCAGGAATTAGGGTTTCCCTCAATTATTTTCCCAGCTTAGTTTTGGTTAATCATGTGCAGGTGCTTCGATTTTGTATTATACAAACGGATTCATCATAATATTGATATGATTTTCATAAATCTTACTGATCAGGTAGTACTGGGTTAATTTGTTTTATCTCCATGAAATGTCCACCACTTGTAATACGCTGGAAGGCATGAATCGAAAAACTGAAGTTCAATAAGTTTGTCTAATGAGCGTGACCTGATGCTTATCAATATGATAATATACTGAAGAAAAGTAGGAAAAAACAAATTAAAACAGACAAGCAATAATTTGTCTTGATACCTTTGAAACTTATTAGCTAGCATTTCTTCATCAAATTGAAGTGACTGATTTCTTTTTATTAATTTGTTCAGTGCTGTCCAATTCTTCTCAGGTTTTTCGTAACCTTTTTTTTTCCTTAATAATCCCTAACCATTTTACCTTTTTACTTGATTTTGAAAACCTACTATGAGGATATATGCATGCAATTTCTATTTGGTTGATGATGATGGATTAATTCATTCTGATTTATTTTACAAATAAATAGAGGGTTAGGCAATGTTAGTTTATCGGAGTAGGAAGATGTAGGACTCAGAGGTTCACCCTCAAACCCGAAGGCAAAGGATCTTAAGCTCGATTTTATCATCCCTCAAACCCGAAGACAAAGGATCTTAAACTCTATTTTATCATCGATTTTGAGGGTGATAAATTAACCTATGATACGTACTCATCTTAGGGCTTGTTAGTTGCCAAAAAGTTGGAGGTTGACGCAGAAGATTCTTTTAAGGATTTGATTGTTCTCATTCACATGTTTCATAATGAAGGAATGCTTTTGGGGTATAAACCCGACTAAGACAAATATGCTTATATTTTATTTATTTTTAATTAATTAGTTAATCAACGTAGAAAATATGTACGTGCTAAACTCTGTTGTATTTGTTTTGACAAAAAAAAAAAAACTCTGTTGTATTTGTGAGAACACAGCAATAATGAAATTCTTAATTGTTTATAATAATCTCAATTATTAGAAAGTGATATGTAGTTAATTATGGTGCACTACTCATGACCTGTACGCGTTTTGGTGTCTATTGGGGGTATCCAAATCATGTGACAAAACAAATCAAAATGAAAAACAAAATAACAACAAAGAATTGGAACCAATTTAATTAATTAACATGCACAATCATGCAATGAAAGTATTACTTTATTCAGAAATGCTTCTCGTGACATTCCATATTATTTGAAAATAGAATAAAAATCTCATATAATGACAAGCCTTGCCACAATCACCACATAGAGCCATCGTTTTGCAATGCTTGACACCAAATCTGTGCTGCTTCATAAGGTTCCAAAATTTTGTATTTCACTTCGAAAAAAAACCCAATAAATAGTTACTATCATATACAAATACATAAACATCGTGTCCAAGAAATATTCTTTTAGCTTTACTATTTTTTTTAATAAATAAATTATCCTTTAGTATAGTAGTATGTATATAGGATTCTTGTGACTCTTGCTAGCAAAAACTCACGTGAGTTGCACTTTGGGAAAGTACATTCACATGCAAATGCGACGATGGAAACAAAATTTAATTGAAGTATAAAGTCGAGTGATAAGTGCCTCTGTTGTTCATAGAGAGAGAGAGATCTTGTAGGCAATTGAGGAATCTACATGCAAGGATAATATATATAAATAACTATACCCAAAAAGTTTAGTTGGACATATAACACATATATACATTTACATGTACATTTCTTTTACATTGCAGTTAACTGAATTTGAGGGCACAATAAAATATTTTATCGACCATATTTTGACAAATGTACGCAATATTAACAGTATTAATAACAAAAACATATCGATCACATATCAACCACATGTCCACATTTTCTTTAAAGTGGTTAACCACAATCTAGAAAATCTCTTTACATATATACTTACATGTATGATTAATTATCTGTGTTAAATAGATTGAAGAAGAGGTCATTTTCATTGTGCATATATCACCCACACTGAAGAATAAAAAAGGTCACTGTCCAAACGTCGTCATTCTAGAATTCCTAGCCTACATATCTAATGCCTACAAATTGCTTTGCTGTAATAATCTTGTTGTGTGCAGAGAGAGCATCCATGCACAAATCAGCCTAAGACTTCATACAGCTATATTGCTTTGTCCTTTTTCAAGCCAAAAAATTTCTTCTGCCAAATATTTTGAAAATGATATCGGCATGCATTGTTTTCTTCTTAAATTAATAACCTTTATACTTTCATTTGTGTAATACATGTTCTTAATTAGGAATTTCAATAGCCTGATTAATTATCTTCAATGATATATAAGAAATTAAGTTCTTATATAAAGAAACAGTATGTTGGTTGGTCACTGGTGAATCGGTCTATTGACTCTATTATATGGTAGGCCAGAGCAAAAAATTTACGACAGTCTTTTTGGTTGAAGAGCAATCACAGAGTGATTTCATTAACAAAATACCGAGTCATACTCAGTACATATTTCTTTAGTGACCAAATTTTTGACATGGAGAGAAACTTGCACAACTAATACACCAGATAAAGTCTCCTACATAGCTACCACCAACTACGCACAAACATGAATGACAATAGACACGCCAAATTTGGCACCAAATGCCCATACAAAGCCATCGCCGAAACAAGCGAGACCACATCAAGCATTGCTAAAACAACAAGGCCACAACAATTTGCTGAAGCAACCATAAAAATTTACTACAGTACTCTAAGATGTATAGAAAGTCATTTACAATTTTCTGAATAAGAATATGAATTTGGCTATGTACACTTTGAATTTGGTGTGCAAGATTAGATTGAAATTTTATTTTATTTCCTATTAGAGTGATTTCGTTAATAGGAACCAACAAATACACAAGGGTGCCACACATTTTTAGTGACCAATTTCTTGAACAGGAGAGAAATTTGTACAACTAATAAATAAGTTAAGCTCTTACACGTCTACTACAAGAACTAAGAACAAACGATACTTGTCAGCCACAAAAACGATAAACGTGTCACATCTGGCATTAGATACACACATAAACCATTACTAAAACTAACGAGGCCACATCAAACCATCAGTACAATAGGAAGGCTACATCAACTCGATCGCCATAGTGATATATATTTTTAAGGTGCAGTTACATTTTGCATCCAATTTTGCATCCTTGTGGTTTAAAGGTGCATATATATAGTGAATACAGTGATGAATATAGATGTAGATATAGAGATGAATATAGTGAATTATGTGACATCACTCTGGCGGTTAGGGATGGGCACTTGGAACTGAAAACCGAAACCAAAACACGAATCAAACCGGACTGCACCGAACGGTTTAGTTTTTGCGGTTTTGAAACTAAAACCGTTTGAAACCGAACCACAAGCTAAAGTAACGGTTTGGTTGTGGTTCCTAATCTCCGGAATCAAACCGAAACCGAACCGCAAAACCGCAAAATATAAAGAAATATATTTAATTTAATTAACATATTAGGTGTTGGGATGTAATTGGTTAATTGATAGAGTCCATACATTTAGTATAGACTCAACCACATCGTAACATTCCCAGACCTAAACCCAACTTGATACCATTCGACACACACCGAGACTCACAAACATCGCCTCCTCTCTAAGCTCTCTCACGTCCTGGGCTCCCACCTCCCAGTCATTTCTTCCGTTCTCTCAAACTTCAAATCGAGACCAATCCCGATCAATCTTTGATCAACCCGCTCCTCTCCGTCAAGTCATCCGTCCAATTCGAAAAATATAGAGTCAAATGTGTTTTTGTGAATCAAAATAGAATAGAATATTAATGCAAGTGCCAATAATTATTAATTGGTATGAGAAGCTTGCAATTTTACTTGTGTAAGCGATGTTGCACCTCATACTTCCATGACTTTGATGATCTAAAAAAAATGTTGAACTTTGTTTCAATTGGGTTTGAAACCGAAACCAAAACCGTTTGAAACCAAAACGAACCAAAACCAAATGGTTTGGTTCTATTTCGGTTCCACTATCAAACCGCACTGAACCGAAACCGAAATAAATTTCGGTTTTGGTTTCGATTTCACCTCAAAACCGCACCGAACCAAACCGTGCCCACCCCTACTAGCGGTTACAAAAGCAAAAAGTAAGTCTATCAAGTGCCATATAAAAGAAAACAGTTAAGTTGCGAAGGTCTTACGTTCGGGATCAAGAGATCTGAGTGATAGGATTAATGAACCCAATTATGCACCCGAGAATTAGACGTGGGTCTGAGTGATAAGATTAGTTAACTCAATTATGTGCCCACATCTAATTTTTATGTCTTACGTCTGGGGTCACAAGGTCTGAGTAATAAAGATTAATTAACCTAATTTTCTCTAAAAATTAATTATCTTACAAGTTACAAAAATGCAAATGATGAGATTATGGTGTGATTGAACTAGTTCAACTCTAGTACTATTATCCTGTCCACCAAATGAGGACTAATCCTTGAGCCACAAACCACACAAACATGAAAATAATAATGGTGGTGGCCTCGTGTGATGTTCAAGGACGTGAAATATGTACCCATCACCTTGGAGAAGACCTACGTATCAATCAAGACAAACAATGGTCTATATATATATAGCATCATTATGCATGGCCTTGAGTCACAGAGGGCACCTAATTGTTCTATTTCGAGTTGAGCAATCAACCCCACCGAGTCATTGATCTTGACCTAGAAAAACAAACTAAAAAGAAAAAATATTTTTTTAAAAATGGGGAAAAAAAATTAGAGGTCACGGGGTTGGTTGTAGGGATCGAAGATGACATAATTGCAATTACAATGATGAGAAAAGAAAATAATTTGCAAAAGTTGTATGGAGCATAGCAAAGTAGAGAAACCTGGATCATATATATCATATGTATGTGTCCCTAGCTGTATGCGTATCTTGTTCATCACATGTAAATTGGAACCTGCAAAGATCCTCCCAGCGACGGCAGAAATATTAAGACGAGAGGGATGTGTGTGTGTATATATTATATTTATATATATATGTGTGTGTGTATGTATATATGTGTATATATGTATATATGTACAAGCAAAGCAAGAGAGACATCTCAGAAGGAAGGGTGTTTTCAACTGTTTAGGTTGCTGTCTTTTTGGATGCTGTTTCAAAGGCAAAGATTGTTGCCTCTCTTACTGCTTCATGTCCTATCTTGGCTTGCAAATTTTCTTATGCCCCACAAGCTTAAGCAAAGCCCCACAAAGATAGGAGACGTCCACTACTGATGAGATTTTGGATTTGGAGATTGGAGCAGCAAAAGAGTAAAAAAAATTTAGCCATCTTCTATAGAGAAAACAAAAATTCTAGAATGTAACGGCACATAGAATGAACTAGGTGAATAAATCAGGTGAATGAACGATTGAATGTGCGGCTAGAGATTGAATAGATAAAGATCCAACAACCAATGATTCCGGTGTATGTTATGCTCTAGTCTATGTTAGAAAAACCCTAGAAAAATTGTGTTAATTGTGATGATGGTTCTAACAACCATTGATCCCGGTGCCTTTATGCTATGGTCCATACTAAAAAAACCCCTAGAGAAATTGTTTATGTGTGACGGTCAAAATGCCACATGATGATCGGTGTTACTGATCTACGAGTTATAGTATGAGTGAAGATGTCATAGTATTTAGGGTTATAACATGGTACGTGGATATGCCGATCAAACTCCAAAATAATAAAATTTATTGAGTGAAAGGAAGTGTACATTTTCCTGCTTTTATTCAGTTAAAAAAGCTTACATCCTCTAGAGAAATTGGATGCACATATTTTGCTATTGCGTTTTAACATGTAGTGCAAGGCACAGAATTTTCAACATGGAATATGAATGATTGAACCCTCAATGATATGTGATGTGAGTTCCTTCAGTAAATATATAGTGTAGATAAAATATGTCCCATCCCCATATACAATTTAGGAAAAGTAGCCAACTTCCTTTCACCAGCTCATTACATAAAACAAAGCCGATCAGTTGTCTACTATATCAATCAGAATGTGTGCAAAACCCTAAAGACGATGAGTCGAAAAGCCTGACTTCAGAACAGGATTTCCACTTGGTTTTCCTCAAAGTCGGGAGAAGGACTTGCGTGCAACGGTTTCATACCCTTTTCCTCTGCACCTCTTATCATGGGGTATGAAATCCGGTGCAGCCGTGCGGTTCAATAGCTTTGTATCGGTGGATGTTGTTGAATAGTTGTGAGCCCCAGGGTCCTTAAGAATGAACTCAATTCTGCCACTTGACCCTCTATACACATCCCCTTGACATGCTTATACAAGAAATATTGAACAAATTGATGACATTAATCTTTTCTATTCAGCAAGCTCATCCAGGCATCCCCATTTTTTCTACCAAATTCACATCTTGCAATACATAACGCAAATCTGGAATGTAACCCATGGATTTGAGCTTCACTCTCAGCTCTTCTAACTTTGCATATATATCATGTTTCTCCGGATGTTGTTGATCCCCTGCATAAAATTTGTGGATTCTACCGTTCACAGAAATCCAACTATAACCTGGTTCCTTTTTCACCCCTCGGTCTTTCATCACGTCTCTCAAACTAAGTCCATCTTCATGACTCCCTGTCCTGATATATGTGTTGGACAGAAGAACATAGGTAGCTGAGGATTCTGGTGTAACCGAAAGAATCTTCTCAGCTGCAATCTCCCCCAACTCAACATTTTCATGTACCCTACATGCTCCCAACAAAGTCTGCCAGACCATTACGTTGGGCTCAATTGGCATCCTTTCTATGAACTCCATTGCATCATTAAGACGGCCTACACGACCTAAGAGATCAACAATACAAGCATAATGTTCCATCTTTGGCACCACCCCATATGATTTTTCCATTTGATGAAAATGATAGAGGCCTTCTTTTATCATACCACGGTGGCTGCATGCAAACAGAACACACAATAGTGTCACATCATTGGCCTTCACACCCATCTGCTCCATTCTCTTAAAGAGTTCAAGGGCATCCTCCACAAGCCCATGTTGAGCATAGCCTGATACAATAGCAGTCCACGAAACTGTATCTGGTTCAGAAATCCTCTCAAAGACTTCTTGCGCCTCAGCTATATTACCACATTTGGCATACATATCAATTAGAGCACTTTCTATACACTTTTCCATGTCCAAGCCAGCCTTGCAAAGGAGGCCATGGACTTGCTGACCATACTCAAGGAAACAAAGGCTGGCACATGCAACAAGCACACTAGAAATGGTAAACTCATTCGGTGTAAAGCCTTCTTCTCTCAACTTTGAGAAGACTATCAGTGCATCCTCCCATTCAGAACATTGTGAAAAAGCAGTCACCAGTGTTGTCCAAGACACTAAATCTCTCTCTTCTATCCTGTCAAAGACCTTCTGTACATCTTCGAGCAATCCACATTTGGCATATGCATCAGCAATTGCATTGGAGATGCCTGTTACCTTCATTTCTATCCCAGACTTTAAAACCATCCCGTGAATTTCCTTTCCTAAATGCAAACATTTCAAAGCAGCTATTGCATTGAAGATGCTGCAGTAAGTGTATTTGTCTGGTTGTATATTGTTTACGCACATTCTCACAAAGAGCTCCAATGCTTCTTGGCTGTGACCACACTGTGAATAGCCGGAGATCATTGCATTCCATGGCGGATTGGTTTTACAACTGGTGAAATTCAAGTCAAAAACAGATCTTGCATCAGACAAAGACTTGCATTTGGAGTACATATCAATGAGAGCAGTTCCTACAAGAACACTGGACTCCATGCCCAATTCATATGCATAACTGTGAACAATTTTGCTCTTGTCAAGATCACCTAACTTCCCGACTGCTTTTGAGATGCTGATGAGTGTATACAAATTCGGTGTGATTCCTTCTTTCTGCATTCTCAGAAAGTGATCAAATGCTTCAGAATGAAGACCATTTGATGTTAACCCTGAAATCATTGCATTCCAGGAGACTTTATTATGTTCAGTCATGGTATTAAACATCCTACACAAATTCTCAACCATTCCGAACTTTGCATACATGTTAAGAAGAGATGTACTTACAAAAGTATCAGACGCAAAGCCTCTTACAACAACCTGGGCATGCACCATTTTGCCCAATTCGATACAATCTAACCCAATGCATGTCTGCACAATTGCCGAATACGCAAACTTGTCTGGTAAAATTCCACTATCCACCATATCACAAAAGAACTTAAACCCATCAAGAAATAAGCCATTCTCTGTCGACCCAACAATCATGACCGTCCAAGAGAATATGTTCCTCTGCGACATTTCATCAAACACTTGACGAGCTGTGTCAAAATCCGAGCATTTCGAATAGGCATGGGCTACATGGTTCAACACCATCAGCAAGTCCCTGTCCGAAAGCTCAGATTTTAACACCAACCCATGAACAGATTTTACATTTCCTACAGAACCCATGTCCTCACAACCATGTAAGATATCTATTAAGGGTTGAATTTGAGACCTTTTCCGAGTTTCATCAACAGAAACTGAGCTGGGAAATTTGCTTCCATTTGGTTTCTGGGTTGTTGGAAATGATAAATTTAAAGTTGAATTTTCAGTCTGCAAGAAATTAATTTCATATTCTTATTACTATATGATTAAATGGAATTAACAAATAAAGAGAGACCAAAACATCAACATAAGAGAGAGAAAGAGAGTTGCTCACTTTGTTTTTGGAAGTTGAGGCGGGAAGAACCAGAGGATAAGCAGGTTGAGGAAAGCCCAATTTGACGGCGAGAGTCATGGCCCTCCGTCGCAGTTAGCCGATTGTCTGCCAGTGACTTCAGTGACAGCGGTGGCTGATGCTGAGGCAGTGGGACTCATAGGGAGTCTAATGGCAGCTTATGCTTTGAAATGTCTCTCTGTTATCGGAAACATCTTTTCCGAATTGCTCAACAAAAATCGAGAGCACATTACCGAGTCTGGTTCTAAAACTCGGCAGACACCTATCGAAATATATGTGGGTATATTTGAAAAAATGGTTGAATAGTAAGGGTAAAAAATTATAATTTTAAAATTATGTTGGGTGTGAAAACAATTGCACCAAAATATTCGTATCAAATTCACATAAATAAATAAAAATTGAAAAAGAAAAGAAAATCTCTCTTGCCAAGTAACGGCGTCGTTTACCCGCCATTCAGAGTTAGGGTTTATAAACGAACTACCTAAACCCGCAGAGAAAGCAGCGCACTTCAGAACTAAGAAACCAGAGAAAGAAAAAGGAGAAAAAGCGATGGGGAAGAAAGCCAAGACCTCCAGGAAGGGAAAGAAGGCATGGAGGGCAAACATCAGCACCGAAGACATCCACGACTTCTTCGAGCAGTCTACCAAGGACGCGCTCTCCGGTGGCTCTCTTGCCTCCGCCCCCGCCGAGTCCCTCTTCTTCGAAGACAAGTCCAAAGGTACCTCCTTTCTCTGCCACGATGCTTTTACCTTCATACCCTTTTGGTTTTGCCAAATTCCCCTCTGTATCCCCCTTCCCTGTAGTTGCTAGCTGGTTGACATTGAATTAATTGGTTTTCTTAGGAGGAAATTAGAATTTGTTTTGAGCTGGATTTTTGTGTTGAACTGATTGAGATGCGATGCGAACGAATAAATGGAAGAGTTTTATTGGAATTTCAGACTATTGTCCGTCGAAAATTTGATTGGTTTGTTGCATTTTCTGTTAAATGAGCTTACTTTAGCTTCATGTGATGATCAAACAAAGTCTGATCATTTACGAAGAACTGTATTTCGGAGAAAATGAGGGCCATTTTGCTTGGAGTGAAAGAGAATGGGAATCCATTTTTAGAGGCGTACATTTTCTGGAGTCTGCTTAATTTGGATAGAATTCAGCTTGAATTTTGATTTATTAGTGTTGTTTTAAGGCTCGGAAGGAATCTTGTTGTCTTCAATCTGGGCTTTTGAAAACTGTATAGAAATCTGGAATAGTCACTGGTTGATAAATATGCTTTTGTAAGTATGGAGTTTGGTTCAGTTCAGTTCCTTTCTTGTGATTTATGCTCTTGCGTTTTCTTAATCAGTTTCCTTTTGAAGTGGAACTGAACTTGTATGCTTTGGCCTGACCAGATCTTTCGGTGAAGAGGAAGATTGAAAAGCACAGACAGAAAGTACTCCACGTTGAGAGCATGCTACAGAAAAACCCATTTGTACAACCAGTGCCTTCTTCGACGCTGAAGAAATCCAAGAAAGCACATAAAAAGGTTCCAGAACTAATAGATGAATCTGAATGCAGTCCTAAGGTCAGTTGTTATATTATAAAATGTAAAACTGCAGACATTATCTAGTTCTAGCGACTTTGTATTTTGTATTAATTTTAGTTTGAAATCTCGCAGGGTTCTGTCTCACCTTCTGGCATGGTTGACTTATGGGGCTATACAGGTTTCCTCAACCTTAACATCTATTGCATTGTTTCCACTATTTTATTACTGTCTTTTCTTTGTTACATGGTTCTGTGCATTACATTGACTGCTTTAACTCTCGTGCAGGTGATGACAACAAAAAAACCAAGAAGGTAGGCTCGTCATTTAAGTTCAAGAATATGATCATATTCTTGTTCATATTGGTTCTTGTCTGTTTCTGCAACTCTAATTCCACTACTGGGTAATGCGTAGGCATACTAAAATGCAACTTCTGACCACCAAGTCATAATTCTTAAATAATAATATGCGTCATGGATCACATCTTATGTAGGAGTCATATAGACTTTGAAGCAGCATTTGGCTGCTGTGTTATTGTTTGAATAGTCACAGTTTTAGCAAACATTCCATAGCTCTTAGTTGATAGATGTTTATTGAATTTTTTGAAGATGAAGAAGCCATCAATTATTCCTGCCGTAGAAGTTGAGCCTCCCGGATCCTCATTCAATCCTACATTTGAAAGTCATCAGGTAATTTCTTAATTATCCGCCATTTGGTTCTTTTTTTTGTTGACCTTTTGGCTTGTATGGCATAAAGTTTTCTCATCTTTGCCTCTTTTGTCAATCCAGGAAACATTGGCTCATGCTGTTGCAGAAGAAATGGGGAAAGTCTATAAAAAAGAGCTAGGACCCCAACCGGTTCCTTTAACTGTTCCTGGGGAGGCTGTTGATGAAGAAGAAGTGAGTGTCTTTTGTTCCTTTCATGTTTGTCACAAAAAACCAGTAGACAAGGAGTCGTAACGACAAATATTCTATGTTACTTTATTTTTGTTGTTCATAAATGAGAACCTTACAGTACCAATCTACTTTATTAGATGTATTTTCTCGAGGCGGATGAAGGCACTGATGATGATATGAATCCAGAAAATTTAGAGGAGAATGGGGATGATGCATCGGAGAAAAGGTGAGCCCAATTTTTGTTTGATATTGCTAAAATTCTGTTCCATGCATTATAAGGTCATCAAAACTAAATGCCATGATCTCATGTTGCTTGGAAAAACATGATGCAGGTCTTTAAAAACAAAAAGGGTGACAACAGTCGTGTTAAATAAGAGAGCAAGGCGTAAAGAACAGCTTAAAAAGGAAGCAGAAGCGAGACAGGCCAAGAAGCTTTCCAAAGAAATTGATGGGTAATATACTTAAACAACTTTTGTCTTTAGAGTACTCTGGTGAAGATTACATTCTAATAATTGCTGTGTCCTTTGGTCACAGCTTACCAGATATCATTAAGGAAATAGCTAAAGAGGATGAGGAGAGGCATAAAAGACATCTTCGACGAGTTGTAGCTAAACAAGAAAAACTAAAGTCATGTCCCCCGCGATTGGGGAAGCATAAGTATGTCTTAAACAATGCTCTCTCTCTGACACGCATTTAGTATAGTTTGTGTTTTTATCTTCATATTTTTAATCCTTCTGTTACAGGTTCGAGCCTGCCCCTGTTCAAGTCCTCCTGACTGAAGAAATAACTGGATCCCTCCGTAAGCTCAAGGTACGATGAACTTTTATTCTTACCAAAATTTTCGTCATTTTCTTTTTCTCTGTGTTGAGACAAGACTAGAGGAAGTATAATTGCATCTTTCTTTTTTTCCCAAAAGGGTTGTTGCACCCTTGTCAAGGATAGGTTCAAGAGCCTCGAAAAAAGAGGACTAATCCCGCCGAAAGCGAACAAAAGGTTTGTCAACATTCTCTTCATCACTTAAACCAGGTTTCTTTGGGGGGTTCAGTTTAATCAGACTTCATCTTTCTTCACAAACTCATTTAATGGTTTGTCTACTTCTTTTACAGGAAGTAGAGGGTTTTTTCTTGATTTGAATTACCAAGACGGTTTTGAAGCGTGGATTCAAAGTCATTAATTCGGGTTCAAGGAAGATCAGCTACTGTGATCAGCATGACTGTCGAGCTCAGAAGTTTTGTAGTTACTTTAATTCTCACTCCTTTTCTGTTTTCATTTTTTGTATTTGGTTTAAAAATTCTCAGTTCAAAAATAGCTCCAGTTGTAATCGACACAAATATGTTTTATGCCAGTGCCTTTTTGGTTTTTCGGTTACAAGGCGAATTGAATTTATGCTTTCTTCTTAGCTATCTCCAATTCTCTCTCTTGGGTCTCGTAACGTTATGAGAGTGATAGACACAAGACAATATACGCCCACTTGTGAGGCAGATTCTCCTCATCTTAACCTCATTACACTCGAAGCTTCATTGGCGTATAAGAAAAAAAGGTAGAAAAAGGAGTTATAATTTTGTAGAGTAGTGGTAGTTTAGATGAATTAAGTGCAAAATATCGCTGATATTAAAAGGCCAAAAACAAAATTTTAAAAAGAAAATAATTTGTTTTTTTATTTGGACTTCGTAAAAGGCCCATTGGATTTAGACCCAAAAGTAACACAAAAGCACCTGACCCAGACCCTTCGGCCTTTACTCTTTCCCGGGAGTCCAAAGACGGACCCACTCTTCAGTTCCGCCGCACCGAGCTTCGGAGACATCTTCGCACCATGCGCACGGTAGCATCCAAGCTCACCACTGTAAGCTCCCTTTTCGAATTGGTTTCCGTCCAACATTCCGATTCTCTTTTTGTTCATTCGAATTTCTCCGATTCTGATTGTGATGTGAATTTCGTGATCAGTATTCAAAGTATTACCGTACAAGAAACCCGGTGCGCAATGCGCCGCCCCGCAATTTCTCAACTTACAACGGAAGAGGTAATTCGACTGTTTACCCCTTTAAAGATTTCATCTTTGATTCCCGTAATCTGTTGTTTGGTTGCTGAGAAAATGAAGGAAAGTTGAATTCTGGTATTGAATTGCAGATGAGCTCTCCCTTGAAGAGGAAGCCGAAAGAAAAATTGGGTGGATGTTGAAGCTGATATTTGCTGGGACTGCAACTTGCGTAGCTTACAACATCATGCCTTATATGGGTATTCTAAGCAATCTTTAGCTAATTTATCTAATTTTTGTTTTAAATTTATGGATTTATTAAGAAATTGCCCATTACGCGGTTTTTGCCTGAGATTGCTCTTGCATTTTACTACATTTCCAGGGGATACTTTGTTGCAACAGTCCGTGTCGCTGTTGACAGTCAAGGATCCGTTGTTTAAGAGAATGGGGGCTTCTCGATTAGCTCAGTTTGCGGTTGATGGTAACTCACGTAGCTCTATTTTCCGTTTTGTCAGCATTTCATTTTGAGAAAATTCATTCATTCAATATACCGGTTGGCTGGTTGGATGTAATCGTTTTATGCAACTGCATTGTCTTTGAGCTGCATCATATTATAGGTGATCATTTCTTTGATCCTCCAAATCGGGTTGTAAATCTTTGTGTTTACTTTTGTATCGAGGTTTTTGAATAGGTAGCGCATGAAACTGAGGGCGAGAGAGTGAAGTTTGTTTATTTTGATTTACAGATGAAAGGAGGATGAAAATTGTAGAGATGGGTGGTGCGCAAGAGCTCGTGAATATGTTGGGGGCCGCTAAAGATGACAGCACAAGGAAGGAGGCTTTGAAAGCTCTTTCTGCTCTGTCACCCTCAGGTCAGAATTTTACATTTGCAGTTAGTACTACTCCCTTGAACTTTGTTCCACTTTTAGAATAGGCACGTATCAACTCAAAATTAGGGGATGTTAAAGATAACTGCCACCATACATTGCTGGTGCTTAATGGAAAGATGGGATTCCAGCAAAGTGTAGCCTTAAAATATCTAGATGCATGAAGCATATCTTACATGTTCCAAACATTCATATTTTGAAACTATATTGCTGTTGCTGTGAGTAATTCACCATTAAGCGTAATGCGCACTTGATAGTTGCCGTAGTAATAGATTTGACAGTTTTGTGTTTAGACATTTGATGACAGAGTATGTGATAGAAGTGTTTAGATAACAAAAATGCTAAGCATTCTAGATGGCCAGAAAAACATGTTGTCGTGCTTTGGTGTTGGATGCCACTAGAATCGTGCTGTCATAATCAGTTCTATCTTATTGCGTTTGGCCGTCTAATCTATTTCCTATGATTGCAGATAAAGCTCTTGGAGCTTTACACCAAGCCGGGGCAATCTCAGTTATCAGATCCACCCCTGATTCCTTGGAGACTGCTGAAATCGAGAAATACAAGTCGGGCTTACTCAGGAGATTCCAAGATCTGAGATACGATTTTCCAACCGCAGATGTTTCAAGGTCTTTAGATTCTTAATCTCCAATTATAGGCTGCATCACAACCTCTAAAACACCATGTTTCGATTTGTAAGAATAGACGGGTATGCCCTGTTTCTTCTTTTTTCTCCTTTAAATGTAATAAACAGAGTTTGAATTCAGCAAATTGGCTTTAACTCATATGAATGATCACATTTTTGTGCCTATGCATTTGCATGCTAGCTTAAGTTTATTTGTAGTTCTCCACAAACGTTTCACCGGTGCACAAACCCTATTTCAAGATCAGAAAACCATTGCATATTCAAACAATAGTCGATGGAAACGGATCTGTAAAATGCTGGAATTTGGCAGAGTCTTCGGAAGGCGGTAAATAATTTTACCAAGATATTGCATCTGTAAAAGGCTTTGTAATTGGTCATACTGCTGTTTGATTTATGTTTTTTTTTATTCAATACTCTATAGAAATAATAGACAAAAATACAAGCCACCTCAACTACAACAAAAATGGTGAAAACAAAAAAGGAAGATAAATCATGACTTGTTCCCAAAAAAGTTATATACATTGGTGGAAATGGCAATTGCGCTTGTTGCTACTGCCAGGACTACCATTACAGTTGCCATGATCCTGTCCCTTCTTGTAGATATGCCATGCACATCCCTGTAATTTTCATAGAACAAGAAGATTGTCAAGTTCCACATGAGCGCATGTGACCGGTTGATCAAGCGGCATTCAGTTGGCATTCCCATTTGAAAATGCTTATATAAAAGGCATTTTTGTTCGTAAGGGTCTTTGCTAGAAGTGATTTTACAAGTAACACATTGATAAAAATTTCATGCGCTTTCTTAAAAAGCAACTCCATAAAGCGCTTTTATGACCTATAAACACTTTTGTTTGTAAGTTCTTTTACTAGAAGTGCTTTTACAAGCAACACGTTGGAAATTTTAAGCAACTCTAGAAGCGCTTTCAACCCTTTCATAATTTATAAGGAGTCCCAAACAGACCCTAAGTTCAAATCTCATAGACGAGAGAGAGTTGGTAATAAAAGGAAATGTAGAGAGAGTACCTTAGAACAATTGCACCAGGGAAAATGAAGGCAAGGCAGACAGCAGAAGTTGATCCCAAAAACTGAAAAATGTACCAAATGTTTGGGAAGGCAATTGCAGCCAGGTAAGAGAAAACCAGCAGGCCAAGAGTGAGAAGCACAAATCTCCTACTATCTGCGGCCAAAAGCGGCTTTTTGGGGAAAAGCAGTTCATCCAAATTTACCCTCAAAGAAAAGTTCAAGAGAGGAAAAACCAACATCAGATGGAGGGCATAGCTTAATCTGACCACATCATTAAGCACTGCCCCCATTGCCGAATCAGAACTTCTGTCAAAATTTACAAGTATGTCAGCCATGATTGCATCCCCAAACAAAAGGTACCCAAAAAGTCCGATGGAGAAGTAGATGGCTGCACATAGCACCAGTGAAATCCTGACCGCTGATATCATATCAGAGGGCTTCCCAAGCTCAAACCCAATTGGGTGAACTGCGTGATATCAAAGGGAGGCAGTGGTCAGAAAGTTTGAGATGTAAATTTTTAGGAAGTTAACCCTATTAAGCGGAAACTAGCACATCCTAAATCCGAGATAAAATTAGTCTAATCCACCACAACAGCTCCTTAAACGGAAAATTATAGCCTACTCATGTGAAAATTCTGCCATTTGTTCTACAACGTAAATGGTTCGATTCCTTAAATTGTACATTTCTTACCATTGAAGTGAAAAGTGAAGGCTGTGACAATGACTGGGACAGCAGTGAAAAGGTCAAAGAAGGTGGTTTGTTTGCCCAAGCTTGGTACCAATCTTGGGGTGTTGGTTTTCCCTTCAAAGATTGCACAGATTGCCATGGCAGAACTTATGCCAACAAAAACCACAGCAAGAAGAACTGATATGGCCGAACTGAACCTCAGAGATTCTGCAAAACACCAATTAAATCTTTTTAAAATTAGTAAAAACCCCCTTAAATGTTAAAGATTTAGTTCAGAATTATATTAAATATCAGCACAGATTTTAGAGAGCACAATTCAAGTAACATGTAGACAAAAAAAGTGGATGTTTTCTTTCTGTGAAATTTACTGACCTACTCGCCTTAACAAAACCAATGGCAGGAAAATGAAAATAAGTGTGAATAAGAGGGCAATATCACGTGAGTTCCACCAATGAATTCCAAACCACTCTTGCAGAACACCTGAATGCCCTGCTCCTTCAGACCCATTTCCAGATAGAACATCCCCTGAAAAACAAAAAAAAAAAAAAAAATCATCCTTTTAATTCTTACTAAGCTCTACTAAGCTCGAAGGCGTGAGTTAGGTCAGTCAACTAGGATAAAATATCCGTCTCTGTAACTAATTTGATTTTTATCTCGATAAATAAGAATAGTTTAGAAGATCGCCTAGTCAAAAATAGAAGTTCTTAATTGGAGCTTACCAATTATAATCTGGTACATAATTAAGCACCCAAGATTAGTAATCAAGACACATATTTGTGTGGCAACCGATCCCACCTGCCCAAAAGACTCCCTCATGACGCCGGAGTACGTCGTGGACTCGCCGGAATGCGTGAACCTCATCAGGAACTCCACCGAGACTTCAGCCAGCAAAGCGATGATCACAATAAGCACAAAAGCCGGTATCACACCAAGCACCTTGAGAGTGGCCGGTATGGACATAATTCCGGCCCCAATTATGCTCGTGGACACGTTGAACACCGCCCCGGACACCGACCCCCGCCTCACCGGCTTTCTGTCCCGCAGCAGTGGCACGTGAGCTCCGGCTGCCGGCGACATTCTGACGGGTGCTCGGTTTTCTCGCTAGAGAGAGTGTTTTGGGGTGTGTTGTCTTTTTGTACATGAAAAGCTTTTAATGTCTATGTGTGTATATATAAATATGTGATGACTGACTGCACGAAGGGGGTGGTTTAATTTACCAAAATGTCGTTAATGTGCATAAAGTGTGATTATTTTGTGGATGTTTAACGAAGGGTAGGATTGGAAATTTAGGTTAGTTTGGTGACAGCTTGGAGTGGTGTTGTATTATTGTGTATCATGATAGATGACGAAATTGTATTTGGACGGAAAAGTGGGTTATGTGCTTGATTTTTGGGGATTATTTTTAGTGAAAATATTTTGGGGATTTTTTAATCAATGGTTTAGAGGAGGAGTCCCATCTGTCAAATTTTAAACCAATCGGTTAGGTTTAGTTTTTCTTTTAATTAATTTGCCAAAACAGAAATCCTGGCCATTTTGCTCATATTTTTGGCCTTACTAGGGGCAAATTTGATTTAAAATTCAACAAGTGTGAAGCTTTAATCTTTTATAATTTGCATGTTAACCATTCCAAAACTTAGATGTGACAGAACAATATATTATACTGGGTCGATTAGTTTTTTTCTTTTTCTTGGCTTGGAAAAAAGGTGCGACTTTTGTCGAAAAACGAATGTCTGGCACATGAAACACATCAATTTGAATACGCATGTAGAGAGTTCCTAGCTTAATTGGTAAAGTATTTATTCGCCTTTCTTCTTTGTTAAAAATTTGGACCAAACATTTAATTATTGCCCCTTCTTCTAAATTCACCAAAAGAAAGAACACAAGTTGAAAACAATTACGTTGTATAATTAATTTGTCTGTTATAATATAGATGGACAACGAATTCATACTTAAAATATCATATTTAATAACTAATTTATGTGTTATAACAAAAAATAAATAAATTATAGTACGTGACTGGGTTACCACATTGACATAAGAATTTTTCATTGTCAGAATCTTGCAAATCGGAAAGCATACGAGATGCCACAAACAAAAGGAAAGTGGGGTTGGGGAGTTAAGTGGACTAGCTTCTCAAAACGGGGACACTTCACTTTCTATAATTTTATCAACATGTGGATGCCATTTGAACACATTAGATTGTTCATGATTTTGCATGATTAATTGACATCATTCAAGGTCTACCCTTTATGCGACATCTCGATCTTAAAGTGGTGATCTAATTAAAAAACGTGGCATATTAAGTCTAGTAAAAATAAAAAAATTTCTCTTTGTAATGTTGCATCTACTGCTTTAGAGTCGGACTTCAGAATTAACGTGTTGTTAAATCTTACATTTGCTCTCTCTTTTTTTCTTTGGTAACAACTAACAAGTTAATTTGTTAGATCATCAACAACGACTTGTTTGGATTATAGAGTAGAGTTTCTACATAGATTTGGGTCTCGAAACTTCTCAAATGTCAATTCAGACAAATATATATTACAACGGGTTGATAATTGATTTACACTAAGCTATAATGATTGACAACTTAATATCTAACTCACTGACTATAAATATACATAATTATTACATCTTTGTGAGTTGAATTTGAGATTTTTTACCAAGTGGACGGAATGTCAATGTCACCAAAAGTAGGCTAGTATAAACAATGCATGATAAGCATGTGCGTTTTGGGCATATGCATATGCGGATGCTTCAAGAGCATGCTTTTCTTGATGTTTTTGCTGTCTTTCTTTTTTTCTTTCGGATAAATGTATACGTGTGGATGAGATGTCATATTCAAGGGGGAAATAGATAAAGCTAGCTAACGTGGAGAATACAAAGATAACACAATTAATTTTGTAAGATAATATAAAAAATGTATCCACAGGCCCCCTTCACATCAGCATGTTCTTGTTTATATAGTCCCAATCAAACCCTGAAAGGAGTCATAAATTTCAGAAATTCTTACCTGTAATCCGAATATATCTCACTCATCACGTGATGACTGAGATAGAGAGAGCGGGATATTTCCCCGATCAGACCAAGTTTTTCTCCATGAATTGAGTTGGTTAAATATGTATCTGAGGGACAATAAGAACTATAAGTATGAACATTCTTTGCACATTGATGTATCAAAGTTGTTGCAGATTTTCATGACCAAATATAATTACAACAAATACAAATTTGATGAATTAAATAGTTTCTGTAGTGAAGCAGATTTTGTGTGGCTTGCAAAAACCTAAGCCCCCATCTGCCAATTAGTTCATCAATTTATAAGATGGCTACTCTTGAGATGAATTGTACAGAGTGGTGGATACTGCAATCGAGCTCGTCACCACGGCCAAAATAATCACGAAAATCGCGATGATCTTGTCCCTTGTCGTTGATATACCGTGCCCATCCCTGTCGAGAAATTAAAAACGAAATCAAGCTTGATCAGTCGTAACAAAAAGTACTAAACATGCGTGTGGGATAGTGAAGGAAGACGGATTTTATACCTGAGAACGAGAGCGGCCGGGAATATAAACGAGAGGAAAACTACGGTGGTAGATCCCATGAACTGAAACAAATACCATATGTTTGGGATGGCTATCGCCACAATGTATGTGAAGGAGAGCAAGATAAAAGTTAGGGACAGGAATCTTGCGTTGTCTTGGGCTAAAACAGGCTTGTTTCGGAAGAGCAGTTCGTCTATGTTCGCCCTTAAGGAGAAGTTCATGATAGGAAACACGAACAGGAGGTGAACTGCGTAGCTTAATCGAACAACGTCATTGATTATCTGTCCGATTGTGGAATCGGAAGTTTGATCGAAGTTTACTAGAATATCGTCCATGATCGAGTCACCAAAGAGTAGGTAACCAAAGAATCCGATAGAGAAGTAAATGACAACGCTTATCATGAGAGCAATCCGAGTAGCTGATCTCATGTCAGATGGTTTGCCAAGCTCTGCTCTAATCGGATGAACTGCATTCATTCACACACACAGCACATTTGCCATCTATCAGAAATTTAGTTGCCTGTTGCCTAATATATAGTGCGTAGACATCATAAGATCGAAAATGATGTGCCCTCACCATTGACATGGAACCCGAAACCCGTCACAAGAATTGGGATGGTGGTGAAAAGATCAAAAACCGAGACTTGATTCGCGAAGTCTGGAAACAGTCTCGGTTTCTGAGTCTTCCCTTTGCACAACGCGTTAATTGCCATTGCAGAGCATATGACAACAAAAATCACTGCTAGCAGAATGGATACTGCTGAAGTGTGCCTTAGCGAATCTGTCATTAAGCAACAAGCAATGAGAAAACTAGAGTAACACTAATCAACATTTATCGTTTCTCATGAGCGATTTATTAATCCAAGTTTACTGACCTACTCTGCGCAACAAAACTAACGGAAGCATCACGAAGACTGCAACGAAGAGAAGCGCGTAAGCGCGAGAATTCCACCAGTGGATGCCGAACCATTCTTGCAAAATGCCCAAATGCAAGGTTCCTTCAGATGATTGACTCCCACACAGCACATCCCCTAAAACCAAAGCAAGAAACTTTCTTTCATTACTGTGTTTAGTATGCTATATGACACATTATTACATAGACTAATTGTAATTAAAGTGAAAAACAAAATGATTAATTCTTCAATGTGAAGAAGCTCCGTACAGAATTAAATACTAAATCCAATGCAGATTACTAAAACTTATTTTTCAATTGCGTCCATCACTGATCACTGCCTATTTGCTTTTACTTTGTGACTTTGTCTGCATATGGAGAGACAGTTGCATGTAACATGAATGCTAAGATGACAATTTTAGATGCATGTTGATCACATGATATAACGTGATTGATTTAAAATACCGCTATTTTAATGTTGCAGTTGCATATTAATTCTCCAAAGGATATGCTTCATGTCCCTATCAGACACCAAACCTCCATTACAATACAGCATGGCCCACTTGGTCTTCTTGTTTTATTCTAAAGCTCAAACCCAAAACTAAAGGGAAGATTTTTATGCGTATTTTTCCTTTAATCTTATCAACAATTTGGATGGCAATACGTCTATGGAACGGAAGTCCATTCTTTACTAAAGAAAGGAGTAACGATAGGCCATCGACAATGTACATCTATATATTCGTTACGTTGTGCTTTGACACCTTTTAGACCATTATAGATATGATCGTCTCATCAAAAATATTTAAACTTAGTCGTTAATTTGAGTAATGTATAACATATATATTGGTACATAGCACATAAGGTTGACAATATATCCATGTCATCATCGCTTACAAAAACGTACTAACATGTTATCGATGCAATTTCCGTGATTCCATCAAACCCAAAAAAAACTCTTCAAATTCATTACTTACGGATAACGCAAAGGCGGCGAAGAAAGCTTTACTTACCGATGATGATGAAATAAATGATGAGGCAACCAAGGTTAGTGACGATGACACAAATCTGCACGGCAACCGAACCCCACGCCCCAAAAGACTCCCCCACCATGCCGGCGTACGTTTCAAACTCGCCGGAGTTCGTGTACCGGAGCAGGAACTCCACCGTGACTTCCACAAAGAAGGCGATCAACAGTATCATAACCAAGCCGGGAATCACGCCGAGGACCTTGGTGGTTGCCGGAATCGACATGATTCCGGCGCCAATCATTGTGGTCGAGATGTTGAAGACGGCCCCGGAAAATGAGGCCCCTTGTTCTGATAAATTTTGAGCTTCCAAGGACTTGGGGTCCTGTAAGAGTGGAAGGACAAGGACTTGAGCTCCTCCATTGATGGTTTGTTGGTTCACCATTTTTTTGGTTTTTGGGGAATGGGGAGGTGTAAAAACAACATGATTTTTTTGGTGATATTTTGGATGTGGAAATATATAGTTGGTGTGTGATTGCTTGACTGTTTGTTGAGTGTTATTTTAATCCAGGATTAATGGGAATTGTAAGCCTAATCTCATTTCTTGGTTCTTGCAGAAGGAAGATGAGCATAATTTTTGGGTTTGTGTTACTTGTAGTTTTGGTTTAATCATGAGCCCAATATCTCACCGAGAAACTAAACTATTTGAGCTTGGGCCTCCATTATCCAAATCAATTTTGGGCCATGATTAATGTTTTTTTTATATATTTTTTATATTTTCAAAAATTTTAGGCATTTTATTTTAAATTATTAAATTATTTTTATTTTAGGAAAAATAAATGAAATTATTTTACTAATGTTATGAGAATCTGCTAAAGTATATTAGAAAATATTATGATTTTTTATTAATATGATTCAAATTTCAAATTTATAAGATAAATTTCATTAGATAAACGTCAACATTACATCAAAACATCAACAATATGGCAAAAACTACGAAAATCACATCCTAAAAAGTCACTAAAATTAAGCTTTATCTAAGTTTCGCTCACATACCCTAAACACAACTCACAAGCCTAAATCATAAACTTCATGTATAAAAAAAACATTATGTAACAGCAGGCGGTTCTAAAATATTATCAGAAAAGAATTATCATTACTATTTGCGAAAATTAAATTTATAGTTTTTGAAGCCTTAATTCGCTTAATATTTTTATATAAATATTATTTTGTTTTTTCTTAAGAAAGTCTTTTATTCTGTATGCAAATTTTGATTTGAGAGCTGTAAATGTTAAAAAAACTATTTCTAAGCAATTGAGCCCAATATTTTCGTTTTATTGGCTAATTGTAAAACAAAAATATTCGATTGGGTAAATGACGATATATTGCAACACCAAAAAAAAGGCACAAATAAATCACAAAGTAGAATAATAACAAAGGCAAATAATCGTCCAAAGTCACAACGCGTGACCGCTCTCGCCTTCCTTCCTCAAGGAACTTTCGTTGACAAAAGTTATTTCCCGCCACGACTTCTGTTTTACCTTTTCCTTCCCCTAGCCTCCCTCCATCCCCAGAGCTTCAGAAAACTCAGAAAAACAATGGGCGATCAGATTGCTAGGGCGGAGAGGGATTCGAGAAGCAAGCAAGAGCCAGAAATTGAGCAGCTGGAGATTTTTCGGTTCCATACATGAAGACGCCGCCGAACTCTTCGGCGTCTGCCAATTCTACAAGCTCGCCAAATCCTGTGAGTTTTCTCCTTTCTGCGTCTTTTGATTGCCTTCCGATCGTTTGATTTCTTTGTCATTGGCTTTATTGGTGTGTTTGTTTCCGAATTTCATCGGAAGGAAAATTGCAGGAAAGAAATTAATAATTGGGGGGTTTTGATGTCGCTGGTCTTTGGGGCGATTGCATTGAGTTCAATCATGGTTTGATCACAATCAATGGCCTTGATCGATGAATGTGGATTTCCCCCTTTTACACTTTTTTATGTAGTGAAATTTTCGAATTCTTCGATCTGGTGAAAATTCTGTTAAACATTGAATTCTACCAGAAGGGTTTGTTTGACCTCCTTTTGTTGGAAAGGCTTGAAATTTGTTTGAATTGGAGGTCTTGGATTCAATGATATGAATTAATGAATGGCATGGCAATCAGATGAATAGGTTTATTGGTGTAAACCGTGATGGATTCAGGTTATGTTTGAAAGTTGGATTGGGTTGTTTAAATGAATTGAATTTTGATAGCTGCAACCAAATTCCAAACTTTTCTAAAATGAAGAATATAGATATAAATCTTCATATGGTGTTCATTTAACGACTAATTCTAAATTAGTATCGGAGTTTCTTTCTGCAATTTTATGAAAGGGATGAAATTGGGATATGGATCCTTCCAATTGATGGGCATGGAAAACCTTCGCGGTTACCGCATGTATTTGGTGTAAATATCAATACTATGGAACTGATATGCATTAATGCTCCCACGCAGACAAATATAATATCGTTTTGTTTCTGCAGTAGTTTATTTGAAGTACACTATCATTTACAGTATAATGAGTTGTTTGAAACTAGATTTTGTCAGCCAGCCTCTTCAATTGCTTCTAATATTTACAAAATGGTGGTTCAGGGGACAAAGCTGGGGCAACATATGTCAAGTTGGCAGCAAACTGTCATTTGAAGGTTAGTGGTTTTGATGTTTGGACTAGGCAATTTCATTTAATGTTTTAACAAGACCTGATAGCAATGCTTTTCCATTACAGACTGAAAGCAAACATGAAGCCGCCACAGCTTACGTTGATGCTGCACATTGCTACAAGAAAACAAATGTTAATGGTATGTAATGTATTATATATTTGCATCTTGCATATATGCTTCCTCACATCCCACAAAAGTCCTGCAAGGGAAAATAATCATCTGGGAAATGAAGAGAATTAGCAAAACTTGGGTAGAACATGTGGTAGTGTAAAGTACTTTTACCTTGGTTTATCTTATTTAATATGGTAGTAGGTACTTTTGTGGCATGAAATTATATTTTTTTGGTCTGTTATGGTCTAAAACCATTTCTAGTTGCATTTCATTCCCAGTTATATCCTTCTTGTTCTATTGTGTTCATTTCTGATTAGGATAATCTTAATTGTAATTAGCAACTTAATTCTGGTCTTCTGCAGAGCCATTTCTTGCTTAGAGCAGGCGGTAAATATGCAGTGTGATATTGGAAGCTTTAATATGGCTGCAAGCTACTATAAGGTATTGTTTTCACAGCTATATAAGAATCAATCTTTTGTTTCAAGAGGATATTTTAAAATTCTTCTTGCAATTGTGTGCTATAATTTGGTGTCCCATTTGTAAGTTCTCAATATACAGTTCCTTTGCCATTCTACCATTGTTTGTAATTATATGCAGATAAGAGAAACAGTATGAACATGTACATTGTAGACTTGTAAGTTCCCCTGTCGAGGATTAGTTAAAATAGAAAGTAGAAGATCAGAGAAGCTGTCAAAGACTAACATGGGACCAGTTACGAACAGATTGAAAATATTTGATTTGATAGGAGATAGAGTGTGTAATGATAAAATAATGGAAGATGAAAATTCATGTCTACAGGGAGAAGGGTAGGGGTGATGACAATAATGAGTTCAAGCGTTCATCTTTTGTACTGTTGGCATTGATGCTTTCTTGCTGAATTTGTCTGTAGTATATGATGCTATGGAATCCATAAAAGTCATTATTTGACACGGGATACATATTTTCTATGCAGAAAATCGCGGAACTATATGAATCTGAACAAAATATTGAGAAGGCTGTGAGTTCTTTGAAGGGCAGCTGATTTCTTCCAAAATGAAGAAGTAACAACTTCGGCCAACCAGTGCAAGCAGAAAGTTGCTCAGCTTGCTGCTCAGATTGAACAAGTCTCTCCTCACCCATTTAATAGCAAAAACATTTTTGTAGAGTATTTTTGCCACTTTCCAGCATTACTTGGGGATTTCTTTTTTGATTAAAACCTTGTCTAGTTTAAAATGGATACTCATAGTTTTAATAATCTTGTGTACATCCTTTTGCTTTTCTCTGACTTTACTCTTTTATTTATTGATTTATTTTTATTAGAACCTTCTTATAGTTTTATAGCATTAATCATACTCTTTTATTCTATCATAGTGCCCACACTCATACAAAGTTATAACCTACTCCAAATCATGGAGAAGATAACTGAAAGCAGCTTGCACAGCTTATCTAGAAGACCTCTTTATAGCTTCTCATTGATGCAAATGTTGGTAAATAACCGGCAAATATGTTATATTCTGCAGGTACCCCCAAGTCTATTGAAATTTATGAAGAAATTGCACGGGGCTCACTCAACAACTTGCTTAAGTATGGAGTTCAAAGGGCATCTTCTTAATGCTGGCATATGCGAACTTTGCAGAGGAGATGGTGCAATCACCAACGCATTAGACGATATCAGATCTGAGTTTGGCTCTTGTTTAGGATTTTGATATTGTACCTTATCAGTTGGAAAAATTACATACTTTTTGTACTTTTGCAGAGAGTACAGATCCTACTTTTTCACGAACAAGGGAGTACAGGTTCTTAGCGGTGAGTTACTATTATATTTGGAAGTATTTTCAGTTTAATGATGTTTAGTTGTTTCATGGTTGATTGATTCAAATAAAATGAAAACAGCACTTAACAAGGGTAGTAATTTTGAGAAGTCGTTGTCGTGTTTTATGCAGGATATTGGCGCTTCAATTGATGAGGAAGACATTGCCAAGTTCAATGGGGTGGTCAAGGAATTTGATAGTATGACCCCACCGGTACGTCTCTTCAAATTCGATGTTATGCCTTCCAAATTCAATCAATACCCATTTCATTCTTTGCGTTTTCTTTCCCATCAGCGGTACGTCTCTTCAAAATTCGATTTATTGATGTTCGGGGTTGAATTTTCCTTGCAGGATTCATGGGACACAACCTTACTGCTGAGAGTGGAGGGGAAAGCTGAAGGCCAAACGTGAGGCAGAACCGAGACTTGAGTGAAGTTCATCCCCGAATATCTGACCTAAGTTTAAAAATTATGAAATGATGTTTGCGTGGTTTCTCCATTTGTTTGTGAAAATTGGGTTTTTATTATTATGTGTATAACCGTTCCGTTACACTTCATTGACGATGTATTGGAACTAAATGGTAGTTGATTTGGGATGTAATCAGAGTGTTTTCGACTTTAATTGATCTTTGCGAGTCCGTGGGATTGTATGTATTTCCAAACCACTCTATGAATTGGCTTTGCTTCTCTTTTACTTTCAGCCTCGCGTCAATCTGGTCCAGTAAATGTGTGAATTACAGAAGTTATCGGCCGAAAAGAAAACCTAGTGGCCGGAGTCATTAGCCCCGTATGTCAATGTCACTCGGGCAGCGAAACTTTTCAAAGACCCTTGTGGTTAAACTTGTTAACAATCTTAATGAAAGCGGGAATGCGATTTCCGACCAATTTCCGTTCAATTTGTACTCATAATGCACATCACGGTAAAGGGTCTTCAACTGGGAGAGAGCCTATCTCTATAGTCGATACTCGCGATGCCAATGCCCGTGTCGCGACCCAAATTGTACCATTTGTTCTAGACGTTGCGGTGGTATTCCGATTTCGAGTGTAGGTAAGTCTTTCTTCTTCCACGAGCGTCCGTTACTTGCAGCGGCATAATTATCTTTGCCCTTGCCTTGCATGCGAGCTTTTTCATTGCATAAAATAAAACATTTGAATCCAGAAAAATAAAGAAAGGTTAGTGCTCACATAAGATTGATCCCTAAAAACTTATTGTCCTTTTTTTTTAATGCCAAACGATACTTTAAGCTATTTTAATTTACGAACAAATATGCCTGAACTCACAAAAAAAATTGATACAATATTATGATTAATTGGTCTAACTCACGTCTCGTGCGGTGACTCAAACAACGAAGAAAAATCAATCTTGGAGTAAAACCGCAGTACGAAAACGGATGATCGACCACATTTGACCATTACTAACCCAACAATAATATTCCTAATTAATTAGGGTTCAGGCGCCCACAATGGTGTTGTATTAAGATCCCCCAACCCTTTCAGCGCGAAAACACGAGAGGCGCTTAGAAACCTTCATCTTTAATTATTATTTTTGTTTATTTCCACAACTTGGCTCTGCGGTAATGCTTTTCAAATCCCTAAAACCCCTAAAATAGGGCTGGTTGATACAAGCAATACGCGTACAAAAATAATACGGAAATCACCAATTTAATGGTAATTCCCAAATGGAAATGTAGGCCAAAGCCCACTAATTTCCATGGCCCTAACGCGAAATACCGATACGATCAAGTAAACCAAGTAAAATACTATGAAGTACGAGGTCTACCGGAAATCTCTGAAACAATTACTAAACTAAAGTTATTTAATAGTGTAGGCATAAAATAAGGTTTGCTAACAAGTATAACAATAATCAAATTAAAAGCATAGGCAAACCCAAATAATATTTAAAACATGTGGAAACATTTAATTTAAGTAAGGAAGGGGCCCACTCCACAAATACGAAGCCGGGAAGTCAAACGTACGTCCTCCGAATGCCACGGGTTGCCAAAACCTATTTTAAAACCCACAAATTAGTAAAGTACTGGAAATTAAAAACGGCTTTCGAGCCAACGGAGTTTCGAGGTCGGAAACCCAAAACCGCCGCCGTGGGCCGTCGTGCGCCGGCTCGCACCCAGCCGCCGCCACGGCTAGCAGGTTTGCAGCCTCACGCGCCGCACGCTTGGGGCGCGGAGTCATGCGCCTCACGCGCCGGTGAAGTCCACCACGCGCCTCACGCGCCGGTGAGCGCGCCGTTACTATGCCGTCAGAGTTAACGGAATATTCTAACGGCATTAGAATATTCCGTTAACGCAGGTCGCTAACGGACGGAATATTCCGGTCGGCCAGGTTGAACAGGTTGTTGACATCAGCAGGACCGGTCTGACCGGTTTGCTGACACGTCAGCGCCGGTCACCCTGTCCTTTTTCAGGTCGCGCGGCGCCGCCTCGTCGCCGGTGGCCGGAAACTGAAAAGTGGCCGGAATCCTGCAACTCGACCCTAATTTCTTGAACTCAACCAAATTGCATGATTCAAAAGGCAAATGAAGCTGGGAGTGAGTGGAGTTCGAATTTACCAATTTGGGGCCAAAATCGGCCCTGAGGTGGTCGGAAAATCAAGAAATGCTCTCGGGTCCAAATGAGCCGATCTCAGATCTCAATTCTCGGCCATGCAGGGCTCGATCCGAGGGTTCCACAGACCTCGGGGAGTCGTTTGGTGAAGAATTTGAGGACTGTCGTGGTCGAAATCGACAGAGAAAGCTCGTCAGGGAAATGTTAAAGGACACCATCGGATTCTGGGCTTCCAGTTTCTGGACTTCTAGCTATCAAGGTTGGCTGGGAACGACGAGAATCTAGGTTTGGGTGGTCGATTTGCTGAGAAAGGTGGCTAAGCCACTGATTTGTTTCGAGGAAGCTCGATGAGGAAGAAAAATGGGATTGGGTGGCTTGAGGAGGTTAATTGCAGGGGGAAGAGTAGAGTGCCAGAGACAAGGCACGGAGAGGAAGAAGAGTAGAGACAAAATGGGCTTAACACAATTTACTGGGCCCAAGGCCCAAGTCACCCAAACCACAGTCAAAATTATCGCCAGAAGAACGCTCATCCGAACTCCGAATGGCGTTCCGCTTGCGTCTACGAGTTCGTGTCGACAGAGCCACGACAAGAAAATACAAGTGGAGCGTCGTGCGAGTTACGACGCAAAAGTCAACCGAAGGTCAACCAAGGAGCAAAATCGTCATTTTGCACCTCCGAGAATAAAATAGTATTATTTCGATGCGAGTATAACAATATCACTTGAGAATCTGCTAAAGTATATTAGAAAATATTATGATTTTTGTGCGTATGATTCAAATTTCAAATTTATAAGATAAATTTCATTAGATAAACGTCAACATTACATCTAAAAGCTTATCAACAATATGGCAAAAACTACGAAAATCACATCCTAAAAGTCACTAAAATTAAGCTTTATCTAAGTTTCGCTCCACATACCCTAAACACAACTCACAAGCCCTAAATCATAAACTTCATGTATAAAAAAAACATTATGCAACGGCGGGTGGTTCTAAAATATTATCGGAAAAGAATTACCATTACTATTTGCGAAAATTAAATTTATAGTTTTGAAGCCTTAATTCGCTTAATATTTTTATATAAATATTATTTTTGTTTTTTTCTTAGAGAATCTTTTATTCTGTATGCAAATTTTGATTTGAGAACTCATTAAATGTTAAAAAAAACTATTTCTAAGCAATTGAGCCCAATATTTTCGTTTTATTGGCTAATTGTAAAACAAAAATATTCGATTGGGTAAATGACGATATATTGCAACACCAAAAAAAAAGGCACAAATAAATCACAAAGTAGAGGAGAGATAATAACAAGGCAAATAATCGTCCAAAGTCACAACGCGTAGCCGCTCTCGCCTTCCTTCATGAAACCTTCGAGAACTTTCGTTGACAAAGTTATTTCCCACCGCGACTTCTGTTTACCTTTCCTTTTCCCTAGCCTCCTCCATCTCCAGAGCTCCAAGAAAACTCAGAGAAAAACAATGGGCGATCAGATTGCTAGGGCGGAGGAATTCGAAGAAAGCAGAGAAGAAATTGAGCAGCTGGGGATTTTTCCGGTTCCAAACATGGGAACGCCGCCGAACTCTTCGACAAATCTGCCAATTCCTGGCTCGCCAAATCCTGTGAGTTTTCTCCTTTCTGCGTCTTTGATTGCCTTCCGATCGTTTGATTTCTTTGTCATTGGCTTTATTGGTGTGTTTGTTTCCCGAGAAGAAATTTCATCAGAGGAAAATTGCAGAAGAAATTAATAATTGGGGATCTCTTATTGGGGTTTTATTGTCTTTGGTCTTTGGGGCGATTGCATTGATTCAATCATGGGTTTTTGTTCACAATCAGCTGGCCTTGATCGATGAATGTGGATTTCCCCTTTTTACACTTTTTTTATGTAGTGGAAATTTTCCGAATTCTTCGATCTGGTGAAAAATTCTGTTAAATATTGAATTCTAGGGTTTGTTTGATCTCCTTTTGTTGGAAAGGCTTGAAATTTGTTTGAATTGGAGGTCTTGGATTCAATGATATGAACAATGAATGGCATGGCAATCAGATGAATAGGTTTATTGGTGTAAACCGTGATGGATTCGGGTTATGTTTGAAAGTTGGATTGGGTTGTTTTAAATGAATTGAATTTTGATAGCTGCAACCAAATTCCAAACTTTTCTAAGTAAGAGAATATAGATATAAATTTTTCATATGAATTGTTCATTTAACGACTAATTCTAAATTAGTATCGGAGTTTTCTTTCTGCAATTTTATGAAAGGGATGAAATTGGGATATGGATCCTTCAATTGATGGGCATGGAAAACCTTACGGTTCGCATGTATTTGGTGTAATATCAATACTATGGAACTGATGTGTGTGCTCCCACGCAGACAAATATAATATCGTTTTGTTTCTGCAGTGGTTATTTGAAGTACACTATCATTTACAGTATAATGAGTTGTTTGAAACTGAATTTTGTCAATGACCTCTTCAATTTACTTCTAATATTTACAAAATGGTGGTTCAGGGGACAAAGCTGGGCAACATATGTCAAGTTGGCAAACTGTCATTTGAAGGTTAGTGGTTTTGATGTTTGGACTAGGCAATTTCTGTCATTTTAATGTTTTAACAAGACCTGATAGCAATGCTTTTCCATTACAGACTGAAAGCAAACATGAAGCCGCCACAGCTTACGTTGATGCTGCATTGCTACAAGAAAACAAATGTTAATGGTATATAGCAATGTATTATATATTGCATCTTGCATATATGCTTCCTCACATCCCACAAAAGTCCTGTAAGGGAAAATAATCATCTGGGAAATGAAGAGAATTAGCAAAACTTGGGTAGAACATGTGGTAGTGTAAGTACTTTTACCTTGGTTTATCTTATTTTAATATGGTATTAGGTACTTTTGTGGCATGAAATTTATATTTTTTGGTCCTGTTATGGTCTAAAACCATTTCTGGTGCATTTCATTCCCAGTTATATCCTTCTTGTTCTATTGTGTTCATTTCTGATTAGGATAATCTTAATTGTAAATTGTAACTTAATTCTGGTCTTCTGCAGAGGCCATTTCTTGCTTAGAGCAGGCGGTAAATATGCTGTGATATTGGAAGGCTTAATATGGCTGCAAGATACTATAAGGTATTGTTTTTCACAGCTATATAAGAATCAATCTTTTGTTTCAAGATGATATTTTAAATTTCTTCTTTTGCAATTGTGTGCTATAATTTGGTGTCCCATTTGTAAGTTCTCAATATGCAGTTCCCTTGCCATTCTGCCATTGTTTGTAATTATATGCAGATAAAGGAAGAAACAGTATAGACGTGTACATTGTAGACTTGTAAGTTCCCCCATAACCGAAGAGGATTAGTTAAAATAGAAAGTAGAAGATCAGAAGCTGTCAAAAGACTAACATGGGACCAGTTACAAACAGATTGAAAATATTTGATTTGATAGGAGATAGAGTATGTAATAGTAAAATAATGGAAGATGAAAATTCATGTCCTACAGGGAGAAGGGGTAGGGGTGATGACAATAATGAATTCAAGCGTTCAGCTTTTATTGCACTGTTAGCATTGATGCTTTTTCTTGCTGAATTTGTCTGTAGTATATATGATGCTATGGAATCCATAAAAGTCATTATTTGACACGGGATACATATTTTCTATGCAGGAAATGGAACTATGAATCTGAACAAAATATTGAGAAGGCTATTGAGTTCTTTGAAAGGGCAGCTGATTTCTTCAAAATGAAGAAGTAACAACCGGCCAACCAGTGCAAGCAGAAAGTTGCTCAGTTTGCTGCTCAGATTGAACAGTAAGTCTCTCCTCGCCATTTAATAGCAAAACATTTTGCGAAGTATTTTTTGCCATTTTCAGCATTACTTGGGGATTTCTTTTTTGATTAAAACCTTGTCTAGTTTAAAATGGATACTCATATAGTTTGATAATCTTGTGTACATTCTTGCTTTCTCTGGCTTCACTCTTTTTATTTATTTATTTATTTTTATTAGAACCTTCTTATAGTTTTATAGCAGTAATCATACTCTTTATTCTATCATGGTGCCCACACACTCATTGCAAAGCTATAACCTACTCAAATCATGGAAGATAATAGCTGAAAGCTTGAAACACTTTTTAGCTTATCCTGAAGACCTCTTTATAGCTTCTCATTGATGCAAATATTTGGTAAAATAACCGGCAAATATGTTATATTCTGCAGGTACCCCAAGTCTATTGAAATTTATGAAGAAATTGCTGGCACTCACTCAACAACAACTTGCTTAAGTATGGAGTTAAAAGGGCATCTTCTTAATGCTGGCATATACCAACTTTGCAGAGATGTCGTTGCAATCAGCAACGCATTAGAGCGATATCAGGTCTGAGTTTGGCTCTTGTTTAGGATTTTTGATATTGTACCTTATCAGTTGGAAAAATTACACATACTTTTGTACTTTTGCAGGAATTAGATCCTACTTTTTCAGGAACAAGGGAGTACAGGTTCTTAGCGGTGAGGTGCTATTATATTGAGTATTTTTCAGTTTAAAGATGTTTAGTTGTTTCATGGTTGATTGATTCAAATAAAATGAAAACAGCACTTAACAAGGAGTAGTAATTTTGAGAAAGTTATGCGTTGTATGTTTTATGCAGGATATTGCCGCTTCATTTGATGAGGAAGACATTGCCAAGTTCACTGACGTGGTCAAGGAATTTGATAGTGTGACCCCACTGGTACGTCTCTTCCAATTCGATGTTATGCTTCCAAATTCAATCAATACCTATTTCATTCTTTGCGTTTTCTTTCCCATCGGTACGTCTCTTCAAATTCGATTTATTGATGTTCGGGGTTGAATTTTCCTTGCAGGATTCATGGAAGACAACCTTACTGCTGAGAGTGAAGGAAAGCTGAAGGCCAAACTTGAGGAAGAACCGGGACTTCAGTGAAGTTCATCCCAGATATCTGAAGACCTAAGTTTAAGAGGTATGAAATGATGTTTGCGTGGTTTCTCCATTTTGTTTTGCCAATTGGGTTTTATTATTATGTGTATGTCGTTCCGTTTACACTTCATTGACGTGTATTGGAACTAAATGGTAGTTGATTTGGGATGTAATCCAAGTGTTTTCGACTTTAATTGATCTTTGCGAGTCCGTGGGATTGTATGTGTATTTCAAACCACTCTATGAATTGGCTTTGCTTCCTGCTCTTTTACTTTCAGCCCTCGCGTCAATCTGGTCCAGTAAATGTGTGAATTACAGAAGTTATGCGGCCGAAAACCTAGTGGCCGGAGTCATGCTCGGCGTATGTCAATGTCACTCGGGCGAGGCGAAACTTTTCAAAGACCCTTGTGGTTAAACTTGTTAACAATCTTAATGAAAACGGGAATGCCGATTTCAGACCAATTTCCGTTCAATTTGTACTCATAATGCACATCACGGTAAAAGGGTCTTCAACTGGAAGGCCTATCTCTATAGTCGATACTCGCGATGCAATGCCCGATGTCGCGACCCAAATTGGCACCATTTGTTCTAGACGGTTGCGGTGGTATTCGATTTCCGAGTGTAGGTAAGTCTTTCTTCTTCCACGAGCGTCCGTTACTTGCAGCGGCATATCTTTGCCCTTGCCTTGCATGCGAGCTTTTTCATTGCATAAAAATAAAACATTTGGATCAGAAAAATAAAGAAAAGGTTAGTGTGCTCACATAAGATTGATCCCTAAAAACTTATTGTCCTTTTTTTTTATGCCAGAGCGATACTTTAAGCTATTTTAATTTACGAACAAATATGCCTGAACTCACAAAAAAAAGAAAAAAAAAATTGATACAATATTATGATTAATTGATCTAACTCACGTCTCGTGCAGCTCAAACACTGAAGAAAAAATGTTGGAGTAAAACCGCGTCTGGAAAACGGATGATCGACCACATTTGACCTTTACCAACCCAACAATAATATTCCTAATTGATGGGGTTCCAGACGCCCACAATAATTGATCGTAATCGAATCCCCCAACCCACTTTCCAGCGCTTAGAAACCTTCTGTCTTTAATTACTTTATTTATTTATTTCCACAACTTGGCTCCGCAGTGATGCTTTTCAAGCGTTCTGCTTTAACCTCCATCAGAGGGTATGCAAGCTCTAAATATTGCGTGAAACGACAGAGTTTTTGACTAGCCATTCATGCGGCCGACGTCGTTTTGGCAGATTATCTCCTCTAGTCGGCCCCCGCCACCCGCTTTCCCAAGTTTGACCCTATTGTAACTTCCAAATCTTTGGCAGTTTGTCGTTTTTGGAAACTTGAGCAACCCCCAATTTCAATTTCAATGGAGGGTCTTCGATTCTTCTTCACAAAAGAAGGAAGTCTTCGGAAAAACCCCCTCAAAAGTTTCTCCGCCATTTTTTAGGTATGTCGCAAGCTTTGCCTTTTTACTGTACATTTTCTGCTCTTATTTCTTCATTTATTCTAGCCTCAAATGTTGTAATTCTTTATCTGATCAGTTCCTACAATTTTGCTCCATTTTTTTCTTCTGGGCATCAATAACTGTCGTTTTTTCAATCAAAACGTGTGATTTTACTATCTGGGTTGTTTCCAATTGTTCATGTAACTATTGTTTTCATGAAAAGATTGGTTTTTAAAAAAAAATCAGTTTCTGGATCTTTGAAGTATGATGATTCGTTATTATAATGATGCTTAGCTAATAGCTAATGAGGGTTTACTGTGGAAGCCTCTTGTTCTTTGAATGTGTTTTTATGGATTGGGTTTAATTCTGTATGTGAAATTTCAGTCTTGGTTAGTGGTTTTGGTTCTTTTGGGTTGCTTCCTGGGATTGAAAGTCTTCTGTTTCAATGTGTCTTTTCTTTTTGTGTACTTGTAGATTCCTTGCTTCCCTTCTTTCCGCCAACGCTTTTCAGTTGTTTATACTTGAAATCACGTGCAATGTATTGCTTGGTGTTCAACTTTTAACCTCAGTGGAAACGTTGAAGAAAGAGTGCGCATTGCGACATTGATGTCACAACTCTGATATCGATTGAAAGAAAATTGTTCTTTGATTTGAGAATGGTTTCAACTGATAATGGAAACCACAAAGAGGAAATTGAAGAATCCAATGCTGGTGAAGTGAAGGGTCAAATTCCCTTTGACGTTTCAGCGTCCCGGAAGACGTTTTTAACCAATGAGAAGTCTCCGAAAAGGTTCCCTCCTGGTGCTCCTCCTAATAGAGTTAGGTTCTTCAAATTTGGTTCTGCATCTGCCAGGTTCAAGCGGCTGGCTGAGGAGAGAGATGAAATGTCACGATCTGTGGCTTCAAGCGGTCATGGCTTTAAAGAACGAATCAATGGGGTTTTTTCTAAGAAAATTGATTGGGTTTCACTCCTGAAAATGGGCAAAGAATGGATTAGAAACCCACTGAACATGGCTCTTTTTGCATGGATCGTCTGTGTTGCCGTTTCGGGTGCAATTTTGTTTCTTGTCATGACTGGAATGTTGAACAAGGCAATACCCAAGAAGTCCCAGAGAGATACATGGTTTGAAGTCAATAATCAAATTCTCAATGCACTTTTTACTCTTTTGTGTTTGTACAATCATCCGAAGCGGTTCCACCACCTTGTACTTCTGTGTCGATGGAAACCAGAAGACATTTCTAGACTTAGAAAGATATACTGTAAAAATGGGACTTATAAGCCGCATGAATGGGCTCACATGATGGTTGTTGTTGCCCTGCTTCATCTGAATTGCTTTGCTCAGTATGCACTTTGTGGTTTAAACCTGGGTTATAGAAGAGCTGAACGACCACCCATAGGCGTTGCAGTATGTATATCTTTTGCTATTGGTGCACCTGCATTTGCTGGTATATACAACATTGTCAGCCCCCTTGGGAAGGATTATGATTCAGATGTGGATGAGGAAGCACAGGTTCAGATCGGCACTGGTGAAGGAGCAGAAAGATTAAGGTTAAAACCATTGGAGAGAAGATATTCTTTTGCATTTAGGACTGAACAACGAGTCGTTGAGACTAGACCACTGTGGAGCGGAGGAGTACTTGACATTTGGGATGATATTTCTATAGCGTACGTTTCACTCTTTTGCAGTTTTTGTGTATTCGGGTGGAATATGGAGAGGCTTGGATTCGGGAACATGTATGTTCATATCATTACATTTATTCTGTTTTGCATGGCTCCTTTCTGGATTTTTAACTTGGCTGCTGTTAATATTGACAATGAGACTGTTCGGGAGGCTCTTGGAGTTACTGGCCTTGTTCTCTGTGTATTTGGTTTGCTCTATGGTGGATTTTGGAGGATCCAAATGAGAAAGAGATTCAATTTGCCTTCTTATAACTTCTGTTTTGGTCAACCAGCACTGTCTGATTGCACATTGTGGCTTTGCTGTTGTTGGTGCTCTCTTGCTCAGGAAGTGAGGACCGGAAATTCCTATGACATTGTGGAAGAAAAGTTTTATAGAAAACAACTGGAAAGTGGCAGCCCGTTACCAATTTCACCTTTGCCTCGTGAAGATGGATTGGTTGAGTTTAGATCTGGTCCGAATTCTCCTCTGGGGAACTACTCAAGCCCAACCAAGAATGGCGTCGGTGGTTCTCCGAGTCCAAGCAGACTTTCAAAGGGATTTCATAGTCCAGCTAGGCCACTTTCCACAGTGAAAGAAGAGTCCCATGTAAGAGGTAAGGATGAAACTATGACCCCTCCTGAACCCTCATTGATAGAAAGGGATGACAAATAGCCCTAAACACGAGGACATAATGATTTGTATATGAATTCCTGTAGACTTACTTTTGAAACCAACGTCTTTTCTGTGTGTTCAAATGCATCAATGTTTTTTCGTTTTTCAGTTTCCTTTTCACTATCTTGTGAGCATTGATTGTTTAATAGCACTTTTGTTTCAGCATGAAGAAATTATCCACTCTGTTCTACTGAGCAATATATTTGTTCCGAGTACTATAATTGTGCATTTATCTCTTTCTATTATTTTTATCTGACTTAGAACTCTTAAGTTGCCTGTGTTTGAATGAGTAATTCTCTTTTGATTCTATTGACATAGAAACATCTGATTTAAACTCCTGTCAAGTTAGCTGTGTTTGTCGTCGAGTTTCTGAAATGGTTGGGCTGCTTAGAGGTTTTGATGACTTTTACATGGTTTTGTACAAGTCTCATCGACTTGAGAGCCCATCTTTCTTTTTCCATTACCATAACTGATGCTTGCTTTTAGCTCTTGAAGTATTGGCTTCAGGTGGTTCCACCTTTAGGGGCTTGGGTTAGCAATGAAATAGATGAATAATAGCCTGAGTAACTACAAGAAGTAATCTTAATGGTTAAGACGGGTTAACATGTAAATGTGAACGAGTAATAGCTTCTGCTCGTGGCCCAATCGTACAATTTATAGAGGATGTTCGTCATAGAATAGATCATATTGAATAAGTTTAGAAGTGAAGGAAAATAGAGGTGCTGAGGGAAGATGGTACTGATTCATCTGTACATGCTAAGCTCACCGCAAACATTAGTGAGAGCAATACTCATAGCTGTTGGACTTACTGTCAGTTGTTTTCCTTTAGGTTTGAAAAGAGATATAGTTGAGTGGTACTTTTTTTCCCGATGTTTGAAGATGTCCCAAGTTCGAACCCAAACCCCATTAAGACATTAAGCAAAAGAAAGAACAAAATTTGAAAAGAGATAATAATAAGAAAAGGCGGGTGGAGAAAGGATAAAACGGTAAAGATTGAAAAATTTTAGTGAGAGGTATAGTAGAACAGCTCTGTGGGTGCAAATACAAGCATAAAAAGTAAAAAGTAAAACAAAAAAACATGTTACTTGTTACATGTAGAACAGCTTTGTGAGCTTCCATGGTGATCCGCTCAGCAGTCTGCCAGATTTCTGTTTTTAAGGCCTCATTTGGTGCCTAGGATTGAAATTGGATTAGGTGACTCTAAAAATTTAAGGTATATCGAAGGTAGAGGTGAATGATTGGAAAGGATAGGTTTCTTTGATGAGTAGTTCATCTTCTACCATCAAGTTGGACACAATTTATTCATTTCTCCGTTCAACATACCTTAACATAGTGGGTTTTTCATTCCAATCCAATCGTAAACACCAAACAAGACCTTAATGTATTTCCCATTTTCTAAGAGCATGATGGATACAGGGATCTCTGGATTTCTGATATTCTATGGCAGCAAAAGGGCAATGCTTTTGATTAAGTAGTGACGTGCACCTGAACACATTTGCTTGAGAGGATGGAGGAGGAGTTTGTACTATGTCAGTGTGTCGCATGATGACTGTCATTTGTGGGGCTTGCTTATGTTAGGTTAAGAGACTGATAAGTTTGTTTCTCGCCTAGCGTTTTCACACTTTCATTTTCTCGTTCTGTACTCTTGTTTTTTTGTCTCTTGATTCGACTTTGTTATATTCAATATTAAGGCTAGTGCATGGGAAATAAAGGGGAGTTTGACTTCCCTTGTTTCTCAGATAGTTGTTCTATAGGATCGTTGTTCGACTAATCGACTCGTTTCAAGCTGTGAATAAATCCTCGCAATGTGTGTACCAAGCAGTGTAGTAACTCAATTGTTTTACCTTAGTTTTCCAGTTGCCGGTTTGAAAAAAGTGCTTATTTTCCTCCATTTTTTTAACTCTTTCTCACTTTTGCCTTTTACTTTTCCAGCAACTTCTTCGTTTTCGATCTCTTATCGCTTTCGTATGAAGTTTTCATATCAGCCCTCCCCTAGATACTCCTAAATCCTAATACTTGTGTGCAGGTCCGTTGTTTCCAGTTTTGTGAGTATGTTATATGTAGAATGCGTGCCCATTGAAATTTGCAAGGTGTCTGTTGGATAGTAGCAGTTTTGATTGCTTTGCACAAGTTGACAGTGGACTAGTGGGATTCGGCTAGAATGCTTACAAGCATTTCATGCTTACACGAATCTAACCATTAATGGTTAGTTTTCTTTAATGATTAATGATTAGATTTGTGTAAGCATGAAATGTTTGTAAGCATTATAGTCTATTCCAGACTAGTGACGACTTTATATCATTCTTTTCGAAAATTCTTCCATACTACGTAGTATGGAATACTACGACCATTGGATGGCGTTGATTGTTTTGGATATGGGTCCCGTGGGTCTCTGTGAATCCAAACCATCCAATGCTCGTAGTATTTGATACTACGTAGTCTGGAAGTTGGATCCCATTCTTTTGGTAGAATTTAATATTTGGTGGTGTGTTAGAGCTGCCAAAAGTGGCCATGAAAGCCGGTACCGAAAGGCTTGAGACTATTGGGACATGATGAGGACATTTCTTGCCTGAAATGCTTAATATTTTAATCAGGTTTAAATGTGTGCCCTAAACAAACAAAAGCACACTCACCATTTTAGTATTTTAGTGCCTCCACAAACCTCTACTCTATTTAGTTGATACTATAGCTCTAGGGTAAGTAAAACTATTTTTTGTTGAGAACATTGTTTGGCTAGTTACAATTTAGAGAGAAAAATTTAAGTATGACAGTTTGACTAGTTGGACGGTTAGATATTTTTACAAAAGAGCATGCCCACTACATTTGGGTATATCCGGTCTCACATAAGTACAACTCTCAATTCACAAGATCCCATCGTTTGTGAGAATGGCCTGGTCGCTAGTTCGTCATGGCTAGAAGGTTAGGCTACCCTAATGAATATTTTTCCCAGTTAAGGAATCACTAGCAAACAGATTGACATCTATACTAAAGTGACTTTTTTGACAAAACAAAATACTAAAGTGACTTATTATACCAACTCTAATGGTGGTCTATGGTCAATAATTTTAGGCCTTTGGCCTTTGCAATTCCTTCTCCAATACGGGCCAATCTTTTGGGGCATGTGAAAAAAAATAAAAAGCAAGATTTAGGCCAAGGAATTGGTCCAGCCAAAACAGGCGAGACTTACCAATGCGTGTGGCCCTGTGCGCCTAACGCCCAAACCCCCCAAAATCAATCGCACACACGCCTCACTCTCCACCCGTTAGGATGCTGGGCCCCCATGACATTAGGCATGTTGGCCACTTGCGAAAAGAGTCGTTGGCTCTTTGGCTGATCAACGGTCCAAACAATATAACCGTTGGTTGATCCAATAGTCATATTTCAAACTTTTTTTAATTACTTTTACTTATAATTCAACGGCTGTGATCAAAGGAGATCAAATCTAATGGTAAAAATGAGGTGGAGTGTGGTTGGTGGGATGTAAAATGAGGTGGAGTGTGCTTGGTGTGTGTAAGAAGAGGTTGAAGTGTGGTTCGTATGTGTCTATTGTGTAATTTTTTATACTTTATCCGAATTTAAATATATTTAGGTAAAAATGTTCACAAAATTTAGTCAAGTTAATCTAAACAAATATTATTTTTTTTAAAGTTAATGGGAAAAAAATTAGGCTAAAACGATATTTAATAAATTTTTGGCCTAAAAATTTAGGTCGTGTCATTGGAAAAAAAATAGTTTTTGGCCAAAAGCCACAATGTGTTTTGGCCATAGGCCAACCATTGGAGTTGGTCTTAATTATGTATCAAACTGTGATTTGTCTAGAAACACATATTCATTGTCACTTAGTAATACGATCTAGTAGTATTCTTTTTTACTTGTAAATGAAAGGTCTTAGGTTCGAATTTTGAAAATGGCAAGTTCGCAACCAATTTATTTCCCCTCCCATTTAATATAAATATATTATTGTATAAAAAAAACGCATATTCATTACATATATTAAAACACAAAATAGGTCATATTTAGGTAGTAGTTCCTTAACTGCTGTGAGTTAAAGAAAACCCCCAAACTAAAACCTACCAAAACCTAACCCTATTTACTAGCTCCACCTCCATGGCCAAGTCCCAAGTGAGTGAGTCCAACGAGCATTGAAATCCTTCTCTGTATTAACCACAAAGTTTTGATCCACTTCTCTGAGAATCTCGGGTTTAACTTCAGTGGTACGTACCATTGAATGATACGTACTGTTGAATGGTCTAAGATTCATTTGGGACCCGCTGCAAATTAATCTGGACCATTCAATGGCCGTACCATTAAATGGTACGTACCACTGAAGAATTTTCCGAGAATCTCCCAAATTTGATGCTATTCCAGGGAAAGTGACAAGAATAATGTCATAATCCACTTTGATGGCACAACGCAACTAGTGCCAGTCTCTGTCTCTTTTACACCTGCAGTGGCCACTATGATGGCATACTTTGGCATGCTCTGTGACATGACCATGGATCATCGTCGCTTTTATTTACCTTTCGACTTCTTCTTTACTGTGAGCCTGTTGTTTTCATACAGTGTGATTAGAAATGTATGGACATTGGATAGCCATTAATGATGGACCATTTCCAAGTTGGTGAACTTGGAGCTGTTCTAGCTGTTTGATTTGGATCCCATGCTACGGAAGGAGATGAACTTACGTGCAGCTGGAACGTTACTCTGACAGTAATGCAAGACAATCACGCATCATCATGTCCAAAAAATTAGAACACGTGATAGTGTGTGATGACTTGGAATATCATCAGAGCGACATTAGAGACTTAGAGTTGCATGGTCCGCCCAGAGTCATAGAGTATGGAGTCTCTTTTGACGTCAACAAAAGCCAAGTCAAATGAAAGAGCGTGGGTGCCATTATAGTAGTGTGCCAAGTCAATAATCCACTATCATGTGGGAATGTTAAAACTTAGAATTCTGCCTTAGTGACTAGAGATTTTCTCATGAAACTAAATTTTAAAAACAGTAGCGTCACCGTTTAACAAACACTTGTCATATATTTAAAAAATACACTGCCCGTCCAATGAACCATTGACACATAATGAATACATTTTTAACTGGACTGGGTAATATCCAGTCTAGCATTGTACTACTACGCTGGATATAATGGGCTCTTTCTAGTTTGTAGTCTCTAGTCTCTACTCAGAGAGCGGAGAATGCCAAATCAATTTGTCCCCACTGCTGAATACAAAATCAAATTTGTGTTCATTCACCAAAAGAGGGACCCAATTTTGATTAGTGGATAGCCAACCAAGTTCAAAACTACTGATAATGGAGAAAGTTTATATGGGTTTCCTCGAAAAATCTGCAGTCCTACATAATGTTTAACACTATAAGTTCTGAATGGCTGAGATTGCATGACACATCCCAACCCGGATGTACACGTGGACACCCAAAGGTCGGATGTGCTGGCCGACACCACGTAGGGTGACGAAAGCCAAATTGAGGAAATAAAGGATATTTGAATGAGTTAATGAGTAGGATATACAAAATTTGCACAGAGTAAGGAATTAATAAATAAATAACAGTTACCGTACGAATACGAAATACTGGAAATTTACAAATAAAGGGAATTCTAAACATCTTCATACCACCGGGTCTCGACGTCATCGACTCCAAGCCGCTAATCCTGGAGGGGAGCAAAACAGAAGGGTGAGTGGGCCATAGCTAGTTATTTTTGTAAAAACCTTTCCTTTAGAAAATAATAACCCCTCGCCGTAAAACAAGTACGAAGTTTCGGAAAACTGTTCTTGAAAACGTACTATAATAGTAGGTAGAAAGTCAAGGTAAGTACGGAAAATATACTTACCGTCCGAAACGGCAGGAAGCTACCGTTCGGCATGAAAATACTTTATCCAAAAGTTCGTAAAATAAGATTATACGAAAAACCCGTAAATCAAAAGAAGTATATGTGGCATCAGTGAAAAACAGAGATAAGTCACAATCCAACTATAAGGTAAACGCTCGTTTAGGCAGGGCAGACACACGAGTTCATACAGATATATTCTGTCATGAACAAGCTGGGTGTATAAATAATGGTACGCTCATGTACTACGATCACGTGAAGCTGGCGCATAAGCGCATCACACGAGTTCGAGTCGCCCATGCGACCTAGAACAGGCTGGTACCTACTATGGATCCATAGTGAGCGTATCGGTGCATGTGAACAATCACGTGAAGGCTGGTCCTGGCCCGGGACAGTACAATCAACATCGTGTAAGCCTCCCAGGTTGAGCGTGCAAAAACATGCCACGGAGTATTTTTAAATAAAACAAAGTGAGGTAATTTCCCTTTTTGGGATAACCTTTAAACAATCAATATATAAGGTATCCTCGGGTGCCATACCCGGAATACCAAGCGTACAACTATAATACGTGAAATACCAAGAGTACGCTACATGGGTACCAAGGTATAGAAATACCAACTTAATGGTAAACTAGGTGAACCCAAAAATACGGTAGAAAATTACCATTACCAAGGTTCACCCGAATACGGCCCAAAGCCGTCAAACGGGTATAAAAACCCAAGTGCGCAAGTAGGGAATACAAATTGATTCCCTAAAACCCCTTAAAATAGGGCCGGTTCGATACAAGTAATACACGTACAAAAATAATGCGGAAATTACCAACTTAATGGTATAATTCCCAAATGGAAATATAGGCCAAGGCCCATTAATTTTCATGGCCTAACAAATTACCGAGTCGAACTAGTAAACCGAGTAAATATCATGAAGTACGAGGTCTACTGGTAATACGGGACAAATACCAATCTAAAGTCATAATAATAATAATAAAGTGGGCTTGAAATAAGGTTTGCAACAAAGTAACAATAATCATCTTAAAAGCATAGTTAAAACCCAAGTTCAAGTTTAAAACATATAAAACATTTAATTTGAGTAAGGAAGGGGCCCACTCACAAATACCGAAGCCGGGAAGTCCAAACGTACGTCCTCCCGACGCCACGAGTCGCCAAAACCCAAAGTTTCCGGAGCAAATCCAACCCAACGAAAAACTCCGAAAACGAAGCACCCAAAATCTAACTGAATTGGGGCAACACACAATTGACCCAAAATCTTCATGCACCAGCCAGCCCACAAATCTCAATTTGTCCACTAGGATTAGTCGGACACGAAAGTTAGTCAACAGGTTCCGCCAACAACTACGCCTAGCGTCGTCCCCAAGGGAAAGGTATTTGATGAAAGATCATCCGTTGTGTCAAACTGACACCACACTCCAAAAATACGAAATACGCCAACTGAATTAGTTTCCCAATTCAGTGCGATTTCGACGCAAGTTGGTAAAGGAAACGTCCAAAGTTAAGCACTAAAACTACGCGTACCCGAAAACGCGACAAAACCGTCAGAATCAGAAAAACTACTCAAAACTGCGCACCAGTGACGTCGAGGTGGTATGACACAAGAAGAACTTAGAATTAAACCAAGAAGAAACAATACACCAAAGGTGTAGAGTTCGGAGAATTTCTCAATTCCAAAAGTAACATTCGAGGACACAAAGTTGGAGATCAACCTTGGCGGTAGTAGAATACCGAAGAGATAGCCAAGATTCAAGAGATTGAAGTATGATACCCAACCAACAGGTACAGAGTACGGAAGGAAGAGCATAGGTTAGTAGTAACCGTGCTCTGATACCAAACTGACAGGTATCAGAGTACGAAAGAAAGAACCAAGGTTAACCAAACTAGGCTTTGATACCATTCAGTCACATCCCGGACTGACTCCGCCGTAGCACGATATTGTCCACTTGAGGCCACGCCCTCACGGTTTTGTTTCTGGGAACTCACGAGCAACTTCCCAGTGGGGCTAAGCGAGTTTGGGCTAGAGCAATCCCAGGATGGGTGACCCACTGGGAAGTTGCTCGTGAGTTCCCAGAAACAAAACCGTGAGGGCGTGGCCTCAAGCGGACAATATCGTGCTACGGCGGAGTCGGTCCGGGATGTGACATTGCAAGTTGAGACAAGTAAGGATCTTAACTTGCAATCTCAGCCGCCCAAAACTCGTAGTGTTAAATACTACGTAGTACTAAGGCAATACCCGAATTTTCTACAATGACAGATAAATCATGCTGAATGTGAGTTTCTAATCGACTGGCATAATACAATTGATCGTCTGACCACTCACATTCCGCAACTATCATGCATGATCATAAATATGGCGTCTTGGATTGGTTTTGTGACATCAGTTTATGAGAACATAAACGGAGAATTAGATGGTTTGAAGTTTTAATAAAAGAAAATTGCTATCCTCCTATTCCTATGACTAATAAAAGAGCAACTGGTATGAGAATAGCTTCCCTCACATTTGATGTGCAATTTGGCTATTCATACGCCCCCACTTTGTGGACCCAAAATTTGGTTCAACTTTTTGATCGCCTCGCTTTCAAGAAACGTATGTTATTCTTTGCGTCGGTCCAGTTGCTCCCCCACGCACCCTACTTTACTATAAAGTTGAGATCGATCGGCTTCAATTTTCAACCCTAAACTTTTGTTAATTTCAAATTAAAAAGATGTTAACCCAATAACACATTTCGTATTAAACAAAACGGAATGTGATTGGTAAAAGATTGCTGGAATGTGATTGGTAAAAGATTGCTATCATTGAGGACTACATATCGACCTGTTTTTCTTTTACAAAGCGATATTTATAATTATTTTGAGCTGGAATAAAAAACGAGTGCAAGAGAGTAAATAAACTTTCAAGAGAATTGATCAAAATGACATTTTCTTTTACCAATCTTTTTTTTTTGTGGCTAACTTAACCTATTTTTATACATCATCCTACACTCAACCTACACTACTAGATCTACGTGACATTTGCTTTCACCGACCTTTTTTTAAAAAAAATTTATTATATTGAAAGGTTTCAAACCTTGAACCTAACTTATTCCTAACCATCATCTTACTTTCACGCTCACCATTGAGTTTAACGAACATTTGCTTTTAACGACCCTTTTGTTAGACAACATTACATTTCAAGTTGAACTAAATATTAACCTTTGAAAAACGGCAAGTTTATCAACAAAAAAAAGCTTCATTCATAATTAGCAATCCTCTTACAATGTAAACAAAGTATTCCTAAAAAATAAACGATTAGATTTGAACATTGAAATTTAACTTGTAAAAAAAAATATATCATTGGACTACAAATCCGAAACATTGACACCACATTGTAGTCACACCCCGTAATTAGATTGCATGCTCTTTTGTGTTTTGGTCAATAAAAAGACTGCAATGTGGACGACGAAAAATTGACATTTCGTAACTCACAAAGCCAATAGCGTAGAGAAATTAAACAGACTTTGCAGCCTCCGATAAAATAACAGAGTAACGGAATTGGGTGGGGTCTCGAATCGGAAAGAGTAAAAAATTAAAAATGGGTGGGGCCCAGATTGTCAAGAAAAGTTGGCTTGACTGCTTCCTTCCCTCACATTCCTCACTCCTTGGCGATACGCGTACCTGAAAATTAAGGGCCACCCCATCGCATGCCACCTATTCCACACCACCAAACCTATAAGAACGCGCCACGTCATTAATACCCCCTGGGCCCCTAGTTTATGAAATCTTCTAGTTTATCCATTTACTAATTATGAAAAGAACTTCCTTGGACATAAGATGTATGTGTTTTAGTTTTTCAATCTAATAATACATTGTCGATTTAGAAAGTTAAAATTCATGACAATTTGTTGTTTGTTCATACATTAACATTGTCACACTAATATTTTAAAATTATTATAATAACTATAACTATTCTCTAACGAGAATACATTTTGTTTATCTTTCAAACTAATTACACACTATTATGATAAACGATTAATACTCAAGTCCGTTTTAGACAATAACACTGACAACGTGTGATTTCAATTTTTTGAGAAGAATTTAAGTACAATAAGTAAGGTTTCTCAAACCAATAAAGCATTGTCATGTCATAGCATTAGAATACATAAGAAAAAAACTACTTTGGTCAAAATAAATTTCCTTCCTAAGGTCAGCATTAAAGGCAGCACTCCAATTGGCCAGTCGGATCAACCTAGACATGGAAACGGATGCAGGGAATTCCAACACCTGGCACCACCACCATCCATCTTCTATAAAAGCCCACCTTCATTTCCTCATCAGAAATCCCAATTCACATTTCCTCTCAAATCCATCTCTCTTTCTAAACCTCCACTTTCTCTCTCTAAAACCCTTAATTTCTCGCTCTAAACTCGCCACAGAGGCTTAGGCAAGAACTGGCTAACTCTCAGGAAGCTCTGGAAGACACTGATTCCAGCAATCAAAGGGTGGTGCTCGCCCTTTATGACGCCCTGAGCTCCCGCGACGTGGACACGGTGCACCAGATCGTCGCCCCAGACCTCGAGTGGTGGTTCCATGGTCCGCCGACCCACCAGTTCTTGATGCGCCTCCTCACCGGCTCCCAAAACGAATCGTTTCAGTTCGTCCCCCAGTCCATCGCCTCCTTCGGCCCCACCGTCCTCGTCGAGGGCTGCGACCGCGACTGCTCCATTTCCTGGGTCCACGCCTGGACCGTCGCCAATGGGGTAATCAGCGGGGTCCGCGAGTACTTCAACACTTCCCTCACCGTCACGCGCCTCGGAAACAACACCCACAACAACTCTCCCGCCTCCTCCGCTAAGTCCTCGCCGCCCGGGTTTTCCTCCAAGTCGTCGTCGTCGGCGGCCGAGATTACCTCGTTCCATTGCCCGTCCGTTTGGGAGAGCAGCGTCTCCAATCGGGTCGGGAAATCCGTGCCTGGTCTGGTCCTCGCAATCTGAAAACTATAATCCCCTGCGGTCCTGTGCAGTGGAGTCTAGTACTACTAAATAAGCGGGAGCTGAGGTGTCGTAACATCATTGGCTACCTGATACTCGTTATGGGCTGAGTCCTACTGTACTCTTCCCTTTTGCCCTTTTTTCGTTGTTTTTTTTCTTTTCGCAATTTGGATTGTGCGTGGTGCTGGTGTTGGGTGGAACCATGGGGTCCAGGCTCTTTTGGTCATATCCTGACGCGGCTGTAGTGGTGTTATGGTACTCTTCTATTTCAATAAAGACGTGTTTGATTAATAATCTTTGGAGTTTTTTGGATTTTAATACTAATACTAACGTGATTAGATTAAATAAACGTGACAAGAACAACTATATGTTAAGGCAAAAATATTATTGACAAAAAAAGGACAGAAGTAACTGAGGTCGAGTAAAACCTAGTTCCTCAGAAGCTGGGTGAGTCAGTGTGACCGTGTTGCACATAATAGAGAATACCATGCTGCCACCTCCATATCCACTTGTCGCTTAGCCGATAAATAAAAAGACATTTTGCTAGAATGATATATTTAGTTGTAAAAATGATCAGGTTTTAGTCACAATAATATATGGATCCTATATCAATAATATAACAATCACACAACGATAATATAATGACGACATTGTAAAAACTGATTATTTCTGCAATCAAATATCAAAAACTAATCATTCTAACTAATTGCCCTAAATAAAATTACCCAAGTAGCTATTTGATTAACTAGATTAGTTAGGTTACATTGAAGTACTTAATACAATCACTTATTGACGGTCATATATGATCGTTGAATATTATTATAATATGTATGACCGTTAATCGATGATTGTAAGTACATAAATGTATACTAGCCAAGCCCCTCCCCGGTTTCAGAGTTAGAAGTGATTTTAAATTAAAATAAAACGTTTCTTCATTTGACAGAATCATTAAAAATTGTTTTCCATACAGTGTGTTTGTAGTTGGATGGAAATCCAAAAGTTAATTTTAGAGTTAAGACGGTCAAATCAATGGGAAAAGTTCAAAACAGTTTTCAAACATCCATGGCAAAAGTTCAAAATAGTTTTGGCTCGGATCCCCATAAAAAATAGGGGTAAAGGTGACAAAGTCTCAATGCTTGCGTATGCGACTCAACAGTCAATATTATCACTTCCTAGTTTCGAAAAGGCGGCTTGGCTGGTGATTGTTGACCCAACGAGTGATTATGGTTTGTTTTAATTCTAAAATTAAGTGATAATAATTTGAACTTAGTAGGAAATAGGATCCGAAAATAAATGAAGGAGTAGTTTGATAACTATTCATTTGGCCAAAAAAAAAATTTATTTAGTTTTTAGTTAAAAAAAATTTTTAATTTAGTTTTTAGTTAAAAAAAAAAATTTTAATTAAAACTGAATTATGATTAATCATGCTCGAAGAAAAAGAGTGCGAGTCTTTTCATAAGGCATTAAATGCAACCAGCTGTATATTTCTTTGTTTATATTCTGACCGAGTGAAGTAATATTACGTGCAGAGTGAAAACTGTACATAGCGATATCCACTAAGTTGCAAGCAAGATTTTGCCCTATCAGAGCAGTTCCAGTGTTGTCCACCTCCCCCCAGACAATCACTATTCAATCTACCCCAATGAACAGTAATTGCCCTAATGAACAGTGTATTTCCCTGTCAATTGCTTTTTACATCTCCACCCCTACAATTAAATTGCCCTGACAATTGGCAATAAAATATTAGTATTTTTTATGTACCAATACTTGTAAAATCCAAATCAAGATGTCGTACATAATTAAAATGAAGATATCATACATTCACCCTATATATTTTACACATTTTACCAGGCAGTAGGCACCATATTCTATTTGATAGACTATATTCTATTGAGTTTCTTGGGTGGGACAATGCTTTTGGGAATTTGGAGTCTTGAACCAAGCGGCACCGTTTAGAATGGAAGCTGCTGACCACCGTCTACCAATTCAAAGGTCAGCCATTGAAGGAAAAATAGATTCTTGAAGCTCAGTATGTGTTTCCAATACTTGAGTGAGGCCCTAATTATAGCTTCAATCTCCTCAAATCAAACATCATTTCTGGTGTCACCATTACCAGTTTAGCCATCCCTCAGGTACTTCAATTTTTGAAGTCATCGACCCAGAAGACGAAGACGAAGACGAAGACGAAAGAATCGCCCTCGGGTATACTTCTTCTCTTTCGTCTCCTCAGCCACCACTGAGCAAAACCCCCAACCCTCCCCCGGTGGCCCTCGCTCTCCTCGAACTATCTCTCATCACCATTGAAATTGACAATTCTAGGGTTTGGGTGGATTGAAGGTCGGCATCTAATAATCCTAAAATCCAAAACAGAGACAGAGAGAGGAAATGAACCTGTCTTTTCGCCAGGCAGCAGCAGCAAGAAGAAGTTCACGTGAAGACGAAGAACCAATTTTCACGCGAAGTGCTGCCTACTAAGTCAGGCTGACGTCAGCCACCTCGGTGGCTTGGGCTGTCAATTTTCCACCGGCCTCTCCCCCGAGCTCCACACCCACCCAGTTAATTTCCCTTCTCCAGCCCAAACAAACCCCCCAGCAATTCCATCCACATCCCCCCAGCAATTGGCTGGGGTGGAACTGCTCTCAAGGGAAGCAATTTGTTTCACATGTGGAGAAAAATAAAGCACACTGAATATCCGATTGCACTTAAGATTTTGTCTATCAAATAGAAAGTTAATTTTGCCAAATAGCATAAGCCACGTGTGCATTGGATATGCTCTTCCTCTTCTACATGATCTTTCTTCAGATGCATGCACAGGGCCTGGTATTTTCCAGATAGACGTTCCTCTTTACGCAAAATCGGGGCTCCGAGGGGAAACGGACACGAAACATATCCGACCGTCGATCCCATCTTGTCGGAGTAAAATGGTTCAGATACGGAAAGAGAATCGTCACGTGTAAATCGTGTTCTTTGTTTTGTGGGACCAGTTTTATCACACCAGCAATTTGTGTCCATGGATTATTGGGCCCCAAACTTAATAATGATCGTTGATTATGTCGTATTCGTGCTAATAGGCCACAGTTTGCATGCAAAAATCCCTGCAAGCAAATTCGACCCGGAATAAACAAGTGTATCAATTAAAATAGAATACGTATTATTGCATTTATGGTTCTATCAATTTTTACGAAAATTTTATAATGCTCCACGGTATCTTGTATTTAGAAGTTTTTGGCTATTAAATTATAGTCATTAAAATTTTGAATTTAACGGAAGAACTCCAAAATAATGAATACTCAAAACATAAAACATAATAGAAATCTCTAATTTTTAATCTAAACAACCTCAAACACGATAATATATTGCCTGAAACCAATAATAATAATTGTACGTGAAAACTTTGATCATCTCATCATAATATGCCATGAAGAAATTTGATCATCACACAACGATGATGTCCTCATTTTAATCACTTGCACAATCTAACATGAAATTTTTCTTTCCAACATAATTTAACGACATATAATAACTAAAAGAAAATGATAAACACACACATTCTTTTTAGCTTTTCATGCGTTCTGTTTAATCTTGTCTTTTGTATTATGTTTAATTCATTCAATCTAATGATCAGAAATAAAGAAAAATGTGTTAGAAGCACCACTAACAATAGTGTGAGTTGTGTGACATTGTCATCAAGAAAGTTGAATGATTTATAAAATTATAATTTAATTAGGATGACATCAACCATCTACAACTACATATGAAACTTAGGTTAAAAGATGACATCAACTTGATAAGATCTCTCCTTTTCCTTCATTTAGTCTTCGATCAGCAGCTGCGATAACTTGTTTATCTACAATTCATACAAAATAGTAGACAAATTCATATAATTCATACAAAGAAATTAAGCCAAGATAACGGGATAGTGGGATGCACACATCTTTGTATGTAACCCTAAATTATATTTTATGGTTTCACCATCTAAATATTTTTTGCACGCCTTTTTTTTTTCTCTTTGCACACACATGAATATGATACAGCCCATCCTGAAATTTATAGTATTTTATTCTCGAATATGTGAAATGACCAAAATGCCTCCGATTAGGCAATGGTTGACTTTCGTGTCATGACATGTACGACCCATTTCTTAGCTTTTTCTTGTTTTACTCGTTGATACGAGCGCTTGGACGCGAACGGAGCGAAATTCGGAGTTCGAACAAAGGTTCTATGTAACGTTAATTTTTAGGGCATACTCGTAATTTTTACAAGAACCGTATTTTTGTAGTTTGGGCTTTGGGCTCAGTGAGCCCATTTCTTCCTCGTGCTCTCCTTCACTCTCCCTCTCTACAATCCTCCCTCACCCACACTCTATCTCGTTCTTTTCCCCGACCGAGCCAAACCTCGGTGGCTCCGCCACCTTTCCCCGGTAAACCAAGCCCCCAAACCACCATCATCGTGACCCGCTCTCCATGGTGAACCTGTCCCTAATCTTTGTTTCCTAAAAATTTCGACAACCACCACCGTTTCGAGAAGCTCTAACATGGGGCAAAATCCTCCGATGAATTTCCCGGCGATACTGGCCACGATCGGCATCGTGGTGACCACCAATCGACTCCTCGTGAGTTCTAGGATATTTCCCAAGCTTTGCATGCTTGATTTCAGCTTGGAAATTGTCATTTTCAGCCCGTGGCTTTCCTTCCACTTTCCGGCCACCTCCGACCACCAATCGGACTTCTTTTAGGTAAAATCAAGTTCCTTGTCTTCCTAGCTTCAATTTGACATATTACATGTGTTAAATGGTTGAGTTTTGACAAAGTTGTGTATTTTTTTAAATATTTCGGCGAAAAACCCAGATTCTGGCAACGGACAGCGGCCAGCGGCGGTCGGAAGTTGTAGCAACGACAGGAGAATTGATGTCAACAAACCCGGCCCTGACGTCAGTCAACCTAGTCCAAATCCGGTTGGACCGGGAATATTCCAAAGGTATATTCTTTTCCCTAACCGACGTCGTTAACGAAATATTCTCTAACACTGTTAGAATATTTCATTAAACCCTAAAATACTCCATTAAAGTTAACGGTACTCCGTTAACTTTAACAGCACAGGACTGGTGAGTGACCGCACGTGGCGGCGCGTGATGGCGCGTGGGACCTCATGGCAGCGCGTGAGGTCGTACAACGGCGCGTGACGGCACGTACGGCGGCGCATGGCTGCCTGAGGCGACTTATTTGGGTTTCGAACACCGAAACTCTTAATTTGAGTTCCGTACTCCGTATTCTTCGTAGTTTTCGATTAGTTTACTAAATATGATTGTTTTACTTTTTGAGTGACAACCCGAGGAGTACGAAGAGCGTACAAGCAAATGAATTACGACTACAGTCTATGAGTAAGCATTTCTTTCTAAAATTATATCTTACATATGTTTGTGAAATGAGATTTACGTTTATGCTTTGAAACGAATTTTAGACTTGCTTTGTTACCTTACTTGGTTTTAGAACTTCAAACGTTTTAGCGAATTATCGATATTTTGAAACGGTATTTGTGAATACCATTTTAGAACGTCTTACTACTCACCTTACTTTAGAAACGAGATACTTATACTATACCCCATTTAAGATACGAGACTTTGCCCATGGCATGTTTTATCTTATACCGCTCAATTAGGATTGCTTACACGGTGTCTATAGTACTGTCCGGGCTAGTACGAGCTTGACGTGTATGTTCACACTGCACCAACACACTCACTTTGGATCCATCGTAGGTGCCAGCCTGTTCTAGTTGTCTTGGCATCTAGAACTCGTTGTGATGCGCTTAGCGTCAGTTTCACGTGTATGTAGTACTCAAGCATAGATTATTACACCTAGCATGTTCATGGCAGAATATCTCTGCATGTGCTCGTGTGTTTGCACTGCCTACTGAGCGTACCCTGTTGTTTATCTATGATTTTGTAATTTACCGGCTTTCACTGATGCCATGGAAGATTGTGTTATTTTTGGATTTCACGTATTGAATTCCACGTGCTGGTTTCTTTTGAAAGATTTTATATTGACGTTTATTGTTATTTACCCGTTTTGGAAAATAATTACTTTTCCATTTTTATGCTAACTTTCATATTTATTATGTAGTATGATTTTGAGAATTATTACGGATTTTTACAGCGAGGGGTTAGTACTTTCGGAAAAGCAAAGTTTTGGAAAATTATTATTTTGCCCACTCACACCTTTCTGTTTTGCGCCCCTCCAGGTTTTCGTTGACTATGGAGCTCTTGACGTTGGAACGCGGTGGCATGTTTCCTCTTCAGTGTAGGAAATCTTTCCTTAGTAATCGTAGTGACTTTAGTACCTTCTATTCTTTAAATTTAGTTACCCTGTTATTATTTATTTGGTTCACACACACTTCTGCGCACTCACATTTATTTTATTCAAATTTTCCTTTTATTACTTTAAATTACACTTATTTTTTAAATGGCTTTCGTCACCTCACATGGTGTCGCCCAGCACACCTCGATTTTTGGATGTCCACCTGGACATCCGGGTCGGGATGTGTCAAATATTTCTGACAGTAAGATTAAATAAAACTAAAGACAAAATCATATAAATACGTGTTTAGGGGAAAAATATGTGTGCAAAAATTATTTCTCTTTATTAAAGCGTTCTATCAGCAGTAGCCCCACATCCACAAAATTAATAATTTTTCAATAATGAACTATTTCATTTTACTTTCGCTACGAGAATTCCACTTTCCTTCCCCTATTTTTTGAATAAAAAATATAGTTTGAAAGAACAAAATTATGCTCTACATGAGTATATTCTTGAACAACCTTTCAATTTGGGTGAATTTGGACATGGCTGTGAACTTTTAAGGCATCCAAATCCAACATTCGAAAGGATCTTGTATTAAAAAAAACATTCGAAATGATCTTATGTGGAATTTATTCCAATCTCCTCAAATAATATTCTTTGAATTGTCACTCTCAATCTTACACCAAGTCTTATTAATCAATCATAATAAAGGGATTAAGTAGCTGAACCCATGATATTCAGTATATATAGTAGAGAATGAGAATCAACCCGACAAAATGTGGTGCATACACCACTATTTACAACGCATGCATGGAAAAAGATAAAGACTTTGGTTTGGATTCGACTATAATGGTACGTATCATTCAATAATACATGTTTTATGTAAAATTTAATCATTGCAAAGATCCATTAAATCTCTGTATGCAAATTTAGCAGTTACTTTTTTAAAACCACTTAGTGATACGTCTTATGAAAAAAAATGTTTGGTATGCGCTGTTTTACTTTTTATGCATTTCCACCTGGAACTCACAAATTTTGTTTATGTAGGAAATGATGAAATTTTTAGGGGACATGCAAATTGCATGGTGATAATCTGATGCTCCTATTAGATAAAGACTACCACCAGCTTTTGTTGTTGACGCGGTCGATTGTGGAAATTGACTGATAATTTACTTGAAACACACATAAAAATTATCATCTTAAATATATTTTATCATATCACCATATGCAATCTAATTGATCATATACTAATGACTAGTTGGGTCACGTCATTCGATTATTCTTTATTTATTTTCCACTATGTTTTTGTTGTTTTCAATCATTTGGTTGCGCATTTTATGAGGTATGAGAAATGGTCAATCACTCAATTAATCAACTAATTGTAAGTTATTAATTGTTGTGCAGCTTTCTAGTTCTGAGAAGATAAGCAGACATGTCACATAGATATTTCTTTACTTGTTCACGTAAAGTAGTTTATGTATTGAGTTTTGATTCGGGCGATAATAAGGAAGAGGGGAATCGAATTTAGAACATCGGGTACAGGATAAATATATACTTTTAACTAATTGAATTACAAATTTTTTTGCAGTTTATATATCTGAATTAAGGATAGATGTTAAGTTAATTTAATTATCAAGTGTGCATATGTTTCTTAGTAACTATCTCTTTCATCACCGAATGTAACACGATGCTTCTCACAAGTTAGGATTCTACTCGTTAGATTATGAAGCTACCATAAAACGTACAAGCTCCTAAACAATTAATAGGCTACCGTGTATTCTACTCATGAAAGTTTAACATACTACTTATAAGCTTCTTTGCTTCCATTTAATTCAAATATTAGAAATAAATGAAGGTGTAGATGAGGAAAAAAAAAGTGTATAAAAATTATTTCCCTTAACATAAACACTACGGCATGTACCAAGTCTTTTCGTGTGATTTGATTCGAACTTGGGCAAATTAAGGTCTAATTAGTCTTGAAGACGGCAGTTAGGCTTTACATTTTATAGTTTTGACTAGTTTCACATTTTGCCAAAAACAAGTGGTTGATTATCCCTTAAGATAAGCATTAGTTTTCATCCTTAATTAATTAAGCAAGAATCCATAACGAAAAAGATAGAAGCTTTCGTTTAGGATAGGATTAGGAAGCAAATAAAATAAAAGCATAGTTGCACCTTGGAATGTTGGAATTTATTCCTTGCTAAATTACCAAGTTTAGGAACCATCTAAATGCGCAGCCAATGTACATGAAATTTCACCATACATTTGCCCACAGTGGTCTTTTGCAATCGCCAGAACCTAGTTCAAACAAAATTAGGGTTTCGAGTCCATGTGTTCCTCTTGGTCGCATTTGTGGTTGGAAAAAGATGTGCTTTGTTAATAGAAAAATTGGCAGAACAAGTGGCGAGATATAGGTGCTACAAAACGGATTGTCTAGCATGCTCTGGAATATTCTGCGCATTAGAGTCATAAATTGTTAAATCCTTAGTTAAGGATTCGTAATAAAATTTTCAGCAACTACGAAAAAATCGAAGGATGATTCCAAGGGAGGTGCAACCAAAACAACATAAAAACTAAAAGCAATTGTCTGAAAACAAGTCACTACTAGAAATCTCAACAGTACCACTGCTTTAAAGTGTACTTATTACCACTTACACACTATTTAATAGTGTTCAATGTTGTTTAGGAACCAAATTGGCACGGTACTACTTTATGTTGCTCAACGAATAGTCTCTATTCACCTTTAGCCACCAAAAAGGTCGGTGCTCTATTCACCTTTAGCCACCAAAAAGGTCGGATGTGCACCGATTTTTGCTTCCGCCTCCGATCACGGCAGTAGAAACGACTACTAGCACAATAGCACAACCACGACCAAACCCAACAACGAATCCCTAACTTGCAAAAACCACTAAATAGATATCCACTTCAAAAACTCCATAAACCAAATCACAGAAACCATAAGGCCTTGAAGAAGTATTAGATCACATTAAACTAATTAAAACTAGATTAAACAAAACTAATTCCCATGAAGAGTCATCCACATAACTCGATGGGGATCTATAATCTAACGGCCAAAAGTTCACGTTTGTAGCAAAAAGTTGATCTAACGGCCAAAAATTCATTTTTTTTGGGTTCACAATCATTTTTCATAGATGGAATAGGGAATTTTAGTGGACTCTCATGAAAGGGTACGATTTAGTTTTTGCTGCTTGTTACAAAAGGTTAATGTAAATGTAATTTCCTTCACCTTCTATCCCATCCACTTATTGATAGGTTCACATCAGCAAGGCCACGTCATTTCCTTTGTACAAAAAGAAGATAGAAATAGATTTGAAAAACACTTTTTGTTACGAACGAGAATTTTTGGCCGTTAGATCCACTTAACCTATAATTTAACAGTCAAAAATTTTGATTGTCATTTTTTGGATTTAGGAGAAGCCAAAGCTCTATGATTGTTGTTTTATTTTGTTCATGTGATAAAAATGTGGCTTACATGTTAACTAATAAACAAATCTCACACTCACCACGTTAATTTAAGAAATGATGAGAATCTCACACACCATGTCATCAATTTAAGAAATGATCAGACGGTCAAACAATCTGAAGGCATACAATGATTGGTTCAAAAATTTAAAATGAAATATGATCAAATTGAAAATCTCAATGACCCATTTAAAAAATCATCCCAAAATTTAAATATTGAGCCCAGATCAGGATCATCAAGCCCAAATATAGTTCATAAGAAGCCCGGAACTTTTGCGGCTACACAGCCCCTCCAGAACTTTTGTTTACGAAATTATTATTAGAAAATTAAAGGTCGAAAAAACTAGAGAACTCACCCCAAAAAAAAAACAAAAAAAAAATGCAGACACCAAACAATCTGCCAAATCTGAAAGTGTGTTGCAGTTTCGGATCCCAGAAGCACCCCACTCATGAAATCCAGATAAGAAACCAAACCCATTAAACCCAAAAGCAAATTACTTTGTTTGATTGATTGGTTTTATCATTGATGGGCAAGGCACTTCCTTCACCGACCCGATTCCAAGACTTGACCCGAATCATCGCTGCGGACAAGCTCCCGCGGCCCAGACGCGCAAAGCAAGTGTCCCAAGTTCGAATTTCGTCCCCGCAGACGCCGAAACCGGAGGGTCTCCGGGTCGACCCGGAGCGGGTCAAGCTGAGGATGGAGAGCTCCGAGGGGCAGAACCGGGTTCCGCTGGCCCGGGTGGTGTCGGACTGCGTGCGGCGGTGGTTTCAGGACACGCTCAAGGAGGCCAAGGCGGGCGATAGCTCCATGCAGGTCTTGGTGGGGCAGATGTATTGCAGCGGCTATGGTGTTCCTAAAGACCCCAAAAAGGTCATTTCACTATCTTTTGTCTGTTAAATTTGCAATTTTGTTGTTCATTTTGTAATTTGCTTCTTAGATTTGACTTATTTTTATCTTAAATTTGAACTTAAGCTTTAATGTGGGCATTGGAAATACTGAGTCAATGAAACCTTTTGAGTTTGTGTGTTCGTATTGGTAATCAGTTGGGTTTAAATGATTGAGTTAACTGCCAAGCATAATTAGAGTGAGGATTATTGTTAAATTCTAGTGCCTCAGTTTACAAAACTCTAATTCAGAAATGTATGGTTCTGTTATTCCCTGGTGTTATTGGCATTGCTACGAATGACGAAACCATTCATGAATGTGTTGCTCTTCATGCCTCGTTAGGCCGTGAATGCCGGCTTGTTTTCGCTTTTCTGTTTTTGTGGCAAAAGAGACTGGTTAATCTCGTCGTTGTTTTATGTTTATGCCACCTCGTTTCCTCCTTCTGAACTTGCGAGTTGTGCGGTAAATTAGGGGCATGCTTGGATGAATAGAGCTTCGAAAAGTAGAGCTTCGGTTTGGAAAGTGAGTGATAAGCCTCCAGGTACTATTTCTCACCCTCCGTCTTTCAGTGTTTGGACCGTTTTGGTAGTGACCTTATATGTTCCAATTGATTTCGTGTTGATCTCGATTAGGTTACAATGCAAGTGATTCCAACTCGGATGAATTGAAAGACGATGCAAAATAAGGTCGATTGTACTTTCCCAATTTTGATTTCACTTCTGAGGTCGGATTAAGGTTCTTCCATCCCACTTCTTTTGGAAGAGTTTATATTTACTGTTTCTTCATTCTCTACCTCATTTCAGAGCCTTCTTCGGTTTTTTTTTTTTAATTTCCATTTTTATTCTCTGAGATAAGTTTTGATATTTCATGATTGTTTTACCTGTCTTGGATTCGTTGAACCAAAATGAAATCAATCTTTTGTGCTAAAATTATCACGCATTTTTCATGATTGGTGTAAGAAAACAAATCAAATTGAATCACCAACAAAATAATATCTTGGAATAATGAGATGTAGGATTCTGTTTTTGCATAGTGTTATTGACATTGCTATGGCCGATGAAGAATTTTTCATTGTAAGAAGGCGAAAGACATGAACGTAGCAAGATCGCGAACGTTTCAAGACTATACTTGACAATAAAACACATGGACTTGGTCGTTACGATGACAAGGTAAGATGTATGAGTATATGCATACCTTCCAATTCAACATCGACTACGTTATTCACTCATTGCACGACGTACAGTTCAAAATAAAATCCTGCAGGTAGCTAATATTACAAAAGAAACAAGGTGCACATTATTGTACAAATTCAAATGAATTAAGCTAAAAGCCTATTAGGGAAAGTGCATTTTTGTACATTCAAGAGGCAATATCTCTTTTTTCACCCTAAATGGAAAAATCTTAGGTGGTACGTACCATTCAATGGTTGGTACGTACCATTGAATGGTTCCAGATTGATTTGCAGTGGGCTCCAAATGAATCTTAAATCATTCAACAGGACGTACCATTGAATGATACGTATCTAAATAAATCTACTTTCTTGCTCTTACAAACATAATTTGCTCTCTTTTTTATTACATTTTACAACAGTACGTCATTTGCCTCCACGCTTATCCTTTCTCCAATCCCATGGCTTCTCAGGGTTTGATGAAGCCCACAACCCAACTCGCTTCGCCCGAGCTTGTTCTTCCCACTGTCATGATTCATACATTGTATTAATTACAATGGGTTGCTAAAATTATGTTGTTTTACGTTGTATTAATTACACTTGATCAAATAAGATACGTAATTAATAGTATGATTTTACTCACCCTTGCAAATTCCGGGCGTTTGTCGTAGGCTGCGTAATGCCATGCACACCCCTTCTTCAGCATTACTTCCTGGATGAGATTGGAAACGGATGTCAAGATTCAAGACTTGTCGGAATTATATAGAAGACGGATATTAAGGTTACCTGTACAAATGTTCCATTGCTATATACGTCGCCTACGCAGCGTCCATAACGATCTTCCCCGTAGATAAGAACCCTCAAACACTTGCCCTGAATGAGCTTAACCAGCTCCTGTTTGGCTTCTTCTCCGTAGGGCATTGAACTCTCGGGCGCATCTATACCCCTGTTTTCTCTTGAAATCAATTAACTTTCACTAGGAGAATATGTTGCAGCTAGTTGAAATCATATAAGCAGATGATTTTACCTCAGTCGGACCCTATACTTTCGGGCAAGGACCTCCTCGTTTTGAATATTCAGTACCCTGAATGGAGGGGAAAAAGCAATTAGAAACCCTTTTGTGCGTTGAAAATATGATTAATTAAACGAAATTTATGCAAGTGGCATATGAATATCCAACCGGTATCCAGCATCAATGATTTTCTGGTGAAGTGCATCTGCCTTTGTATAGTTCCTCACAGCGCGTGCTTTTGATCTTTCAACGGCAGCTGTCTGCACCTCGCTCGGAACACGGGATGACTCCCCGGGATCCTCTGTGCTGACATAGACTGTCACTGTATCGCCATCGGGGATAGCTTTTACATCAACCTGGTCTCATCAAAACGAAAATCACCCATCAGAATTCAGAACTCGTATGCAGGCACTTGGTTGTGGTGAAAACCGAAAAGGAGTAAACATTTCTATTACCGGTAGCGTCTGGAACTCGAACTTTACTCCTTGAGGCAATGATGTCGGAACCCCAGCGGAAATATTGACCAGAGTATGGGGAAGAGGAAGGCCATAGAAAGCCAACAAGCCCTACAGATAAACAATCACAAAAACATTGCATTGTGGTTGTGAGAAACATGTAACAGTCGGAATTTTGTGGCAATGTACCTCAACATCCGCCTTCTGGTGTCTTTTCAGGGTTTGTATAACAAGCCTGGCCGCTTCTTCGGGTGTTCTTGGTGGCGGTTTCGCTTCCCTCCATGCCACAACTAGTTTTCGATACCTTTACACAAAGAAGTCAAATTCAGTAAACTATGGAGATAAATTTCTCAAAAGTCTAGTCCCTTTTTTTTAAGGAGATAGATTGCTAATCGCTTATTAATTACCAATTAGCTTGAGCCTTCTTGGACGAGACAACATGCTGATTGAGTCCTTCTGGGACCTTAAAAATCACAATAATAACAAAATTGATAAGCAAAAAAAAAGTCAACTTAACAAAATGCGATCAAAATTAACAAAATCCAGAAAGGTCAGAACCCAAAAATCATCATCCATTTACTCAGATTAAGCTTTTACCCACAAAAAGAATGCGAATTGAAAAAAAATATGAGCTGCATTTCCAACCTTAAGAACCAAAAAAGTGATAAAATGGTTCAATTACTGGTTAAAAAGTTACCTGAGAGGTGATCTCGAAGTTGTAGAGGTCTTGGGCAAGAGCCGAAACGCCGACAGTGGCGGCGGAGACGCCGTGATACCCAAGATATTCAGAGTTGTCCCCTGCGGTGGTGGGTTTGGAGCATTGCCCCAACAAGAACCTTATGAAGCTTCCCAACAACCCCATTTCTCAATTTTCCCAGCAATCTTCTGAGCCTCCGGAGGCTCAGAAGCTTAACAAAAAAGAAAAAGGAAAAGATTTTAAGGTTGATAGAAAGGAGATTGTAAATAAATAAATAATTGGTTTTTGGTTGAGTTTTGGTATAAAGCAAAACAGTAAATTGCCAATCGATGAGAAATGGAAATGGGGAGAGGAAGCAACGAATCATTGAACAGATGGACACGTGGCGTGTTGTGGTGGCGTTGGTCAACGGTTTAACGTCAGCATCCAAGTGTAGGATACCTTTTTCTTGTCCTGTTTATCTGTTTGTTGGTTACTGAATCATTGCTTATCTTAAAGTTAACAACATTGTTAACCCAAAAAAAAGAGAGAAAACAGTTTGATAATATACAACTTCATTGATCAAAGAAATGGATATTACATCAACAATAAAAGAAGAGAACAACAAAAAGAGTTCCTCTTCAATTCAAGAAACAAAACTGTTAGTGTTTAAAGCAAACTGACTAATAACATGAGTTATCACATTGGTCTCACGACGTTGCCAGCAACACGAAAACTTATGAAAACGTAAAAACATATCCTTAATCGCTTGAATCAAACTATACTCAGCATTTAGACAAACTTCATCATGTTCTTTGGCAAGGCCATAAAATCAGACAGGCACATGATAAAGAGAGAGAGAGAGAGAGAGAACATTGTATTAAGAAATGGCCGTGCAAATCGGAATGTGTTCATTGCATTTGTGAAGTATTTTTTTCATTTCGAGCTCACATGGTGGCATGTGTGAGCTCTGGTTTAATTAATTTAGCTTTGCATTTACACTATCAGACACCATTTGGGGAAGAAGAAGAAGGGGATCCATCCCTTCGTTAATGCCCTTCTATTGGAGAAAATCTAGGGTGCAATGCGAGCAACTATGTCACAATAACATATCCGCCCAAGACACACGCAAAAGACTTTCTGAGTTTCGGTCAACCAAAATTAGCCTTTGTAATTTTGAATTTAGAGGCTTTAGAGAGGTCTCCTTGGGTGTTTTTTGGACCAGTAGGTGATAGGCGCAGCTGTCTGTACCCAAGAATTTCTCCTTTTATTGTCACAGAAAAAATTCAGTACAAGGTATTAAGAATATTACGAGCAGGGATATATCTCATTGCCTATATATCATTAATCACTCTCTTGACCATAAAAATACATCACTCATCAATGATTCAAAATAAGAGGACATGCCCTAACCAGAGGTATATACCATTGTGTTTACAACAAGCAAGAGATTTGTAGACACAAAAAAAAAGCCTGGATAGCGTATTATTTGCACAGATCACCATTGTTGTCCATATAGGCCCAATCTTCACCATACCTCAAAAGTAAAAGGATTTCAGGCCAACCCCAATTTGTGAGGCCTGCAACACAAAGCGTAGTCCTGCCGGAAAAGTCTTTGCACACAACCACTGACCTTTTGTCTCAGCTTCTAACACTGGATGACAGCAAATAAAGAATGGCACTACAACGGGATCGAGTATGAACTCGAAATTACCAAAAAAAGGAAATGGAAACGTTGAAGGTGGAGAAACGAACATAAAATTCACGGTTCATCCTGCATTTCTGAGTGTGAACCGAATATTTACTGTTTGTCCCAACCAAACCCGGCAGCTTTCTTGACTTTTGCCGACCCTATATGCATGCCCTACCCTAGTTGCTTTCAAGCCACAAATCAAATAACAAAGTAGCTTTATTTACACCATGAAAAGCAAAGAATCCAATACCTCATTTCACTGCTGTTTATTAATGTATTAATGTATGTCTTTCACTTTGGATTCGCATCAAATAACAACAGCCCTTCTTTCTTTCTTCTTCTTCTTCTCCCGTTTGCCTCTTTCCACACTTCACAACAATTTCCACTTTTGCTCAAATCCATCAAAATTGAATGGGAAATGTGAGTAAGATCCATCTCAAATTGCTGAAAAACGTATGAATTTTGATTTTGATTGAACTAATGGAGCCGATTTTTGGTGTATTAGGTGGTGGAATTGAAGGTGGGATTGCACTGTGAGGAATGCATCAAGAAAATCTTGAAGGCCATAAAGAAGATTGAAGGTAATTTATGTCTACTTCATGCTTTAAACTACAGAGAGGAGCGTCGGGATCAGCGGCGCAAACGTGTGCATGACCTATGGCCGTTCTTGCTTCTATGGACAACCATAACCAGCTTGCGCGCTTGCACGACTGATCCTGACACTCACAGATAAACATTTCCCTTGAACCACTTCCAATCCATTTAGCGATTGCTTCTGCTCTTTTTGTGCTAGCAGATATTGAAACGTATAATGTGGACACACAACTCAACAAGGTCACGGTGACGGGAAACGTTACGACAGAAGAAGTCGTTAGGGTTCTTCAAAAGATTGGAAAGATGGCAAGCACTTGGGAAGGAGAGGAAGTAATCTCCTGAATCAGAATCCAATCGCATAGCATCTCAGTTGCTGGCAGAACACAAAATAATCAAATATTTCTATAGTTTCCATCGCATAAGGGGGACTCGATCTTCAATGCATAGATGAATACTCTTAATCCGCTGAGCTACATGCGGCTTGTAACTCCCTAGTAATCAGGCTTCACGCAGCCTTCAATTTTGTAATTTAATTTCTGTTAAAATAAAAATGCTCCTTCCCAGATTAAATTAATTGCTTTGCTTAACAAAATCAAATTTAGTCGCAAATTAGATTTACTTTATTGCTCAAAGTAAGTTACAAACGGTAGAAACACAAGTACATGAACAAACACTGAAAGCTAGATACATGCTTTATCTACAAAAACACTACATCAAAGCCGGTGATCCAGAGCCGCCCGACACGGTCTACCTCGGCTGCTGAATCGCCCTCGGACTCACTTTCACGTTCACAATCTTCGGCGCCTTTTCGATGTACCTCGGCGCCTCCGCCACGGGTCGGCCCTTCCGCCATTTTAGCAATCCCAACGACACCAGCTCTTTGTTCAAGTCCTTCTCTTCCTCCTCCCCCGCCTCTGCAGACCACAATTTTAAACAGTCAGATCGGAAACTCGAGCGAGTTGACTCAGATACTAAGGAAGTACTTCCGCTGCTTTTACTCGAAGTGCTTTTGTAAGAAAAATATTAAAATTGTTGTTCAAATTTTCCTGGAAAAGCACTTGGATTGCTTCCTAGGAAAGCACAAGTGCTTCTATGATCTAGAAGCACTTGTAGTTAGAAATGCTTACGCTGAGTGTTGGGGGAGTGGCTGTTGATCTCGACGTCGTCGAAGAGGGCGTCGATGTCGGGGAGGAGGGCAGGATCGTGAATATCGGGAAAGGAAGGGTCGTTTTGGGGATCTTGGAAGCGCTCCTGGAGCCAGTAATCTTGGAACCAAGGGGAGGACTGGACCAGGGCCCACCACTCGGCGGAGAAGTCCTCCACCGTTCGATACGCCAGCGGAACGAACATCGGAGCGTTGGGATTCAGAGTCGACGACATCGTCGTGCTCCTGGAAATCACGTCCATCGCCAGTTCGCTGTTTGCTTGCTGCTGTGAATCTCGAAACGACGTCGCAATCAAAAGAGCGAGAGTGAGAGAACCTGCAGAAGTAGAAGGTTGAACGTCAGCGGATAAGGATAAGAATAGAAAATATTTTACTATAAATAGGCAAATTAATGAGGAAATGCAGACAATTATTTATTTATTGTTTTGGGATAATTAATTAATTAATTAATAATTGAAAGGCGACAAAAAAGAGTGGTCGGTCACTGACTTTTGGTGTTAATGGCGACAAAAATTATAAAATTGGCCCACAGTTTTACTGGAAACCCCAATCCAAAACTGCTAAATTTGCCCACAGGCCTAGAAATTTCTAAATTTTTTTTGAGATATGGGTCGAGAGTCTGACGCAGGCAGGCCCACTGTTTTTTGTTTATTTTACGCCACGTGGAAGCCACTTCGGTCTTATCCGCTTGTGGAATGATTCTAGAATAAATCGGTTCATGTCATGGTCCAAAATTCTTAGCCGTTTGATACTTATTAGTAGTCATAATCATCGCATGACTCGATTCATTCTAAAAAATTCTCCACCTCGATTCTCACATCAACCATAATAGGCCCTCGAATGGAGAAATTTTAATGTCTGACCGGTTGGAACTCCTCCTGCCAATGATATAATGCAATGTGTGATGTTCTCTTTATATTGCATTTTATTCTTACATTGTATGATTAGCATGAATTGTAGAGAGTAGGCTACGGTGCTCGCAAGCATTGGATGCTTACACCGATCTCACCGTTAAAAGGAGGGAGGAGAGAGGGGGGGGAAAGGAGTGTAAGATCGGTGTGAGCATCCAATGCTTGCGAGCACTGTAGCCAGTCCCGAATTGTAGTTGCTATGTAAGTTGGTTTTCAAATTGTGGTTGCTAAATGTAGTGCCGGGTGGGCACGAGTATCGTGAAAAGTTAAAAAAAGTCGATCCAAATTGTAGAGAGAAAAATTCGAATTCATAATCTTTAGAAAGAACACATTTCCTATTGCTAATGTGACTATGTTTTAATTATCATAATATCCAAATAAAGCAAAATTGACTAGTTCTTCTTTCTAGTGCTTCATTAGTTATCGCAAAATATCTAGTATTTTGAGTGTTTTATTAACAATTAGATTTTATTTTTTATATTTTAAAATAAAAATTAAAAAATTCGAATACCGAAGCACCCAAGAAAGTTCTTTAGTTATCGTCATCAATCACTAGCTTGCAGTCATATCACTATGCTCTTTAAAACATGAGGTGATTGAGCCCTTATAACCTTGTTTGTCAAAAACCGTATCACACGGTTGATAATCAACGGGCCCTAGTAACAAAACAATGTGGACTTATTATTAATACTTGGAATAGTACCTTATATTTTGGTTAATAAATAAAAAAATTATAATATACCGCAGTTTTCTCAAGGCTCGAATTTAGATTATCTATTTTGTAGGATATAGATCACCGGTAAAAAATGTAAATTCCCAAAATATCAGCTTCACCTCCCATTCCTCTCTCTCAGTGTGTGTGTATGTGTAATTCTTGTGTAAGGTACCTGTTGCATTCACTTCTTCTTTCTTCGTTTTTTCGGTTTCCTTCGTTCGTTCTTCCTTTCTTTTTCTTCTTCCTTGAGGTGCAAGCAAAAGGTAGAGCCAGCCGAGATGGGCATGGAGATAAATGCATTGGTTGGAGATATCGAACGGGCCATAGACAATGTGAGTTTGGTGTGCCAAGATCCCCACGGCAGCATTTCTTCCGGCGGAGTATGGCGCCAACACAACCCTCTCAATTCCTCTACAGCTCTTCTTCTGCTGCAGTTATCCGCCATCGCCATTGTTTCCCAGTTGATCAATATCTGCCTCAAACCCATGGGACAGTCCACCGTCGTTTCTCAGATGTTTGTACGATTTCAATCTCTACAGTAACAAAGCTTATACCTACATTTGGACACCATTTCTATACGAACAAATTCGCCATGCCTTTTCTTTCTTTTTTTCTTTTTTTTTTTTTAATTCAAAGGGTAAAATTAAAAGGAAAATTAACTTGGAATTCAGCGTGTATCCTTCCGTACGAAAAGAAGGATCATTATGTAGCTATATATTCCGTGTGTATCTAACAAATCGAAATTATGTGTACCTTCTCCAGGGTGGTGTAATATTCGGGCCATCGCTTCTGGGGCACAAAAAGGAAATCGCAGACACCATGTTCCCGATAAAAGGCGCTCATGTGTTTGAAACAATTGCAACATTCGGCCTCATGTTCTTCCTTTTTTCAATAGGAGTGAAGATAAATGCAGGCAGAATGATAAGGCCTGAACGAAGAGCGATTGCCATTTCACTTTCGATGTTCATATTCTCCTTGGCACTCCCCTTATGCCTAACCATGACGATGAGAAAATATGTCGCGATGGACGAGACCCTTAAGACGGCTCTCCCCTCCATAACTGTAGCACAGGTTTTATCGAGTTCCCCTGTGATTGGTTGTTTACTAACCGAGCTCAAGCTAATGAACACAGACCTTGGCCGCCTGGCCCTCTCTGTAACAATGTTTTCCGATGTTGTTGGCATCACCATGGTTGGGATTGCCATGGCGGTTTTGGGTAACAAGACAAAAATGGCGGTAGTTCCAGCTTTTGAAATATTAACAGCAGTACTTTTTGTTCTTTTGATTATATACGTGTTCAGGCCAACAATTCTATGGATGCTAAACCGTATAGAGGAAGGGAAATCTGTCAAGGAGTCATATACCATTACCATTTTCCTGTTTGTTCTTGTGTGTGGATTTCTCAGTGAGCTCGTAAGCCAGCATTACTTGCTGGGGCCTCTACTGCTTGGCTACGTCGTGCCTGAAGGTCCGCCTTTGGGATCTGCATTGGTGATGAAGTTGGAAATTTTGGCTACAGGATTGTTCTACCCAAGTTACCTTGCCAATAGCGGGCTGAGGACGAACATCTTCAGGATTAATCCTCGGTCTGCGTGGATTATGGGCGTTCTTGTTCTCTTTTCTGCCCTGGTGAAGATAGGAGCGGTAATGTTACCAGCAACCTATTTTGATGTGCCTGCGCATGACGCTTTTGTGCTCGGCATCATCCTTAACGCAAAAGGCATCACTGAGCTTGTTGCATTCAATATTTGGAAGCAAGCTAAGGTCTGAATCTCAATCACTAATTTAAACTCTCTTTTTCTCTAATTGTTTTCAGCGATGCTCACCTGGGATGATATGATGAATCTTATACAGGTTCTGACTGATCAAGAATTCGCACTGTCCGTGTTCTCAGTGATGGTGATGACAGCAATTATAACACCTTTGATAAAGTTTCTTTATGATCCTTCAAAGAAATACGCAGCACTGAAAAGAAGTACTATCCAGCATTTGAAGCGCGAGTCAGACCTCCGAATCCTGGCCTGTATCCACAACCAGGACAATGTCTGCACTGTCATAAACGTCCTGGAAGTATCAAATGCTACAGAAGAGAGCCCTGTTGCAGTCATAGGCCTCGTCCTCACCGAGCTTGTGGGGCGAACCAACCCTGTTCTTGTGGCACACCAACCCCGTGACAACTTTGACAACAATACAGCCATGTCCGGCCATATTGTCAATGCGCTGAGGCAGTACGAGCAGCACAACGAAGGGCGTGCCTCCCTCCAAGCATTCACTTCCATCTCACAGTATATAACAATGCATGATGACATTTGCCGGGTAGCATTGGAGAAGAGGGTTAACCTGGTGATCCTGCCGTTTCACAAGCAGTGGGCAGTAGATGGCAACATTGGGACAGTGAACCGAGGTCTCCAGTCCATGAACATGCAAGTCCTCGAAATGGCACCTTGCTCTGTTGGAATTCTCATTGACCGCGGACTGCTAGCAGGGTCGGTGTCAGTTCTAACCAGCCAGTATATATTCCATGTTGCTGTGATCTTCATTGGTGGTGCAGACGATGCGGAGGCACTAGCCTATGGCGCTCGCATGGCAAGACATCCGAGCGTGGATTTAACAGTTGCCCGGTTCCTTCTCTTTGGTGATGAAAACAGTAAAGAACGGAAGCGGGACACTGACCTGGTTGAGGAATACCGACTAGCTAATGCAGACAATGAGCGGTTTGTTGTCGTAGAAGAGGTGGTAAGAGATGGAGCAAGATTGTCTGCTGTTATCAAATCAATGGTGGATTGTTTTGATTTGATGTTGGTAGGCATGCACCATCAGGACTCCCCGCTTCTTTCGGGGCTTGGTGAGTGGAGTGAGTGCCCGGAGCTTGGAATCATCGGGGATATGCTTGCTTCCCCGGATTTTCGTTGCTCAGTTTCTGTACTAGTGTTGCAGCAACAGAGAATAGGAGGGAAACCAGTTAGTCGGAATCAACCAGTTGACAAAGAACCGCTAATTCACGATGCACCACCTGAGGAAACAGTAAGAGGATCCTGGACAATTACAGTTAATGAATATGATAGAAAATAGAGTTTAGAAACTCTTCCTTTCTGGTATTCTTCTTTTCTTTTTCAACTTAGCCCCATTCATTTTTCGGTAAATGATATTATTTTGGGGTCTTTTTGTACTTTGTTATTTCAAGAGTAACATAATGTAAATTTTCTTAAGAAAAACAAAAACAAAACCAAAACTCTAAACAAGGGAGTGTCATCATCAAAAGATAGAATTTATATCGTCATATCTCTACATGCTAGTACATTCACAAAAAAACCCTTCGACAAATGATCAACTCCTCTTCCTCTTGAAGCATATGGCTCACCTGCAAAGTATCAGTCTCTGATACTTAGATTAGTTCCGTAACATCTGGGGAGAAATCTTCAAATGTTGACAGCACCATTTGAAGAGAAAAATATCTCTGCTAGTCAAGGTTTCTCCATTCATTTTGTTTATGAGATAATTTCAATCTATTTTCTTCCCAAGTACCTCCCTACCTACAGATTAGATGAGTTTCGGAAACTATTCTCACGCACTGAGCATTTAATTCTATAATACTGCCTTTATAATCACCAAAATTGACAGAAATGTATTACATTAAGGAATTTACAGCAGGGGATGTAACTGAATTGATACATGTAAAGCAAAGGACCAAAATTCGTTTCCTTGAGATCTCTCCCAGCAGATTTTAAGGAAAATTCTGCAAACTAGTGTGAAGATCTAAAGTGGGAAAAATATCACCTCATTTACTTTGGATTTCATCTACACTTGTCTCCTCAGTGTTATTACATTCCAGTGCTGGCATTTGGTTAGTAGAATCGGGCATTTCTGGCATTTGGTAAGAGGATGACTCACTCTTCCGAGATTGCAGTCCAGTAAAGCGTGCAAGATCAATCCATTGCTGCAGCAGTCAAAAATAAACATTGAAAACGACATTGGGCGAAAAATTGATCTAACTGCATACAAATTAAGTGAGTCACGAGGTTTGCAACAAAGGCAAACAATAACCTAATCACAAATGGAAAGAGATCCACATAGTTTATGAAAGGTTTTTATAAACAACAGTGCACTACCATTAATCTACATAATTACAAATTAATACAATAATGGGATGAGCCAGATTCTCTAGACACATACATACATAACTACAAATTATTTTCTAATGACGTTCTGAAAAAGATCTGTATCTTCCATTCTGACAAATATACATTCTCTAAAAACATAGCGCACATAATTACAAATACAGTAACGGGATGAGCCATGTATATATGCTTCCAGTAAGAGTAATAATATGGTTGCTATGGCTAAGTTGATCTTTGAAAAATTAAAGGAATTTTAACTTGCAGAATATCAAGATGATTCTGACCTGAGTTCCCCAATATGAGTTTATTGTCCGAGAAACAAAAGACAGCAGATTTACAAGTAATGTTTGAGAAGCGAACTTGTCAGAAAGTCGATGCTCTATAACTCCAGCAATAATCTGCATCAGAATTAAGACATGATTAAGAATTTAAGATGTATAAATATGCTTTTATTTCGTTATATTGAAGAGAAAACTTGTCCTAGATAATCTTTGGATGACGTTATGAGCTTCATTTCGATTTATAATCTTCAGATGTCCTACAGGTTGTAGCTGGCTTCACTTCAAAATGAAAGAATTTTTGTGGGCATCGGTTTCACGAGAATGTCGAGATATACCCATTTTCCTTATTCATTCTCATGGGTTTCACCATTAATGTAAAAAAACTGTTTCTCTGTATCCATATTTATTCTCAAAAAAAGAATAAAACAAGAAAACAAGATTTCTTTACCTGATAACGGAGATTTGCTGATGTTCCGAGAAAGGATGAATAAATTATTGCTGTTTTAAGTATTGGAGTTCTTTTCATTTCCTGATCGCTAACCAGAGTTGGATTAATGAATCTGCGAACAGCAAACAGACCATTTGAGGCAGCAACAGCCGCAATGCTTGAAATGAATCCAACACCAGCTAGTTTTAAACCACCCAGAAACACAGATGCAAGTCTATAATTGATACTCCAATCCTTCCCCACAAGATTCTTCTGAAACGCATTATCTGGGATGGACCCAAGGAGACCCTTAATGGCATCCATGCTATCAGGTTCGTTCATCTCATCGGCATATGAAAGGAATGACAATGTTGGGGCGGGAAGCCACACCGTAAAGAAATCAACCACTGATCCCCTTAGAGTATCTGTAATAACATAGTCCAGCTCTTCAAAGAAATTTTCTCTGCGCTTCTCATACTGTGCTATGAGAGTAGTAGTTAATGATATAGCTTCTTCTATAGCTAATCTATTCAAGAATTTAGGATCTGCCAACAATCTTTCCCTGAAACCCTGCACGAAAATGAGCAATAGTAAACTTGTGTGCTCTTCAGAATTCGCTTCACTGTCATCAATTGGTTTTCACCTTTCTATCCGATAAAAATATGACAAACTATTCTAAAGATCAAAAGTTTCAAATTCGCACACCTGGAAACGTTGAGTGAGTTCTGCAATAAGAGGATACTGCTCCAGATCAAAGAAGTTCTGTAATACCTCTGGAGATACCAAACCAAGATCCAGTCCTTTCTGAAGGTCCTGAAAAGCATGCCACAGTTTAGTGTTCTCGAGAGATGGAAAGCAACACCATTAAGGAGAGTTTTCAAAAAGCATATGTAATGTGCAAAGCCAATACATAAGACACCTCACCCCTGTTACCCAAATGTCATTTGTTTTGAAATGATCCCTCTTTTTTCTTGAAAGTTAAAAAATGGCAAAGAATCCTACTGACCTGTGGAAGGGCTTCTCGCCTCCTGCCTGCTGCATTCATAACTCGAGCAATTTCAGCGCGATCAAAACAATTCCTGCTGCAGGTTCTGGCAGCAGAATACCACAGGAAATCAGCAACAGGAACTTCTCCCTCTCGTCGTATGTGCTGTCTTTCAGGATCAAGTAATATAACTACTTGGTTTTTCTTTTGCAACTTCTTTGAAATTCTGGCTGGCAGTCCAGTCCCTCTAATCCCATATTTAACATGGCTTGCACCTGTCACCACCACTAGCATACCCCTTGCTCCTCCATCCGCCATGGCCTTTAAAATAATCTGGGACATAGTATAATCCTCAACCACTCTTGCTTGCGCAGAAAGATACGAGCTTGGCCCAAAAGGAACATATTGACTCGGGGAATTTGAATCAACTGGTGGTCCGTGTGTGATAGAAGTGAAGCCTGATATGAAGCCTGAACCCGCTGGAGGAGCATACGTTTTGCGATCAGCCTTTGAAAGCCCACTAATTCCCTCTGCTTGGACAGTTCTTAAAACCTATGAATTATTCACTCATTAACCTACTTCACACACTCTGAATTTAAAAGCGGCATCAAACAAACTTACAATACAACCTTAAATGATCACATTTCTCATGTTACCCAATTTTTCAAATTTGGATTATAGGCTAATACCATCATGCATTGATGCTAGCTGGTTTAACTTACAAGAAGAAAGTTTAAGAGTACCTTGAGTGGAGTTCCACAAGCCACAAGCCGAATTCCGTTATCCCGACAGTAACTCAGGAGAGGCTCATACTCCTGCCAGCGTTGAGGTGGCCAATGTGATGTGTACGACTTCAAAGCTTCTCCATCTATGCTGTGCCATCATATATGCACAGGCATCAACATAAGCACTACAGAAATATACATGCCAGTGTGAATTGTAAATCGCTTTCCAACAACCAAAAGTGCTTCTGGCAGCATTTGGCAAAAGATCTAAAGTGCTTCTGCATCATAAAAGTGCTTTGTGGAGAAGCACCTCCTCAGGCACTTAGATATGAAAATTTCAGCATGCATTTAATAAAAGCACTTCTTGCAAAAGCGCTTATGAACAGAAGTGCTTCCTAACCTTTTTTCCATGTACTGATTGAGCTGGTCCTGCAGATCACAAGGAAAAGCTTCAAGAGCCAGAGACAAGGCTCGCTCACTCTCCAAACACCTTTTCCCCACATTCTTCACAATCTCCAGCTCCAATTCTTTGTCGTCGTGAATCGGAACCTGCTCGGCTTCGCCTAAATACACAATCCGAGCATTCATCACCTTCTCCCACACCTTGCTCTTGTCCTTCCCCACCGCCATTGGCTCTCCGATCGCCGACGCGTCGTATATCCTCGACGTTATCGCATCCTCCTCCTTCTTCTTCTCCTCAGCTCTCGGTACCGGTACCGTCTGCGACGGTGACGGCGGCAGCGATGCGGACGGTGCGTCCTCGGCGCTCGCCACTGTCGATTTCAGAAACCACGCGCCCAACGCCAGCGTCGGCGCGAGTAGCGCGTGCCGCCTCGTATGGAGCGGGCCCCGTCGAGCTTCGTCGGAATAATCGGCATGTTCTACTGAGCTACTGGTATCTTGATCGGGAATTTCGGACTGGTTTCGGCGGAGAATGACGGAGATGTTGGTGCGGTGACGTTTACCGTATGAAACTCGCCGGAGAACGTGTACTCCGGTGATTAACTGCCGGCGAAGAGAGAGTTCCGGCGAGGCTCGTGGAGGAGATGTTACGTGGAGTGGGCCAGTTGGGGCGAAGCCTCTGTTAGTGTGGGGCTTCATTTTTGTTTTCGCGGCGAGAGAAAATGCTCAACTGTTCAGTCCCAACATGGTCTCTCCGAGAGAGAGAGAGAGAGAGAGAGAGAAGCTTTTCTGTTCGTTATTCGCTAATTTTTTTGCGCGCCTTCAATAATTGGGTTTTTCTTTGTCACATAAATTCGAAAAATATTTGGAAAATACTTTTTTGGATCGTAAAAATATATCAATTTTATCCAACAAATTTTGGGTGGTGCCAATTCGAACAAGGGGTTTAAGAAACTTAGAGAATACAATCCTCCTATGAAATCATTCTTGGCCTTTCCTTTGTCTTAGTTTTTGTTTTCTTCTTGATTCTTAATCAGGACGCTGAGAATAAGACATCAATATAATTTCGTTAGCTACAACAGATGGAGAGAACAGATGTAGTCTCTCCCTACGCTCGAGATGAGGATTGAAATATATCGGTTCCTACGATAAAAACTAAAGCTAAAAACATTTTAGATGATTTTCAATAACATTACGCGGCGGTGTAACGGTCTTATCCAAGAACTTTGGATTTCTGAAAGATGCTTACCGATAGTACAAAGCTGCTTTTAGGAGAAAAGTTTCCCTCCATAAACAAATTAACTACCACTAGGCAGTAGGCACTAACACGAAGACAATATGTCTAACATAACCATAATAAAAGCTCAATCGAGTTATTGCTTGATCGATCTACAGCCAATTTTACTGACCAGAAATATCAAAATACATATCGCAAAACAAATTTGTCCTCTAATGCCACAAGGTAAAATAGACAAACGATGGAAAGAATGACTCTGGAAAACTGCAAGCCTCGGAGCTCTTCAACAGCGATTACAGGACAGCGATAAGGGGGTCTCCGAAACCAACAGCTTCTGCAAATCATTAACAATCCAAATAGACAAATAAGAGAGCCTTCGTAGCCTTTTAAGTTATAAAGTAACAGTACAAAGCTTTGACATTTGTATTTGTAGGGTTTAGATTAAGTTCGCAATATACTACTGCATTGAAAAATGGTAATAGTAACTATACCTCCGTCGTTGAAGAGGAGCTTCAAAACTTCTCCACCCACATCAGTCTGCTCAACACATCAAGATTCCGTCATGAGAGATATGTCTATAATGAAACACTTGGCATTAAGGGAACTGAAAAGGAAAACGTACCTTCACAGGAAGTTCGGTGCCAAACTGATCCACATATCCGATTACCTGTCCTTTTTTGATCAAATCACCCTGTAAAGTTTGGAATCAAGAGAAGCCAGACTGAGGTTATGTTGCCAAGTTGGTTATACAAAATGTGACCCTACATTCATATTCAGTATTTGGATAAGGAAATCAAGATTCCGAGACACTGTTATGATACTTAAATCCTAATAGCAGTTGCAATGAAAGCACCCACAGAATCGGTAGTCCAGAAAATGGGACTTATTTAGACTTGATCTTATTACCAAAAATACAATCTTCTAGATAGAAATGTATATTTACTAAGCAGTTGAAGTCTTGATTTACTCAACTAAATGAGGAGTTTAGAAGAATCCTCTGGGAGTACTGTATTGTATGTAGAAATCTTTTTTTAGATAACGTACGAATGGCATATTAGGTGAATTTCCGATTAAAATTATGGCAAAAAAATTTTTAAATGTTGAACCAAGCATAGGTATGCAACTGATACCTCTTTACAGATAGGAGGTTGCTTCTTTCCTTTCACCGTTCTTCCCCTGCGGAATGAACCAACCTGGAACCAAGAAGAAACGAAAGATGAAAGTGAACCCTAGATGCTATATCGTAGTTATTGTCCTGGACAAAGTAAAAGAATCAAATTGTTTCTCGGACATAGGAACAACACATACTGTTGGAGAAGAAACCAGAGCATATCCATTAGCACCAGAAGCCTCCAAGGCTGCTAATCTTGATGACTTGTCTACAGATACGTTTGTAAATGGAGTGATTTTTTCAGAAGATTTTGGTGGTGATGCTGGAGGGGGAGCAGGAGTTGAATCCATAGGTACAGATGGAACAGGTGGTGGTGTTGCTGGCGAGATGCTAGGCACTGGAGCACTGGTGACTGCAATATTCCGCTTCAAATGCATTTCAAAGTCTCCAACCTAACAGAGATATGCATGACCAATCAAAGAAGAGAATGTAAACTACAAACAAAAATTTGCTGATGACAATCAACTCTAGACAACCCAGTAAAACAGTAGAAGCCCGAGAGAACTAATGAACTTTTAACCAGGTGTTGAATCCATGATCTACCACTACAACGTTTTATTTATGTCCCCTATGCCTTAACTCCATGGGCACACTAAAAAATGTACTCATCATTACCTTAACATATTGAGTACGCAGAGCTTTTCGGATTCTTAACAAAAACTGACTTTGTTTTTACTATAAAATGCATGCTTTATGTACACATGAAGCAACAACAATAGATTTTTCAAGAGTGCCAGTTTGCTTGATGGGTATTGATATTTACCTTAAGTTTCAGTTCAGCAACATCAGTCTCGTCACAGACTTCTAGCATCAGTGCCTGATGATAAAGACAACTATGTGTCAAACCAGAAGGTTGTGCAAAAGCATTAGAGGCAGCATCAATATCAACCAAAAATTGTCGATACAATTAGAATCTAATACAATTTTAATGAATAAGATAGGAGCATAGTTGGAGCACAGTCAGGGATAAAGCTAAAGCATGAAGTATAAGTTGACTGAATTTATACCAAATTCTCAACGTTCAAAAGCAGTTGAGAATCTTGCATCAAAACGTTTAAGTAACAATTTGCGATATCATAATATAAGAAGCAATCATAATCAAAGAAAGATTTAGGATTACTTTCAGTATAACCATAATATATATTATGATTAATTTCTCTGTGTGAATTGTTAACGTACAATACCTTCAAAAATCTACTAACGAAGGAAAAAGTTAATTATGCTTCATCAACAAAGAACAAAGGGTCATACAACAAAATCAAGGATTCAATTATTACTTTTTTGTTTATGTAGAATTGTAAATATTCTCACCTCAAATCCACTAGGAAAAATTGTGGGTTGGGTAGCTTTCTCGGATGGGCCTTGTGGTTTACTATCTGCTGAAACTGCCCAACATCAAATATATTTAAGATGGAAATTAATAGTCTTACTGAAGACTATGAAACATTGACATATTAGCATGCATAAGCACATTTCAAGAAAAATGAAAACCATAGAAACAGAAACTAAAAAGAAAGAAATCAAATCTAGATGTAAACTATATTCTCTCAACAACAAATTTTATCTTCACATGCAACAATGTAACGGAAATCAAGCTTTATAAATATCCAAGAGAAAACATCACGAGTTATTGATATTGATTAATTCAATTGCACTCATAAATACAAACTTGCTAGTTACTGAGTATTGTATAGACATAAACCTACCGCTGGAATTTTCACTCTTGGTAGCTTCAGATGTCTTCACACATGATACTAACACTCCCTTTCGCTTTTGTGAAGAATAAATGAACTTCTCACTAACCATCAAGCCTTGGAAATATGATCTACTTGGAGTGGGCCTTCTGGTATTGTACACAGGGAACATACCAGGCTTGTCAAGCAAGGACCGGACATGGGAAACTGTGCCTACGGAACCTGAAATTTGACATTGTCTTGTCAGAATCCAACCATGGATTAAAGTTCAACAATCTTAAAATAGTTTGCACTTCGTAGAGTAACGTAAAAAGATTATGCATATACGATTTCAAATCCTTCATAAGCATGCTTTATTATTCCAAACACGATGGTTTCATGAATTGATAAAATTGAATAACTGATTACATGGCAATATGTAAAACTGTTTCACACAACAACGAATATTATAACAATATTACAAAAATTGTCATGTTGCATTCAAACTTCAGCATTCAAAGAGATATGGCATGTATAAGCCTTTTCACGCGGTATATCTTTTGGATTCGCTACTCCTTTCCGAATGAAGCAAATGGCGGTTCAATTCAAGTTTTATCACAGCATTTGAACAAGTTTCAATTCAGCATGCTTTGTTAAATTAGATCCATTCAGCTCCAGGGAAAAAAAAACGATGTATATGTTCGTTATCCTCAACATAGATATCCGTGCCGGTTGAAGATAACAAGAAAACAAAAACTTCACCAGATCTCAAACAATTGGAGCCTAATTTCTTACTTCAACATCCATATTTCTTCAAGCATTACATTCCCGAAAACAGTGTGGGCCAGAACCAGCTAAGCTTACTTCTCCAGGAACAATCAAAATAAACTCAAATCTTCCATTTCTTTTCGAAAATCCACAAATATTCGATTCCTCATCTAACAATTCATTCAGAAAATCAAAAACTAAGACAAATAAACAGGATAAATTGTTTTTCGAAAAAAAAAAAAAAACCAGCTCAAAGTGTTTAACACTAATGCTTAAGCTTCTAACATATACAAATATATACAACTTTATATCATGTATGCATATATATCTATGTATGAATGAACACAGAAAGAGAGAGAGAGTTACAGTTGAAGGTTGGGAGAGCGGCGGCGGACTCCATTGGCGGAAGGAAAATGCAGACGAGAGAGATTTTCCGGCGATTTGGACGAACCAGAAATGGTGGAATCGGGACGAGACGGGAATTTATAGAGAAGTTTCGGGGGTTAAATCGAGAGCTTGAAGGAAATGAAGCGTCACTATGCGGTGTGTTTGGTTAATCACAGTTGGGGAGGTTGATCTTCGAAATCTCCGCCTCCCTCATCAGTTTCTCCGTTTAAGTTTTCACTAGGCGTCGCTAACTTGCGCCGGGGCGTGCTCCCTCTCACGTGGTAGTTATCCGTCGCTCCTTCACCGAGGAGGTATTGAGTGCGGCGGGTTGCAAGACTACAGATGTGCGTCTTCCACGTGGATATCGTGTGATCTCTGATTTGCAATACGGTCGTTGATCTCAGATTCACTGGCAATGGGCTTTTGAGACGGTATGGGTGGTCTGTTACTTTGCTTGATCAGGCAAATATTTTCTCTTAAGCCCAACATAACCTTGGTCCGTTTATACAATGGGATGTATTGTTTTTTATTCGAACTTGAAATCTCTTTTAATAAAGTTAAATAAAGCTAGGACCAAACTGATAGCTAATTGGTTTATATGAAAAGATTACATTAATTTGAAGTATAAAATGTGCTCCTCTCGCTGCATAACTTTGGTCACTCGTTATCTTATATCTCTCAAAACGAAATCTAATCTCAAAAATTCCCAATAAAAATTATAGCACAAGAGACTAAACTTTTGACAATAATATCAAATGCAAATAATTTGGAATATCATATTTGAAAATCCAAATGGTTACACTTTGGGTATAAAATGACTTGTAAAATGAGTATACATGTCACGCCCACACCTGGGGCGTGACAATACATCAAACGATTGTAATTGTTGGCTCCAAATAAATTAAGCAATTGTAAGGGTGAGGATTTCTCTAAATTCCAACCTTCTAGTTTCAGTATAAAATGTTTTATGTTTGTTAGGCCAATATGTTAACCAAATCCAACCTCTAACTTCCCAATCCATTGTTCTTCCCATGGCAGCTTTGTCCACCTTCCAAACCACACCCTCTCCATACTCATCACCAGCAAAAATGACCCCTCCTTGCCTAGTGAAAGGCCTATAAGCACTAGAGTATCTGTCTTTGAACCAAGCCTTAGGGTTGATCAATTGAAACTTTGATGGCTTAGAAGAGAAGACCTCTCTTCCATCCACACTATCATGAAGAAACCAGTTCAAATTTGCGCTATATCCGTACACGGATTCCTCGAATTTCCAGGGCTTCAAGCTCATTGTTATGGTCTCGCCAGCTGATACCTTGAGCGCCAAGTAAGGGTTTGGGGGTTCGAACGAGCCTTCTATGCCTCTTTCCTTGCCAATCTCTCTTGCGGGGTTTTCAGAAGACTTGCCCACCGAAACGCTTAGCACATTGGTTTGTATAGTTGGAGTAACTTGTAATGAAATTCTTGAAGGGAAGTGCTTTTCAGATACCCCCGCGCCTTGTTCACTCATTAGTCTCTCGTTCACAAGACTGATCACATCACACCTGTTGTTTTTAGAGTCAATGATCAATTTGGAAATTTTTTTGTTAATCTACATGGTTAATTAATCAGTTCACGTGTTATAATATCAGTGCAAAATACCTTATGTTATCAATGTTTAGCATCACATCAATCCACCTCTCTTGAACCATGACGTTGTGATTGAATTGAAGCACGCCCTCAAGCTGGTGGTAGTTCAGAGAGAATTGCAGCCTTTCATCAACAGAAGGATTGCTGGATTTTGCAATGTCCATGGCTATGAGAGGACAATATAATTGGACTTTCCACAACCCAAATGTTGAAAATCCATAAGAGAAGAGTGGTGATGGTGTTTTCATTAGGGTTCCCTGGGTGGCTTGGATCTCAAGAATCCAATTAGTGATTGCAAGATTTAAGGACCTCATCCATTCCTCTTCCAAATTGGATCCTAATAACTTTATGAGAGACTTTGATGCTTGTCTTGACCAACAATTAGCCAAGTAATTCTTGAGAGTACTGAGGCACCCCGACCGGAGACCTGCGGGGGCTTCGTAGATGCAAACAAGGAAGACGAGCGTGACAAATGAGAGGTTAAAAGCATCGCCGAAGTTGGCAATGGAGTCGAGTTTGAGAAATTTGATCAAGAAGTTGTTCTTGTTCGAGCCGTAACGAAGGACGTCTTCAATGAAATTGACTAAGAGGCTGGAAAGAGCTTCTTGAGTTATTAAGTTGGTGGATATGGGGCTAGATTTGAGTTGCTTTGAGGTCCAAAGAGAGATGGGGAGATTGAAGTCTGCAATTATAGCAAAAGAGAGAGTAGGGTTTTGAAGATTTTTGGAAATGGAGAGTTTGAGAGATGGTTGGGATGAACTGGAAGAACATATGGATATGGACATGGAAGGTGTTGGCCATTGAGCGACCGGTGGGAGGGTTTGAATCCAGGAAAATATGTCAGGAAAGCCACAAGAAGCCATTGAACCAAGCAGATTAATTACAACTAATTAGGTTTAACTAATCTCCTTCCTTCTCTTTTAATTAAGGACTTCAAGCATGATGTCCATTTTTATAGACTTCTAAACACTTTCCTTCAACGGAAGCAGAATTGAAAAAAGCAGATTCTGGAGTAAGGAAAAAGTCAAAAGTAAAAGCATATAATTGGTTGGATATCGTTGGACTGTGGAAGAAACTTTTGGATGGAAAGTTTTGCAAGAAAAATGCAGTTGATGTGTGGATATATACAACATATATAATGAATCCTTTAATTGGTGCATGATTAACTAAGAAGAAAAAAAAGTTGGTTAATTAGTTATATACTATGAATGCAAAGTGGAATCATTGTAGCTAATGGGATTTGACTCGGATTACATTAGGGTAGGGTGCATAGAGGAATCGATCTTGATTGCAAGCCAACAAAAGCAAAAATAATGCAAAGAGGAATCATCGAACTTTCCTTAATAAAGTAGTTAATTGTCGTGTATGATAGAGATTACTCTTGGTTAATTACAATATATTGTCAACAAACTAGGAGCACATTAAACTTATGCAAGCTTGTATATATTACTGAATTCAGTTGCATAAACGTTGACGTCTGTTTATAATAAAAAGGGTGTAGTGCATTAATATTATATTGATAATGTCGAAAATGCATTAATAACATGTAGCTAGGTATTTTTTTGCTACAACTACCGATGAAGTATCAATCATTTTGAAATAAAAAAGCGAACTTGTTCCATATGGTTGAACTAGTTCCGATTGTACACATACAATTAGATGTTTATCTATTGTATCATGTAATTAGTCACGAGATTAGAGATAAAAACATGTTTGTATACAACTGATGATATGATAAATTTTCTCATTGTGAATGGCTCACCTCTTTCTTCCTTTCTTGCTAGATTATGTATTCTTTTATGATTAATTGGCTGTACATCACGATAGCAGGAATGTGGTGCAATCCAAGCAAAGCTTTATCGTATTTACAGAAAAAATTGTGTGCAAAATCATTAGATTATCACGTCCACATGTTATAATAGAAGTGAATGATCTCACGCTTGTATAGTTGCTTAGTGTGTGTAATAATTTGGAATGTCTTTTTGAGACGTACATAATGTTTGACAGAGAATATATAGTTAGATCCGAGATGGATGAGATATGAAGTGCATGCATGTATTTTAACTAGGGCAAGGAACTCTCTGTGGCCTCGTTTGGTACGTCGTATAGCGCACCAGATAGTACTAATAATCCGGTCTCGAGTGTTTGGTGTGCTTCGTACTAAAATAATCGCCCGACTATTTAAACCGGGCCCACCATTTAGTACCCCTCACGCCGGACTAATTATACGCCCAAAAACCTCCGTATAATTAGTCGGGTCCATCCCTCTCACTCTCACTCTCTTGGTCTAGCTTGAAGAAAAATATTTAAATTACAAGTTCATTTGAGCAACACTACTTAAGCATGCTATTAACAAATTAGAGGTTCTTAACTAGCATATTAGTACTCAAAAACAAAACTTTGCTCATGACTTTTGAAGCCTAAATGTTGTGAATCAAGACACAACTCAAAATCACATTAGTAAGTTGTAACATTCAATACTTTTGTAGAATCTTCTTTGCATGAGCAAAGGCTAAATACCCAAGATGGCCTTCAATCTCATCTTGGATGAACGTCTTTGCTTGGAGGAGTTGTGGTTGCACCTTGAATCAAATTGAAGGTTACCTATGTACTTCGTCTCCTACGAAGATCAAACATTTCGTAGTTCTTGCATTTGATGAGGATTTGAGTGAGTTTGTATGAAAAACAAATTGTGTTCTTCACACACCCCTAGGGCCGACCAACACAGTATAAATAGTCGATATTAGTCTGATACTGCATCAAACGCCCGACTAATTTAGTCAATACTGTCCGATGACAGATTATCCTATCCGACTGAAATAGTCAGTCCAGTCCGAGCTGCCAAACGAGACCTGTGTGTTTCCATGAAGGATATAAATAGCGTGCTGCAGCATCCGAAATTACGTGCAGCCTTCCAAGTCATATATGGAGAATAATTAAAATGCTTTTTATTTGACGTGAGTTGATCAAAGTTAGACCAAACCAAAACTTAACCAATACCTAAAGAAATGCGTCAACTTATGTTTGGCCTAAACTTGTCCAATCCATGCATCGACCCAGTTATATTCCCATTATATATGCAGGAATGTGAATATATTCTCATATAGTCAAGACATGCCTAACTGACTTCTCCAACACTATTTATTACGTATGAGAAATATTTTTTGGTGTCATCGGTAACACCTTTACAGATCCAATTATGTTATAATAGTGTATATTTATGAAAGTATACAATATCATCTTCAATGTGATTATCACTTCGCTACATGATATTATCAATTCGTTCATGACACATATATCTATTATAATATGTGAATTAATATCAAGTGATGGCGTGACGATCATATTAAAAGTTTTTCCATGCAATGGTGTTAAGATGACAATAAATATTTAAAAAATCTCATGTTACGCATGGTACATGCATTAAAAATAAACACTATTGTAGATGGTGCTCATCAAGTTGGTGGTGAACTCGTGTTATATTATAAGTCTATGATATATTAACTTTGTTATCATCCAATCGTATTATAATACATAATAACATAGATTAATAAAGCTATATATAACACATGAGTTTTGCTCTCCTAAGCATTAAAAAACATTTAGGCTCTTGCCACAGGTTAGTTTTTTTTTTTTTAAATTTAAAAATTAAATTATATTTATGTTTTAAATCTAATTACATATATTTTAATAAAAAAATAAAGAAAGAATAATTAAAAAAGGGTATCGCTCACTCATAAAAAATGATACGTGGAAAAGAATCATGCTATAACAGTACGACCAATAGTGTGGGAATGAATCTTTCAAAAAAAACAAAAAATAGTGTGGGAATGAAAAATTTCTTCACATTTTGGGCTGTTTAGGTTTGAGCCCAAGATTGATAGATGGGCCTTCCCTGACCATGGACTAGCTAAGATTAGATAGCATATACCTTCATACACTAGATCCCGCCCTTTCCTCATCACCATCGGCCATAACTAAATTCGCTCCAATTAAACAGCAATATTTGCCTCTTGTCCCTCGTGAAATCGAAAACATCCCTCCAAGACACCCGCCATCCCACGCGCCAACAATGGCCTCCCCACCGACACTCCCGATCTCAACGCTCAAACGACCGTCGGCGCCCAGTCGCAGCCTCCCATCGCCACGCCCGCCTTCCGGGCGTTTATCTCACGCTTATCCTCCTCCGTCCGCCACGGCTTCTCGCAGCGCCGCCCCTGGTACGAGCTCGTGGACCGGAGCGCCCTGGCTCGCCCCGACTCCCTCACCGAGGCCTACTCCCGGATCCGCAAGAATTTTACCTACTTCCGCGTCAATTACGTGTCCCTACTCACCCTTGTACTCGCCCTCTCCCTCCTCACCCACCCGTTCTCTCTCATCGTCCTACTCTCCCTCCTCGGCGCGTGGGCCTTCCTCTACCTGTTTCGAGCGTCCGATCAGCCCCTCGTCATCCTCGGCCGCACTTTCTCCGACGCCGAAACCCTAATCGGACTCGTCGTGTTGACCGTGGTCGTCGTCTTCATGTCCAGCGTCGGCTCGCTCCTGATCTCGGCTTTGTTGATCGGATTCGCCATTGTTTGCGCGCATGGCGCGTTCAGGGTTCCGGAGGACCTCTTTCTCGACGATCAAGAGCCCGCCAACGCCGGATTTCTCTCGTTCCTCGGCGGTGCCACCTCGTCCGCCGCTGCCTCCGTCGCCGGACGTGTCTAATTGAATCTCGGCGCAAGCACGTTGCGGATTTATGGCTGTAAAGGTTGGTGAGGCCAAATCTTTTTTGTACTGATCTGTGCAATTGATAGGGTTAAAAAAACTTAATTTGATTGCGGAATTTTGGAGCGGAAATTATAGGGTTTCATGTAGATTGGATCTGAAATTTGTATTTCTGTTTTATTTATTTAATTAATTTTCAAGATGTAATGCTACTTTCTCATTTAGTCTAATTTTGATGCTGATGAATTTAGTTATTGATTCATTTTTATTCTTCTGATTATTTGGTGATTAGTGCTTATGAGTAATTTGATTTTCCAGATTCGCATGAATAATTTGTAATTTTGTATAGAACCGGATGAAGGTTTGTTTGTTGAAGATTAAGTTCATTAGAATTTCTCGGATAAGAAAAACTTGAAGCAGCAATGTATTTGTTCATTGTTGATGTGTTATAGTTTGACAATAGGTATTACTTATTGAAATGTGGGATGATAACAATATTTGATTGGATTTGGAGCTCCTCCATTGATGACATGGTTGGAGGGTGTAATGGTGGTTTCGATCATGGCGGGTTTCTAACATCGTATGTTGATAGAATTTCATTTCATTATGATGATTAACTAAGAGCAAACTTGTTTAGTTTAGAGTTGATGAAACCAAACTATTAGTAGATAAGTGGAGCCATTTTTATGAGGGGGGATTTTCTTATTCATTGGTTTACATCGTTGATTCATTGTTAGGTTATGGAAATAATTGTTAGCTGCACTTGACTTTACTCATTAGTTTTGTTTTGATTGGAAGTTTTCATAAGGGGGGATTTTCTTTAACGCGGGATTTGAGTAGTTGGTCAATCAACAGAATGCAGCCGGTCAACCGGCCACTCTCATCCAGCAATTTGTTCTTATTCCGGCACTAGTACTACGGTCTAGTATTCCTGACTACTTGTAAGTGGGAAGTTTCAAGTTCGACTCGTATATAACTAGTTCAACAGTTGGTCCATTGTGTGGCCAAATCCCCACCCCAATATCATAATATCAATAATGCTTGTTCTTATTCGTTTGCTTGGTTGATTATGTCAATTGGTTGGCTTGGTTTTTTCAACAGATGAATAAAATGAATCAAGCTGCTATTACTCAACATTTGTTTTTTTCATCTGTTTTGGCTAATCAACAACTATCGGAAATCAGGTGGCACTACACTCCGGTAGGTCTCCCTCGGTGTGTGGAGAAGTTTTCACATAGAAGGGATGCTCTCTTGTCACTAATTCACCGCATGGCAAGGGTCCAATATTCAGGATAAAACTTTTATTGAACATGTGACAAATGTCTATTGCACGGGCGACTTCACTGGAACTATGTCTTGGTTGCACGAGAAAACCTCACGTAGAGTGGGACCAAAATTGAGGAATTCTCATTTTCTGTGAGTGGTGTCTATTTGATGGCGTGATTAGGCACTAATTATGCAGTTTGGGCCAGGCCGTAAATAGAAATCAAAGTGGACTTCTTGGTACTTCTAATTTTGTAAAAGCCCAAAGGAAGGGAACTCATACTACAATTCAATGATTTCCATCGTTGTGACACATGATGAATATCTCACTCCCAAACAGAAAGTAAGAGTAGGCTACGGTGCTCGCAAACATTGGATGTTCACACCGATCTCACTGTTAAAAGGAGGGAGGAGGGAGGAGAGAGTGAGGGGAAGGATGATGAGATCGGTGTGAGTTAAAACGAGAAAAGGATATATCTTCTTCTTCTATCTTTTCTTTCTGTCAAAAAATAAATAAAAATCTGGACCACCTCATTGGTCATTAGTCATTACTCTAATGGCAATGAAGACGACTCTACTTTTTTGAGGGACCATGACGTGGCCTGTTGCCATTGGCCAATGAGCTCAGGCCAAAGTCCTCAAATAGTCAAAACCTAACATTTTTCAATTGGGTTCCAATCCAACATGAATGATGAAATGAAAGGTAATGGTAATGGACCCCTTCTTCATCTTCCTCTTTCATCACCTTCATATATCAATCTCGTGGGGTCTTACAAATCCAAGTTACCATTCCATCCAGCTATTACCTAATTTTGTGTTTTGCTTTTTGGTAAAAAAAAATTGGAGAAATTATTAGGTACGATGGGTATGACCAGCTGTGCCACATCATAAGTCCGCTCAAGGTACACACAAAGGAAACCTCTTGCATTAAGTTTTACTAAAATAGGTACGCATAGACCTGAATGTAGGAAATATATGACAAAACGGTGGCTGCACTCAAGAATCTCTCTTGAAAGAAAGTGAGATTCTTGTATGTCACTAGCGATATATCGTGATGTGATCAAGTCATCAAAATTGCTACTAGAATGAACATTGGGGATAGACTTTTGATGTCACAAATTATACACAATTATGTATTTATCTTTTCCATCGTCATGTCACGTAGCTGCATACAACCGATGAAAAATTCTCTCAACACATAGGACACCAATCACCTCTAGTAATTTATTTATACAAAAAATAGTGTGAGAGAGAAAAATTAAATCTAAAACCTCGAATGCATGAACAAACGTTATTTTATCACTTGAACTTCGAGCTCTTTTCACCACGTCCCCATAATTTTACTATCAAACTCGAGGATCAGGGCAAAACAGTCCGTTGACAAAAATGACATAAGAATTAAGAAGTTGCCGGATGCAGTACTAGTTGCTGCAGGCTTTTGCACCTGACGATGTTTAAATGGCGGGACCCACCAGAGGAAAAAATAGCCGTTGGGGAGGGAGGAGAGGAGGAGCCATTCGAAGCAATAAAAAAGACCCCAACTTCAACAAGTTCAATTCAACCTTCCCACCTCCACCTCCATCCACGAGATCATCGAGATGTTCAAATTATTATACATATATATAATTATATATACGCACATATACATATACATATATATAATGCATGGAGAAGAGAAATATAAAAACCCTAGCCATTGCCATTTATGAATTCAGCAATCGAAACTAGCCGTTAGGCTTTTCTGTAAGAAGAAGAGCGTCTGCCACTGCCACCCACATGGCATTTTCTCTCTCCACCCAATACAACAGTAACAATCAAGATTCTCTCTCTCTCTCTCTCTCTCTCTCTCTAAACTCTGAGAACCCTCACGTGCCCTGTCCCAGTCGTCGCTAAAACACCCACCTCTAGGCTCTCAATCCCACCAACTTCTTTTTTCTCCTGTTCCATTCCCTCCCTCCCTCCCTTTCTCATCACTCTCACTTTCTCTCTCTAGAATCCAACACAAACAGTCCGCCATTGTTGGTGCTCTGTTTCTGATCATGGACAGCAAAGATCAAATCTTTCCCACATTTTCGGACTACCCATCTCAAAATTGGCGCCGGATTTCCCACAAGAAGAAGGAAAAATGGAAGTTTCTTCTTCCTCCCCAACCCAAATGCGCCCACTTCCTCCTCTTTCTCCACCTCCTCCTCTCCTTCTGCCACCCGGCCCGGCCCGAAATCTGGGACGGCGTCATTGTCACGGCGGCGGACTACCAATCCCTCCAAGCAATCAAGCACGAGCTCGACGACCCAAAGGGATTCTTAAGGAGCTGGAACGACAGCGGATACGGAGCCTGCTCCGGCGGCTGGGCCGGAATCAAGTGCGCTCAGGGGCAGGTGATTGTCATCCAGCTTCCCTGGAAGGGGTTAGGTGGCAGAATCTCCGAGAAAATCGGACAGCTCCAGGCGCTGAGAAAGCTCAGCCTCCATGACAACCAGATTGAAGGGTCAATCCCTCAATCTTTAGGGTACCTTCCAAGCCTCAGAGGAGTTCAATTATTCAACAATAAACTTTCTGGTTCAATCCCAATTTCTTTAGGGTTTAGTCCTCTGCTTCAAACCCTTGATCTCAGCAACAATTTGCTCATTGATAAAATCCCAGACAGCATTTTTAACTCCACCAAACTTTACAGGCTCAATCTGAGCTTCAATTCACTTTCGGGTTCTATCCCGGGTAGTCTCTCTCGCTCACATTCCCTCACATTCCTTGCTCTCCACCACAACAATCTATCCGGCTCGATCCCGAGCTATTTAGGCCAGTTGAATGAGCTTCAAGAGCTTGAACTTGGAAATAACCAGTTCAATGGAGCTATACCGAATGAAATAGGGCGGCTTTCGAGAGTTAGAGTGTTAGATTTTTCTAACAATGCCATCAATGGAAGCTTGCCTTCTAGCTTCTCTAATCTCTCCTCGCTAATCCAGCTGAATCTAGAAGGAAACAACATCGAAAGCGAAATCCCGGAAGGTCTTGGAAGCTTGAAAAACCTCTCTGTTCTTAACTTGAGGAGCAACAAATTGCAGGGTCCGATTCCTGCAGCTCTTGGCAACATTTCCACGCTTACCCGCCTCGATTTGTCGCTGAATAATGTCAGTGGTGAAATTCCAGCTTCTCTTGCTGGTTTGTCACATCTTGGTTTCCTCAATGTTTCTTACAACAATCTCTCTGGTGCTGTCCCCCCTCCTCTCTCCCGGAAGTTCAATTCGAGCTCTTTCGTCGGGAATGTTCAGCTGTGCGGGTACAGCGCTTCAACTCCATGCCCTTCCGAGGCACCGTCTCAGAGTGTCCCGGCTCCAGGCCCGGAGACTCCTAAGCGCCGCCGCAGACTTAGTACCAAAGACAAAATTCTCATAGCAGCAGGAGTTCTTTTGTTAGTGTTGTTTTTACTCTGTTGCATTCTGCTCTGCTGTTTGGTAAGAAGAAGAGCTGCATCGAAAGGCAAGGATGGCGCAGGAGCGGCGAGGACTGGAGCTGAGAGGACCGAAAAGGGGGTTCCGGCTATTGGGGGAGAAGCTGAATCCGGCGGAGAGGCTGGAGGAAAACTGGTGCATTTCGATGGGCCAATGGCTTTCACAGCAGATGATCTTTTGTGCGCAACGGCAGAGATTATGGGGAAAAGCACTTTTGGGACTGTGTACAAGGCCACATTGGAGGATGGGAGTGAAGTTGCAGTGAAGAGATTGAGAGAGAAGATTACGAAAAGCCAGAGGGAATTCGAGGCGGAAGTGAATGTGCTTGGGAAAATCAGGCACCCGAATCTCTTGGCTATGAGGGCTTATTACTTGGGACCTAAGGGAGAAAAACTTCTGGTTTTCGATTACATGCCGAAAGGGAGTCTTGCAGCATTCCTCCACGGTGAGCATAATGCAACTGATTTTAAATACTGCGTTTTGCCTCGATTTCAATTTTGGTTTACTGTGTTTTTGCTTTTGTCAATTTGTTCACTGTGTTTGATTTCGTTGCAGCTCGAGGGCCGGATACTCCCATCGATTGGCCAACAAGAATGGGAATAGCAAAGGGCATGGCAAGAGGTCTCTCCTACCTCCACGGCAATGAGAACATTATCCATGGAAACCTCACATCCAGCAACATTCTACTTGATGAGCAGACCAATGCCAAGATTTCAGACTACAGCCTCTCCCGCCTCATGACGGCCGCTGCCAATTCAAATGTGATTGCAACCGCCGGAGCACTAGGGTACCGAGCCCCAGAGCTCTCAAAGCTCAAGAAGGTCAACACGAAAACTGATGTTTACAGCCTTGGGGTGATCATATTGGAACTCCTAACAGGGAAGTCTCCTGGAGAGCCGATGAACGGTTTGGATTTGCCGCAGTGGGTTGCCTCCATTGTCAAGGAGGAGTGGACTAACGAAGTTTTCGACTTGGAATTGATGAGGGACGCGTCTATCATTGGTGACGAGCTGCTAAACACACTGAAACTAGCTCTGCATTGTGTTGATCCTTCGCCATCGGCAAGGCCGGAAGTTCAACAGGTTCTGCAGCAACTAGAAGAGATCAGACCCGAAACAGCTGCCAGTTCCGGCGACGACGGAGCTGGAGCCCCTTCAGCAAGTGAGGAGTGAAAACGGATTCCAGAAAAAAGGGGTTCGGTAGTCTAAGATTCTTTCATTCTTGAATATTAATTTTGCTTTTGTTACACTTCATCAGTGTCTGTAGATACAGTTTTTCTCTCTCGATTAATTTAAGAGTTTTGCGATTTTGTTGATCGTTCTAATTCTATTAGCCAATGAAAGTCATGCTTCCAACTCGCCATTTCTGATATTCAAATCTAAGACCTCTTACCTACAAGTGACCGTAGTGCAAAGTGATAGTGCATACTTAATTATTATGTAAAAATACAGCGTTTAAGTAGTCCTCCGTGCAACCGCATATGAATCGCGTGTGCAATCTAGTTTATCAACGACTTATCGACAATCATCGAAAATTGTACATCTCGCCATCAGAAACGACAGAGTTTGCCCAACAAAGCTAACTTTTTAGAGTGGGAACAAAAGGCATACACACGCTTTGCTAAAGTTTCACATCGAATTGATCGAATTAATTCTACTTTAATAATTGATGTCTTAATCATATTAAGCCTCTATTTGTTCTTATTAATCCGCTAAGATGCTGTGTTCGATACTTGTATGCAAGAAAACAGACCCTTCTCTCAAGGCATTCAAATGAGTTACTCGACATTGACGACAGTTCCCCACCCGTAACAATTTTGTTATTTTACATCACAAGTTAGTATCCATCTCATCACCGATATGTGAGAATTATCGTGTCGCATGATGAGAGAGATACTAATAGCGTGATCTACACATGGGGTAGATATAAGAATCTCTAGTCAACTACAGGTCTGCTCAAGTTTGGATCAAACATAAATTCTTTGCACTATAATTGAAGGTTAAAATAGTCTTCTGAAGCCTATTTTTGGTTGGTTAGGATGAAAGTTTGTCGGGGTATATCACAAATGGGATGTAACTAGTGTACATGCACGAAATAGAGACACCGCAGAATGAAAAGCTAAACACGAAAATTTTACAGCCTAAAATGTCAGCTGACATCTTTTGCGTACCCGCTGGTTTCTTCCGCAAGCTTCTCCCAAGCATTTGCCATCTTTTCCGCATATCCTGCCTGTTAGATGTGAAGAATATACCGTAATTTCAAGGGCTTACAAAATGAAGTTGGGACACCATTTGAAACGAAAATTTTACAAGGGCACAAACAACAAAATGAGGTTTAGAGCACAAGATACCTGGTTAAGAACAAATCCTCTCAGCATGCCCATGAAGTCCTCGTGCCTCTCTCTGTCAAGCCTTTCGAGCTCACTCCTGTTATTTTCCTGCATAGAGGTTTCACCAACATTCATACTTGGAGCTCGTACACAAACGCATCATGTATAAAATGAGATCTTACTTCTTCCAATCAAATTAGAACTCTTAGTTTGGCATTGTGAATAATCAAAACGGGAACCAAAACAAATATGCTTGACCACAGAAGTTCATGCATTGTAGTAGTTATAATCGAATGATTAGATATATTCAGCAATGCGCGAGCTGAATGCATTAGATAACACACAAAGGGAAACAAAATGACCAGAATGTGTTTCTAATCCCTATATCTAGGGCATGAATTTTGAGATCCCTTGTCATTTTTCCCCTCCACCAAATGTCATGGGAGAATGAAAAGACTAGAGGAAGAGGAAAGAATATCGGTTTTGAAGTTAGTTTAGAGAATGGGTAGATAATCTGACCAGTTAGTCCAGCTGCACAAGCTTCACGTGAACCAAATGCCAGCATGAATGAATGTTCATAAAAATTGGTTGCCAGAAGCAACACAAATATTTCCACATAGTTCAGTAAGAATTAAGAACCGTCATGAGCAAAAGAAATTTATACATTATAGCGTATGTCGCCACATTTCACTATCTAACAGTTAAATAATACTCTACTGAAATACGGCAAGTGGCACATGCTTAATTGGAGGAGGAGGACCAAAAGAAGAATAACAACTCAATCTGATAACTAATTACAGCTCTACCTGATAACTCTCTTAACTTGTTAATTAGTCCTTAGGCCTCCATTCCCAATTAGTACTTGGGCCTATGAGAACTAATGTAATATTCTTTTATCGTGCAATCAAGAGTGTTCTAGAGAGTTTTTCTTGTATCGTTTCCTTGTGGATTCAAGGGTATCTTGGTGGATTCGAGGATTCTCCTTGGCTGTAGATGTAACCTACCCACCCTTCCTCGCTTCCCTATGGTTTCTGTTGTGTGTCAGTTGGTATTGACAATACTTCTAATTTGAAACGTCAATCCAAACATATCGAGGTGAAATCTAAGAATAACAGCTCCCTAGGGTATACTTGGACAGGCATAGCATTTAGAGTCATATACTTAACCACATAAGCTGCTAAATTAACTAATATTAGCACAGTGCATAACTGTTTGCAGATTTTAGGTCATAAAAAGGAAGCGGGGAAATCTATATAGGGTGCTATTTATCATCAAAATGAATCTAGAAATCGTAGATGCAAACTGAATTGCCTAAGTCCTAGATGCCTTAAGATGTTACCTTGATACGTTCATACTCTCTGACTGCACAAGATTTAGCATCCTCACTAATTTTTAAAGTTTCTTTAAGCTCCTCTATTTTCCGCATCCTGGACCTGTCTCCACCAAAAATTTTGGATGCTGCAGCTTCAAGCTTCTCAATCCTGGACTGCAACGAAACTAATTCTGATGAAAGAGTCTGAACCGTCAGTAGAGCACTTGATCTGTCTGAAAATGCACTATTGACTGCCAGCATTACTCCAAGATATTCATGGAGTTTGTCCTGCGATAAAAATGTAACATTAGGCTAAGATGACAAGAGAAAGATTATCCTCTTATGATGGTCAAATATGACTACTTTTCCGCAAATTTAATTTCTAGGCATATATAGCTTGTGTACGTTACCAAATGTTTGACCGTTTGTGCATTTAACTCCCGGTACAATCGACTAGCTTTAACAGAAGCAGTAGCCACATTTTTCATGTCATTGGCTCGTATTGTTTGAGATTCGAACATGGCTCCCTCTGTCTCAAGCTTGGTCAGCTTCACAAACGCCAACCCCAATTCTCCCATAGTCTCTCCCATGTCCTGCTGAGCTTTTACTAGTGATTCAGCCTGCAAACACAGAGACAGCGGAAATCAATCAAACCATCCAGCTCAACAAAAAACCGAAAACCTTGCTCATTCATCTCTACTGCATACTAAGTTGCCAAATTTATAACAGACAATGCTAACAGAAATGGTAAGCTTTTAACTTCGAAATCCCGCAACTGATCCCAGTGGCGCTGCAATGTTTCTTTCATTATAAGATCATCATGATCACACTAATTCAAGTCTATCATAATAATTAACTAACATTTGGATCTGGACACACAAATATGTTGAAATTACCAGAAACAAAACATAAATGCATGGCATTTAAAATTAGTAACAATACCTGCTGAGACAAATTGCTAAGCTGCTGCTCAAACTCCGCCACCTTTTCCTTCCTCTCTAAAAACTCCTTATCATCCTCAACCGCCATCGGCTTCACTCCGCCCCAATCGTTCACCACCGACTGCTTCAGCTCCCTGAAGATCCTCAGCAAGTCCCTGCCGCCCTTGGCCGGCTGCGCAGTCTCATTCACATCCGTCACGACCGCCACCTCCCCCGTTAGCTGCCTCGGCAGCCTCACTGCTCCGTCGAGCATCCGCGACGCCATGTCGACGCTCCTCGTCAGCGGCAGCTTCCCCTTCACTACCAAAAACAGCCTCAGCTCCTCACTCTTCTTGATCGTCGGATGCACCGCCAGCTTGTTCAGGTACTTCGCCAATGCCGCCCTCCGCAGCTCCACGAACTGCTCGATTTGCATCACCTGGCTCTCCACCACGCTCTTATCGGGTCGGATCGGGATGAAGAACCCGCGGAACGATTCGGATAGCCGATCCGATAGCGTCACCACGTCCTTGAAACGCCTCCGCACGGTGAATTCGGATCCGGGCCCGCCGTACTCGGGCATGTTGGTCCGGGTAGTGATCAGGTACGTGTAGTACGAGGTCCCGCCGGGAACGAGCGAATTGGAGAGCTCGAGCTCCTTGTGAGGGTCCGAGACCCATATCTTGAGAAATTCGGATCTTGTCGGAGGCTCCGATTGATAAGAGGAGGGCTTGGGGCCGTCGTGGCCGTTGGATGAGGAGGAATCGAACGAGGTGAAGATGGCGTCAGCGTAAGACGGGGGTTCGAGGATGGAATTGAAGCCTTGCGGGGAAGTAGCTGTCGTCGTGGTGGCGTTGTGGGGGTCCATGGAGGTGGACGCGGAGGGCGAGGATTGGCCGTTGGATGAGGGTGGCTCGTCGAGGACGAGAGATTCCATGTCGTCTTGGGATGCGTGTAGGCCGGCCTCCTGGTCGCCGTGGTTTTCCTGCCTCATCATTTTTCCCTCTTTATTTTGCCGGGAAATCAATAATTTATGATTAAATAAATGATAAATGGAAGGAAGGTTTGGGTGGAGGAGGAGAAGAGGGAGGTGGTGGGTCGTGGTGGAGGAGCTGCTGCAGCATGTGAAATCGGGCAGTACACGGCAAGGTAGTGAGTTTTTAGTGAGTAGCGAGTTGAGTGACTCGGGCGGGCCAATGGGCAACCTCTTTTGCGTACGTGGTGGTTATGACTCTGCTTCTGCCACATAGGCTGCCAAGTGTAAATGAAAATGCTTGAGAAGTTGGGCTTTAATTGGGCTTTGTCGACAGGCCAATTGGATCGTGCCAGGTAGTTGGGCCGCAACGTAAAAAAGCGGGGAGTGAAATGGCATGTGGGCTGGAAGGGAAGCTTTTGTAGGGTTGGGCATGCAAGATTGACTTTAGAAGGACCCTATCTGAGTTTTTTGTTTGGGTCTGTTTAGAAGGAAGATTTTTGGAGGTAATTTTCTCTTTTATCTAGTGCACATAAAAAATGTACATTTAAGTTACACATATGAACAAGAGTTGTTAGATCTCGTTAAGTTAAATAATCTAACGACTATTATTTAGATGTGTAATTTAAATATATACTTTTGATGTGCACAAGAGAAAACTTCCTCGTGTAGAGTCTAATAGTGAGCATTAAGTGCGAGAATCAGTTATTGGTGAAAATTGGCTTGATACAAGTTAAAAATAGGTGATGCATTTCTAATTAAATCAAGACATTTTGAGATAATTCCGAGGCCTAATGAGAGCTATCACTTGTAATTGTTGTTGACTTTGTTCGACTTAGTAGTGAACACTCACATAGTTTGTTCGACAATATGAGTGAATCGGCCGACCTGTCATACTATCATGATTTACTTGAAAAGGCCTTAATTGGACCTTTTTTTCTTTTTTTTTTCTTATGTTTGATTTTTTGTTGTTGTTTTATCTTGGAGAAAAAGAAATAATAAATCTTTCTTTTTTTTTTAGTTGGAAAAGATGCTTGACCCTAAGCATACACGCATAGTCATGATTTACATTATTGCTAGTAAGGTTGTATTTTGTTTCAAATCTCTTCACATTTTATGTATGATGTTTTTGTGTTCACATCTTGTCTTTTATGCTGCCGCATTACGTATTTTTGTTTTTCCATCTATTTTTCAAAAAACGCGTTATTAGTTATAAGGAAGCACGTTAAATACAATTTAAATTGTTGATTAATTAATCACAAAAGGATAGAGGATTAGTCTATGACAGATTGTATATGAAACATTATTGAGCATGAGAATTACATTTCACACAAAAAGAAAGGAAGTATCCTACACGTCATTTGGGGCGTCTAAAGTCCCTTTTTAGGGTAAAAAACAAATGAAAAAAAATAGATTTGTAATTAACTTCACACCCACTTACAACTACCAATGAAAACGATCGAAAACCCAAGAAAAGAAGCAGATTAAAAAAAAAAAAACTTAAACTAAGAAAAAAAATGGAACCGTTGAAAAAAGAAAGAAAAAAGTACCAGATCATGGACAAGTTTGACAAGGAACTTGTGGTTTCTTTGCATAACGAATTCGAATATTGTACTTAATGTTGTCAAATGAAGATTCTGAAAATAAAAGTCAATATATAACAAACTCTACCAACTATATGTTTAATTGCTTTCATTAAATCTTGTTCACCTATCTAATCCAATTATCTAACACACCTCCCTCTTGATCTTCTTCCCTTTCACTCTCTGATCGAGTTTCTGGTGCGTAGACATCAATTACATGCTTCCATTCAAAGTGACTAACGGAATTTTCATCTTGTCTGCATGTAATTAGGTAATTAGCTGGTCGATTTGGCTTTGTCAATCATTATCACTTGCAAACTTGCACGTACGCTCATTTGAATACTCTACAAGTAAGGGGAACAAAACTTACTTATAAGGGAGTGACGGGATATTTGTTAACGTTTTTTCAACGTTTGTAACATGATTTAATGTAGAATTCGTCACATGAATTGGTACATGTCACATGATAGTATAGTAGAAATAATCATCCCATCACAGCGAAGTACGTAAGTTTTATGGCCAATATATATCCTGCATGTATTGGACTCGGTTTGAGAAATGTTGTACATTAATACAACCCTACCATACAACAGAGAGAAAATCAACATTATGGCTTCCTAATTTGGGGTCAAGACAATAATTAAATTATATTTTAATGAGTTTTACGAAATGTACTAAATATAATAACCAATCATATAGGTGGTAAATAAGAGAGATAGACTCGTCGATATGTATACAATCAGTGATAGGGCGGATAATCTCCTTACATGTTCGTTTTTTGCCTACAAGTTAAAGCACTGGAGTTGACCAAACGAATCAAAATGTTGTAGACGTACAATATATATATATATATATATATATAGGATATCGTTTCCTAGCTTCCTCTAAATTCTATTTTATCCTAAAAGCTAAACGCTAAGGACATAGCTAGGCTTAGACCTTTCATTTCTCTTGGTATATATATATATATATATATATACATATAGCTACAAAACCTAGTTACAAATTAAGGAAATACAGACATTAGTTACATGAATGATATCTTCCCAGTGTATCTGCTGTGTGACAGGCTACCTAATTTAAACACAATTTTATTAATTTTTCTGTTTAAGTATCTATCTCTGTGTAACTGAATTGTTCTTAGACCCAATCAAAATCTTGATATATTGTAATGCATGCAAGACATGCCACCTAATTGTAGAGAGATGACTTAATCTACTCATTTTCCCTTTCAAACGGCAAACTTGAGATTTGATCCTGGTTGGTCCACTTTTAACATTAATTAATAATAACCTAGCTCAATCCTCGACCATCTCTACTTGTTTCTAACCAACCAATTAGCATCGATCGTGACCTAGTACAACATCATTGTGACTTTGTGGGCCTTTTCTTTAACCTTTTTTTTTTTTTTGTCGGTGTTAGTCTAATCCTAGATGTAGTAGAATACAATTGATTAATTAGTCCTAAATTTTGAGTTTAGGAATTTATAAAGTAACCTTTATGAAAGTCTCTCTCTTATATCTGTTTTATTGCAATTTATGAAGAACAATTTATCATATGATCACAATTTTAACAAGCGCGGACATAATTGACTCATTAAGCCTTGAATATTATACTACAACATTATCAAATGAAACATGGGTAACTTTTATTTATTGGAATAAAAGATGTCAAAAGAACAACCGTCCCACTTAGATCTGATATATATTTTTTGGGGTATAGCTAACTAGCGGGTGATGTTAGATGCATGAATGTATGCACAGCTTTTTGCTAGCTAGCTCCATTTATGTGATGCCACATAAAATCACTAAACTAATCTCGTTTTATCAAAAGGTTACTTTAGGGTTTAAGGTTGATTACTCTTGTTCATGTCAAAACATAGATTTCTTTGTTTGGATATAGGAAAAGAGAACAATGGGTTTGACTATTATAATTATGCGTCTAATTTAGTTTTGGTCTGTAGACCATTGCGATTGTCTTCACGTTGGAAAAAAGTGGAATTTCACTCTTTTTGTATTTGCATTAACATACATGCAAAAATATAATTATATATATACCAATATTCATGCTTTTATTGAATTATTCAATCCTAGAAAGAAGACTTGAGAAGCAAGCATTGAAGAAATAATTCGCTTGGGATGTATATAGGCCAGTGGGTGCAACAACTCCTCTAGGGTTGAATTAAGTTTGCTCAAGAATTTGACCATTTTTCGAATCAAAACCTAATCCGCCAACCTCAAAACAACAATCTCTCTCCTCAAAATTTTACTATAAAAGCATCCCCACTCTATCACTTCAGCACTCAAACTACCACATTCTCTCTATCATTAAAACAAAGGCTAAGGGTTGATCAGTAAGCTCATAGCCTAGATAACCAATCCAGATGGAGGCACTCAACGCTATTTTCGGCAACAAAATTTGCTTCTCGTTATGCCTTTTCGGCCTTTGCCTTCTCGTGGCTTCATCGACAATGTCCTTGGCAGAACCCAAAACTCACAACCACGAGTTTGTTGTAAGTTTAATTTCTATATCGCTTGTATACTTGCATATGTTTTAGTCCCTTTCATGTTTCTTCTTCTTATATACTTATTACTCACCATATTATTTAATATTTAAATGGAATATACAGATTCAAGCAACACCAGTGAAGAGGCTGTGCAAAACTCAAAACTCCATCACAGTGAATGGACAGTTCCCTGGACCAACCTTGGAAGTAAACAATGGTGACACTCTTGTCGTCAAAGTCACCAACAGAGCTCAATACAACGTCACCATCCATTGGTATAAGATGGTCACGTATGCATGCATGCACATGAATACGAGCTTTTATGTGCATGCATGCTTCTTATGTTGTCAGACAGTCAAGTAAGAAAATTAACATTTATCTTCTTTACTTTCTCATAAAAAATGAATATTTCAGGCATGGGATTAGGCAAATGAGAACTGGATGGGCAGATGGGCCAGAATTTGTGACTCAGTGCCCGATTAGGCCGGGAGGGAGCTACACCTACCAATTTACAATTCAAGGGCAAGAAGGTACTCTGTGGTGGCATGCTCACAGCTCATGGCTTAGAGCCACCGTTTACGGAGCACTCATCATTCATCCTAAACAAGGAGACTCCTACCCCTTCACTAAACCGAACCGCGAAACAACCCTTCTTCTCGGTGAATGGTGGAACGCTAACCCTATCGATGTCTTGAGGCAGGCGACTAGGACAGGAGGAGCTCCAAATGTTTCTGACGCATACACCATCAATGGTCAACCTGGTGATCTTTACAATTGCTCAAGCAAAGGTAATTCAGTAATTGCCTCTATCCTTGATAAAACATTATAATATTTGATGTAACAACTAAATTTTGCTTGCCATGCACATAATATAATCAACTAAGTTAAACTGTTCTTAGTAATTGATGTAATAAGTAAATCTTATGTGTTAGGCATGTCTAAATTTGTATTGTAATTTCTATGCAGACACTGTCATAGTTCCTATAGACTCCGGCGAGACCAACCTTCTTAGAGTCATCAACGCTGCCCTCAACCAACCTCTTTTCTTCTCCGTGGCCAATCACAAACTCACCGTTGTTAGTGCTGATGCCTCCTACACCAAACCTTTTACTACCACGGTGCTCATGCTAGGCCCTGGGCAGACCACCGATGTTTTAATCTCCGGTGACCAGCCACCAGCACGGTACTACTTGGCGGCGAGTGCCTATTTCAGCGCGCAAAACGCAGCATTCGACAACACCACCACCACTGCCATTCTTGAATACAAGTCTGTCCCTTGCAGCCCCAATTGCAAAAACGGTCCGACAGCCAAACCAATTATGCCACAACTCCCTGCTTTCAATGACACAAACACTGCTTCTGCTTTCACCAAGAGCTTCAGAAGTCCAAGAAAAGTTGAAGTCCCAACTGAAATCGATGAAAACCTCTTCTTCACAATCGGTCTTGGACTCAACAACTGCCCGAAAAACTTTGGATCCCAAAGGTGCCAAGGCCCGAATGGGACACGCTTCACAGCCAGCATGAACAATGTGTCATTTGTGCTTCCAAACAATATCTCAATCCTTCAGGCTTACCAACAGAACATCCCTGGAGTTTTTACTACTGATTTTCCAGCAAACCCTACGCAGAAATTCGACTACACAGGCAACGTGAGTCGCTCTCTCTGGCAACCTATGTCGGGCACTAGAGGATACAAGTTGCAGTATGGATCAAGGGTGCAGGTTGTGCTGCAGGACACAAGCATCGTCACACCCGAAAACCATCCTATCCATCTTCACGGATACGATTTTTACATCCTCGCCGAAGGTTTTGGAAATTTCAATGCCAAGACTGATACCCAAAAATTCAACCTTGTTGATCCACCTATGAGGAACACAGTGGCAGTGCCTGCGAATGGATGGGCAGTCATCCGATTTGTCGCTGACAATCCAGGTAACAATTTCACTTTTTAAACAAGACAGATATTCTATTATGAACTATTATAACTCAGTATCAATGTTTTTAAGATTTATATATATTTAAATAAATATTTGATCTATGTAGGTGCATGGATAATGCATTGTCACTTGGATGTTCACATCAACTGGGGTTTGGCCATGGTGTTCTTGGTGGACAATGGAGTTGGGGCACTGCAGTCAATCGAGCAACCACCGGAGGATCTGCCTCTTTGTTAGGAATCTATAGATCATCTCGATAGCAACTTTCGTAAAACCCCATTACCGGGTTTTCATTAAGTTTTCCTTTTTATCAGTTGTATGATTTCATTGTTGTTTGAGTTTCCCCTGCATTTGGGGGTCTAGTTCTAGTTCTTACTCGATCTGTTTTATTGTTTAGGATATGTATACATATCCTCACTTAACAAAAATTATGATTGGTTGGAAGAACGTCTTGAGAATCAGACAATTACGCTTACATGTTTTTTAGTTTAAGTATCCACAAGGTTTGCTATGACTTTTTATTATCATCCAACCGTTACGAGGCCTTTGCTTCTGTTCAGTATATAATGACTGAAAATTTTGGTTGGTTAATCCGATCAGTTCATCTATGATGATCCTGCACGTATTTTGTATGTATCTCACTAGGCTCGCCCCTGGTAGAGTTGTTACAACTGCAAAAAAGGGAATCGTTTTTCTCATATAGAATCATTCATATAGGTGTGGATATGGATAACATATCCATTTTTTTTTTGGGTTCTTTAGATATAGGTACTTGTAACTCTTGTTTTCCAAACTTAAATCCATTTATCTTTAAACATTCAAATAAAACCCAAAATTCAAACTTGTTGACATGTGAGAAAATAAGTAACCTATTATTACAAATTATTTACAACTTATGCCACAATACCCTAATTACGTTAATGAAGCAATTTAACATTTTAAAATTCAAATAGTAGGTGCACTATTTGTGGGAGTGAAAAATTGTATTCTTTCGAAATACTGCTTGATTGGTGAACTCGCGGATCCATTTGCAACTCCTTCCGAAATACTGCCTGAATTGGTATTTCTTTCCTGTATTTCAAATACTTTGTACAGTGCCAAATAAGTTATTGGTGTTCTTTTAATGGTTTCAGTACCTCCTGATTATTAATAGTTTTTCAAAGAATGTTAATAAATTTCAAATTATGTTACCTGTAGTGATGAGAGATTTTTCTATATATCTGGAACACAAGTTAATTAGTACACCACGTGTCATGAGAGAGAATATATCATATATTTTTCAGTGTCTCTCTACTTTTATTATGACACATGGTGTACCGACTTGTGTTACAGGTACACTGAAAATTTATCAACATGTACTCCGAGTACACTGCAAAATTTCTCCCCAGCAACAACCGTATTTTTTATTAGTATTGTAGTAGCCCTTTGGGTGTGTATTGAAGTAACATTAACTATTGATAAGTCCTTAGCTAGTTTAGATCTTTCTTAAATTGATTCAATTTTGAAATTAAAAAAAAAAAAAAATTAAATTGTGAATCAATCTTTATTGTAATTTGGTTTATTTGCATACTTCATAGGGACTTGTGATTGTACTTATGATGTTGTCAACTGAAGATTCTGAAAATAAAAGTCAATAACAAACTCTACCAACTATATGTTAATTGCTATCATGTAATCTTGTTCACCTATCCAATCCAATTATCTAATACCTCCCCTCCCTCTTAATCTTCTTTCTTTCACTCTCTGATCGAGTTTCTGGTGTGTAGACATCAATGACATGCTTCCATTCAAAGTGACTAACGGAATTGTCACCTGTCTGCCTGCAATTAGGTAATTAGCTGGTCGGTTTGGCTTTGTCACTCATTATCACTTAAAACTTGCATGTACTTATTTGAACACTTTTGCCGGTACGGGGACAACTTATCTATAAGGGAGTCACGCACATTCGTTAGTGTTTCTACAATACATATCATGTGATCTGGTCAGTTAACTTATTACATATCATGTGATGAGTGTTATATAAACATTCGTCCAACATTAAGGAGTACGTAAGTTTTATGGTTGATAAGGCCTATATATCGTGTATGTGTCTTGTATTTGGTTTGAGAAAATTTTATACATTAATACAAAGTAACATACCCAACCATACAATACAACAAAATAACATTAAGGCTTTCGACCGCTTTGTGCGTGTTAGAGAGTATGGCTACTTTTGTAGTGCGATGACCAAGCCTTCAAAGTAGTTTGACTCTCATAATCCTTCATCATCCTCATTTACTTAAAAAAAACAAAAAAACAACAAGCATTAAGGCTTCCTAATTTGGGATCAAACCAACCATAGTTTTTTATTATTATTAAGAAGTATTGATACATATACTATATCAACCAATCGATTGGTAGATAAGAGAGATGGAATCACGGATATGTATACAATCAGCGATTGAGTAGATATTCTTCTTACGTCTTTATACAATCAGTGATAAGACAAATAATCTTTTTACGTCTTTATTTTTGCCTACAAATTAAAGCACTAGGGACAAAACAAATCAAAATGTTGTAGCTAAACTAGGCAAATTGCTATATATCTTCTCATTTTGAGATGCTATATGGGATCCCATTCTTCGCCTATAGACAAACCCTAAGGACATTGCTAGTCTCAGACCTTTCATTCTCTTCGTATAAAGCTACAAAACCTAATACAGACATTAATTACATGGATGATATCTTCCTTGTGTTCTGCTGTGTGATAGGCTACCTAATTTAAACAGAATTCTTGTAAATATATATTAAATTTTCTGTTTAAGTATATCCATCACTCTCTAACTGAATTGTTGTTAGACCCAATAAAATCTTGATATATTGTAATGCATGCAACACATGCCACCTAATTATAGAGAGATGACTCAAACGGCAAACTTGAGATTTGATCCTGCTTGGTCCCCTTTTAACATTAATTAATTAATTAATAATAATAACCTAGCTCAAATTCCCTGCATTCGACCATCTCTACTTGTTTCTAGCTAACCAACTAATTGATCATCGATCGTGACCTAGTTGAATATAATTAGTCCTGAATGTTGAGTTTATGAATTTATAAAGTAGCCTTGATACTTGAGGTTGTGATTTCGATTGAATCGATCGATGGTTCTATCTAGTGACTTTTGAGAAACAAGTAGTGTACGATTGGTCACGGTTTTAACAAATGCGACGTAATTGAACCTTTAAATATCATATTACAACATCAAATGAATCATGGGTAAACTGTAATTTCCTATGTAGTGTCGGTCTAATCGTAGATATGGTTGAAATATAAGTAAATAATTAATTAGTTTAAATTTTGAGTTTAGGAATGAATCGATGAGTTTATATCTAGAGAACTTATGAAAAACGAGTTCTGTTTCATGCAAGGACAAAACTAGAAATTTTTCGACGGGTGGCTACCTAAAATTATTACCTTAAGATCTAATCCATAATTTTTTTTCCTATATACATACTAATTTATATACTAAGGAATTATCTTCCTAAAAATAAATATCTAAGTAAAAAAAGGCATATCAATACCATATGGCTTGCAAAATAGTTTTTAAGGTTTAGTACTCTTGCCACTTAGTACTACGGTTTAGTGGAATCTCTTTATTTGTAAGTGAGAGGTCTTAGGTTCAATTCGCGCCAAAAGCTAATTTGAATTAAATTATTATGGCTAACCTATTGTGAGGTTTAGTCTACTCCCCACACCCCATAGTGTAGACAATATTGTATGTAGTAAAAAAAATGTTTACGACTCTTAATTTAAAATGTTTTTCGAGTAAGAAAAAAAGTGGTACGTAACCTATAAGGAAGGAGGGAGATGAAATTAAATTACTTTAATTTGTATTTATTGTTGCAATTAATACAGATAAACTCATAAAAAAATGTGAGGTTTTATTTTATTTTATGTTTTGATATATAATTAATATATTATATGGGACACCATAAGAACTACCTCGACTATAGCCCAGTGAAGCCTGTGATTCGTTCCGCCATTGGTTTCATGAAAGTCTCTCTCATATTTTAATTATTGTGACTTTTAGAGAACAATGTATGATTTATTACAGTTTTAACAAGCGCGGGCATAATGAATATGAATATTTATATTACAACAACATCAAATGAAACATGGGTAACTTTAATTTTGATTGGAATTAAATATCTTAAAAGAACAAACCACCGGCTAATTTTTCTCCAGCTAAATTCCTTTTCCACTTTTCCCTAAAGGATACTTTTTCCAGCTAAATTGCTTTTTTATTTCCCGCACCACATTAGGAAGGAAAAAGATAGTTTGACGAATTCATGCAAATATTTTTCGTTTGTATACTCTTTCCCTCTCGATTCTTCTACCCTCCATCTATAATTAACTTCAAGGGAAAAGATCGACGATGCATGGTCAACACAGAAAGTGACCAATATCGATCTGTTATATTTTTTTGGGAGGGTAGCTAGCTGGTGATGTTACATGTATGCACTCATTTTAGACAAGGGAGAGACCAAAATATCGATTTAATTATCTTGATTCATTATGTGTTTAGCATAATGATACTGATTATTTGCACCATTCGTATTAAAAATTTCTCGAGGTATAACTTTTTCGATCTGAGTGCTAGCTCCATTTACGTGATGCTACAAAAAAATCACGAAACTAATGTCATCATTTTATCAAAGGATTACTTTAGGGTTGAAGGTTGATTACTCTAGTTTAGAAAAAGAGAACAATCGGTTTGACTAGCTTATAATTATGTGTCTAATTTAGTTTTGGTATTGTCTTTACGTTGGAAAAAAAAGTGGGATTTTACTATTTTTGTATTTGCTTTAACATACATGCAAATAAACAAAAACCAATATTAATGCTTTTATTGAATTATTCAATGCCAGAAATTAGAAGACTTGAGAAGCAAGCCTTGAAGAAATAATTCACTTTAGATATAGGCCAGTGGGTGCAACAACTCCTACAGGGTTGAACTAAGTTTGCTCAGGAATCTGACCATTTTTTGAATCAAAACCTAATCTGCCAACCTCTAACGAGAACTTCTCTCCTCAAAGTTTTACTATAAAAGCATCCCTCTCTATCACTTCAGCACTCAAACTATCACCTCTCTATCATTCAAACAAAGGTTAAGGGTTTATCAGCGAGCTCATAGTCTAGCTAATCGATCGAGATGGAGGCACTCAACGCCATTTTCGGAAACAAAATCCGACTCTCCTTATGCCTTTTCGGCCTTTGCCTTCTATTGGCTTCATCGACAATATCCTTGGCAGAACCCAAAACTCACAAGCATGAGTTTGTTGTAAGTTTAATTTCTACATCTCTTGCTTTAGTCCCTTTCATGTTTGTTCTTCTTATATACTTATTACTCACCACATTTAATAATTAAATGGAATACAGATTCAAGCAACAAAAGTGAAGAGGCTGTGCAAAACCCACAACTCCATCACAGTGAATGGACAGTTCCCTGGACCAACCTTGGAAGTAAACAATGGTGACACTCTTGTCATCAAAGTCACGAACAAAGCTCGATACAATGTCACCATTCACTGGTAACTAACACGCATGCACTGATGCACATGAATACGAGTTTTTTACTTGCATGCTTCTTATGTTGTCAGACAGTCTAGCAAGAAAATCTTTATCTTCTTCATGTCTCGAAGAAATTAATTAGCATGCCTTATCTTCTTCATTTCAGGCATGGGATTAGGCAGATGAGAACTGGATGGGCAGATGGGCCAGAATTTGTGACTCAGTGCCCGATTAGGCCAGGAGGGAGCTACACCTACCGATTTACAATTCAAGGGCAAGAAGGTACTCTGTGGTGGCATGCTCACAGCTCATGGCTTAGAGCCACCGTTTACGGAGCACTCATCATTCATCCTAAACAAGGAGACTCCTACCCCTTCACTAAACCGAAACGTGAAACAACCCTTCTTCTCGGTGAATGGTGGGACGCTAACCCTATCGATGTTTTGAGGCAGGCGACTAGGACTGGAGGAGCTCCAAATGTTTCTGATGCATACACCATCAATGGTCAACCTGGTGATCTTTACAATTGCTCAAGCAAAGGTAATTCCGTAATTGCTTCTATCCCTGCTAACGCGAATTGACCATAATAATTGATGTAACAAGTATATTTTATGTGATTAGCTAAATTTTCATTGTGATTGTTATGCAGACACTGTCATAGTTCCTATAGACTCCGGCGAGACCAACCTTCTTAGAGTCATCAACGCTGCCCTCAACCAACCTCTTTTCTTCTCCGTGGCCAACCACAAACTCACCGTTGTTAGTGCTGATGCCTCCTACACCAAACCTTTCACTACCACGGTGCTCATGCTAGGCCCTGGGCAGACCACCGATGTTTTAATCTCCGGTGACCAGCCACCAGCACGGTACTACTTGGCGGCGAGTGCCTATTTCAGCGCGCAAAACGCAGCATTCGACAACACCACCACCACTGCCATTCTTGAATACAAGTCTGCCCCTTGCAGCCCCAATTGCAAAAACGGTCCAACAGCCAAACCAATTATGCCACAACTCCCTGCTTTCAATGACACAAACGCTGCTTCTGCTTTCACTAAGAGCTTCAGAAGTCCACGAAAAGTTGAAATCCCAACTGAAATCGACGAAAACTTGTTCTTCACAATCGGTCTTGGACTCAACAATTGCCCAAAAAACTTTAGATCCCGAAGGTGCCAAGGTCCGAATGGGACACGCTTCACAGCCAGCATGAACAATGTGTCCTTCGTGCTTCCAAACAACATCTCAATTCTGCAGGCTTACCAACAGAGCATCCCTGGAGTTTTCACTGCTGATTTTCCAGCAAACCCTCCGCTGCAGTTCGACTACACTGGCAATGTAAGCCAATCTCTCTGGCAGCCTATGTCGGGCACTAGAGGATACAAGTTGAAGTATGGATCAAGGGTGCAGATTGTGCTGCAGGACACAAGCATCGTCACACCCGAAAACCATCCTATCCATCTTCACGGATACGATTTTTACATCCTCGCCGAAGGTTTTGGAAATTTCAATGCCAAGAATGATACCCCAAAATTCAACCTTGTTGATCCACCGATGAGGAACACAGTGGCAGTGCCTGCGAATGGATGGGCAGTCATCCGATTCGTTGCTGACAATCCGGGTAAAAATTTGATTTTTTAAAAAGACGATATTCTATTATGAACTATTTTAACTCGGTATCAATGTTTCTAAGATTTGTATATATTTAAATACATGTTTGATATATGTAGGTGCATGGTTAATGCATTGTCACTTGGATGTTCACATCAAGTGGGGTTTGGCCATGGTGTTCTTGGTGGATAATGGAGTTGGGGCACTGCAGTCAATCGAGCCACCACCGGCGGATCTGCCTCTTTGTTAAGAATGTTAAGATCATCTTGATAGCAACTTTTTCGTAAAACCCGATTACCGGGTTTTCATTTTTCTCTTTTATCAGTTGTATGATTTCATTGTTGTTTGAGTTTCCCCTGCATTTGGGGGCCTTGTTCTTGCTCTGTTTTATTGTTCTTTTTTGATACATCAAAGCGGGTTTAGAGGAGATGGTGCTAGGGTTTCGAAAACTGAGCTCACCATCTGATTTAGTCACAGACAGACATGCTTCCATTGATTCATAGATTGTTTTGTGTTTCTAAGCAAAGTGTTGAAGAAATCTTTTATAGTTAATGAAAGGGTTTATATCACGAATGGTCCTTGAGATTGACAGTAGTCATCAAAATGGTCCATAACATTCCAAATCGATCAATCTCGTCCCTGAGATTTGGTATCGCACATCAATCTGGTCCTTCCGTCAATAATCCGTCAATTTACTTGTTAAAAACGCACGTGACACTCACATATGTGTGGGGCCAAAATGACAAAAAAAACCCTTCAAATTGACGGATTATTGACAGAAGGACCAGATTGATGTGCGATACCAAATGTCAAGGACGAGATTGATCGATTTGGAATGTTAAGGACCATTTTGATGATTACTGTCAATCTCAAGGACCATTTGTGATATAAACCCTTAATGAAATGATCATTTCCTAGTTATTCCTCTGTTTTACTGAAGTGGGCAAATTTCAACCACAATTCATCAGTCTTTGGAGAAATTTTTCAATGTAACGGTTACCAATCGACGTATTATAACACGTGCAGTACATTATAATGTGACCTCTGCTCTTCATATAATTCAATAAGCGTTGTTTTTAAAGAAAAACACACACACACATATAAACAACTTATTAGTTATACTGCAATAGATAGGTAGGCAAATGTGGTTACAACTAGATAAAGAAAAAAACCACAGGGAAGAAGGAATACCAGCTACAAGTGAAAAACCAAGTCATGGTTTACAAGAAACTCCAAACCCTTGAGTAGACAACAATTTCTAAATTTCCAAACTTTCACAACAGTCTTGCCAAACTAGATTAAGGCAGAAAAAAGGTATAAAAGTAGACACTAAAGAGTTTAACAACCAAAGGAAGAAAAGTCCCATCGCAAAATTTTTGTCCAAAACATAAAGCATGATTATGTAACATTGTAAAGTGGGTGACCAGATAAATATGATCTTATATGGATATATAAAATTGGATCAATATAAACAAAACAAGCAATTTGATTTTCAAAAAATGAAAAATGAAAAGAATTTCATTGGTGACAATGGGAAAGCTGATACATTTTGATTGGCATTCATTGAATTCAATGGCATTTAATTAATACATATATACAATGTTGTGATTTTCCTACTCTATTGTTTAACCCTAACAAGTATAAAGGTGAGGAATGCCAATTCAATTCTCCAAAAACCTCAAGCCTACACCTTAAACTATGGACTTTGAGTCCCAAATCTACTCAGAATAATGTACCCTGGATTCCGAAAGTGAGACCCAGGCTTCGAGCCTGGCCCTCAAATTCGGAACTTGGAGTGTGGACCTAAAATTCGGAACTTGGGATCCAAGCTTAGGATCCAAACACGGAATTCCAAACGCAAAACTCGAGCGCTAAATGTTTGGAAAACAATTGGCTGATATTGGGTGTCAATCTACAATACCTCGTACATTAGCGATATTGGGTGGGTATTCTTTTTGTATAGTACCAAATTTCGTATAAGGTATTGTAGATAAATTCTCGATACCAAACAATCTTTCTCCCAAAACGATTCATCGATGCAACTTGAACATACTTAGCGAACTTTTCGCGGAATCGTTACGAAAACCTTTATGACCTAAGCCCCTGGTTTCTTGCATGACCAGCACATTCACCATCCCACCACAGAAATCAGAAGAAGCAAGCATGTCACCAATTACTCCCAACTCTGCATTTTCCATGAATTCTGCCATTTGTTCCTCCGACAATGCCTTATTCGTATGCCGCCGCCCTACCATCACAAGATCATAATCGACCTGCGACTGCCGAATAGTATCCATAACCTGTACGTTGTCATCCACCTCGATGTCAATCCAGTTCAAACAATCATTCCCAACATTCCTTAGCTTAAACTCATCCACCAACGACTCATCAAGCATTTCCTCCTTCTTTTCCTCTTCATTTTCTTCTTCCAATTTATTCCGAAAGGTGAACCTGTAGACCGTAAGGCCCACATCAGGGTTGCCTGACATGCAGAACGCAAAGGATAACGCCTCACGGTCATCTGGTCCACCAATGAAAAACAACCCTACATTGTAGGAGAAATGGCTCATCGAGCAATGCTTAGTAGAGAACCCTCTGTCAACAAGTATTCCAACAGTACATGGGGCATACGCTTGTACATTGATGTTGAATTGGCGTATGGCGGCAGTCATGGTAGAGCTGACCATAGACTGGTGGTTTTGATGAAATGGTACGATGATCAGAGGTATAAGCTTGTCGTCCACTAGATGGAAAATCGTCTCATGCATGCATTTATAGGGAACTATCATTTTGTAGGTTTGGATGGTGACCGGTCCTCTGGCGTTTCGTGAGTAATTGTCAAAGGCTCGCATCATTTGGCGTGTGGGTGAATCTGTGCGTTTAAATGTCTTCCTCTGCTTCTTGTAAGGGATTAGTATTGGCTCGGCTGGACCAATGTGCTCGATGGCGTTGACAACGTAGGCGCAAATGGGGCTTGTTTCTGTTGGGTTTGAGGCTTCAAGGAGGGTGATGATGGTGCGAACACTTTCTGGGTTGTGAAAACAACAAAGAATGCGAAATGTTCCGTTGCTTTTTGGCATTGATTGGATATTTCTGACTGCTGAACATAATTTGGTTGATGCTATGCTGCGTATTTGAGGTTTGTATGAGAATCGTACAATTGGTGTTAGGATCATTGTCACCGCCAGCGAAGACAACAAGATTTGAGTAAAACATTGATCGTCTACCATCTGCAATATTTCAAATAAGGATTAAAACCAAGTAAATAGAAGGAAACAAAAAAGGAGTGGGTCCAATTGATTACCTTCATGCTCTTCCATCGACTATAAGCAATAAGATCTATTATGCCCTTGATATTCAGGATGATGCCGAGCAAGAGACTATTTTTTAACCTAATTTTGCAGCACAATGCAGCCACTGTGATGGCCCCAAACTTGGCAACATATGACACAACAATGACAATCTGAAGTTTGGTAAAACTGCTCCAATCGCGAATCGAATACACGTCTATAGTGTAGCCAACACGGAAAAAGAACATCGGCAGAAGAAACTTGGAGACCAAGAATTCGGTCTTCTGTACTAATGTTGCACCCAGAGGTGGCCCATTTGGAATGACTAACCCCAGAATTAAAGGACCAGTTGTAGGCTTTGTGCCTATGAAGTCAGAGATAAATGCCATTACTAGAACCCCAAGTTGTATTGCAACTACGTAGCTTTCCTTCACTTCTAATTCTTCCGGCGTCTTCTTGATAATCGATATTAGAGCTGGTCGTATGACGTGGAGAGAGAAACATACCAATGCCAATAAGGAAATGAAAGCCTCCAGTCCTTGGATTCCATCCTTTTGCGAAAACATAAAATGCAATGTGGTGAATACCCATTGGATAATATCACTGAGCATTGCAGAGGACATGGCAAGTTGCCCCAACTCAGAAGATATAAGATTGAGGTCATCCATGGCCTGAGCTATGTTAGGGATATAAGTGTACGATAGAGTAAGCGAAGTAAAGAAGACCAAGAGCATTCCTCCACCGAGTCCACGAACGTTGTGGGCCAGCGGGAAAAGGATGGTTAAGTTGACTGCCAAAGGGAAAAGGAACCCCGCGAGACCAATTTTCCAAGTGCTATTTACTGTCCTTCTGATCATGGAAATGTCCAATTTCATGGCCATTAGGAATATAGAGTAGATTATGCCAAGCCAAGAGATTGTGCTAAACAACGGAAAATCTTGATTGGGGAATAGTTTGTCCCTGAGTTCCTTGTTGTGCCCTAGCACAGATGGCCCCAAGATAATGCCAGCCTGAAAAAAATCAACCAAAAGATGGAATCAGTTCAGAACATTATACAAGTTTGCTCCTGCAGGTCACGAAACGCATGAATTTATCAGTTAAGAACATGGGTAAGGACTTTCAAATTATAATTATCAAGAAGAAGTCTTTCGAATTATGATTAACTGAGGATCGTTTTATAATCATTTCATTTTTATCTTTTATATCATGTGATAGAGATAGAGGAAAGTGTGGGAGAGAAACGGGGAATGGAGAATGATGAGTGATGGAAGACAAGAAATATGAAAGGAGTAAAATTGAAAATTAAAATCTAAAAATGAAATGGTCTATCAAACGGGTCCTGTGGCTGTTTGCCTACAAATCAACTCTTTGATGCATTTCATCAAACAGGTAGCTTGCCACCCAAGAAATAAACAAAAAAATAAGGAAAACATACCAGGAGGCTGCAGGCCAGCTTGGTTTGTCCCAGAGGCCTGAGGAAAAAATAAAGCACCCTGGACGAGATGACGATGAGGAGGGTTTGCGCCAACGTTGACGAATATGGATAGTGTAAAGGATTATCTACCCAGATGCCTTTGGAGTTGAGGGGGTGAACTGGTGCACAAAACTCCGTTTCTGATCCCGGTTTGTGAGTATAAGGGTAACTGCTTAAGCTCGCCATTTTTGCACCAGCCAAGAATTGAAATGCAATGCAATAAACCCTTTTAATTTTTCCCAATTGTTGTTAGATGATCGCCATCTTAAATAATAAATATTGAGATTGCAAATTTAGGGTTGTGAAATTCAGTATTAATAAGACGATGAATATCGCCATGCAACAACGTAAGTGTTGGACCAATTGGCTACACCTGACTTTGTTAATTAGGGTGGAACAAATCAGAGCCGTTGTAACAAGTAATAAGCGCTGTAAGAGCCGTTGCAGTAGAAGGACTATCCTTATTTTGGTAGACCAGCCAGCATCTTTTTGTCCGGGTGTACGTAGACAGCATCTTTACACAGTAGTAAGTTGGATCGGCATCTTCGATTCCGCTATGAAAATTTCCGTTTAGAATCCGAATATTTGTGAGAAAATTTTTTTTTGATGAAATTTGGATAGCCATATAGAGATTCAAATTTCCAAAGATTTCCAAACTACTATGATAAAAAAAAAAAAGATTTGAAATTTTTTGCCACTTCAGAACCTTATAGCTACAACCGCCATTAACCAGAGCTTCCGTCGACGGCTCTGTTTGTTAGCCTTTTGTAGGACTTAGCCCAGGAACAATATGGTGTTGGCTAACCGCTGGATTTCACCTTCTGTTGCTTTGGTTTCTGCAAGCTTCACTTTTATTCCTTTGGAGGAATCCTTGTGAGGCCTTTTATGTTGGTGTATTCGTCAGGCGTGTCACTATTGGCTTCTGCCAATGATGTATTATTAACTTCGGTTAAATTAGATTATAAACGGTGTTAGATACTTGCGCCATAAGTAATATAACTTCCTTTCAAAGGATTGTAACTTTATCGGAAAAGTTCTTGGTTAGGTTCTTTTTAATGCCTTGCTTGTTAGGGACTTTTAATATTTCTTAATGTTATTCCAGAGACTGCTAAGATGGGGTTTGTTATAAACTGGTTATAGCAAATCGCGCCACTCTTGTGTATACATTAGAAAAGTAAAAACTGTAATTAAAGATAAAATGTAAAGGCATGAATTGAAATACTTGAATGTAAATACAAAAAGTAAAGACTTGAAAGTAAAAACATAAAGTAAGAACTGATATTGAAAGACTTTATGTAGATAAATGTGCAATAATATTACATATAATGATCATTTTAGATTGATAGAACTCCCCACCGGGTTGGATATAGATCCATCGAGATGGTCTAAAAAATCAAAGACACTTTGGCTTGAGATTGGTAATCGATACTATCAAATGGGGTTGATTTGATGGCAGAACTTAATTCACTACTCCTTAGAGGAGTTGGGTAGCATGATCCTAGGATTCTAGTATTTGATTCTCAACGTCACAAACTACACAGGTAGGGTGAATGAGGATGGCAGTAGATAGAGATAAAATCTTTATTTGAAAGTGGGTTTGAGGGATTTCCTCAGAGGTTTGCTTTCTGAACTTAAGAGTTTTGTTTTTTGATTGTATGAGTGTCCAAACTGATGAATGCCAATTCTTGGCTTTCAAGAGAGAGGTAAGGCTTAATCATGAAGGTATATATGAATAATATCTCTGATCAGTCTACTCCCACCGAGAGAGTTTTTTATACATAGCCTTATTCCCTCTAAAATGCCGAGTGCTTTGCATTTAATGCTGTCAGTGGAGAGAGAGATACATGCTTTCTTATTTTGTTTACCAATATGGGTTAGGCCCAACCTATTACCAAAACCAAGTTCTGGCCCAGTGGATATTTTTAGTGGATATGGGGCCTTGGACCTGCCCCCCGCCATACATGCGTCACTTGGAGAAGACCTCCTGAAACTTGGTGGAAAGGGGGTACCCATCACCCTTTGTTTACTACCCAGAATCCGACTAGAAGAATATGATCCTGACTTGGTCGGATTGGGTGGCTCGCCTTCAACCGTAGTTTGGTGACCAGTGGAAGGCCAATGGCATCTTCCACTTGATTAAGATGATCCAGATTGCACAAGAACCTGATCTCGCCCTTGTCTTCTCAGCAGCGACGTTTTGGAATACCGCCACCAACACCTTTGACTTCAGGTGTGGCCCTAAGTCTCTCACTGTTTTGGACATGGCCCAGCTCTTTGGGTTTAGGTCATCGGGAAGGGTGGTCGACGTCACTGGTGATTGGAGCAACTCCTTCACCCAATCCGCCCAGGATAAGGAGGCAATCCGATCGATGCTGCTCAAGGTGGAACCCGATGGCGATTTCGCCAAACACATTGCCTTTGGACATTTCCCGGAGCACTACAGCCAGAAGTTCGCTCAAGACCCTGCTCGGGAGCATGTATACTTCCTAGTATACCTCTTGAGTAGGTTTCTCATCCCTAACGCCTCCAAGTGCGTCAAGGCAGAGTGGTTCTCGCTGGCATCGGCGCTCCACTCCTTCCATGACTTGGCTATAAGGTCGTTCGTCTTGGTTCATATCTATCATATGATGCACAAGATGACCTGCCCCAAGCCATTGTTCCTAAATTTCAACCGGCCAACATGGATGGTGCATATTTGGCTGCAGTGGTACTTCCCTCGGCTCCGGGCGTCCGACATCAACTTCAGCAATGATACCGTTCCTGCTGTCAAATTGAAGTCTTCAGCAACCATGGACCTCCCTTTTGGCGCCTACTTGTACTATTTCAGAGAGTGCAAGACTCGAACCAGCGAGGAATGGGGACTCTCTGTGACCAGGACATATCCCTGGTTCATAGAGAGATGATTCTCTGAACCATTGGATAGTGACTCGGACTTTTCCAAGCACTTCTTCAGTTGTGTGTTCGCTAGGGATCTTTCTTAGGGAGTGGGTCGTGCATCCCGACACATCCATGGGGTTGAGGTATATCACCCTAACTTCCTTTGTCGGCAATTTGGTCTTCTTCAGACCATCCCTGAGCCTTTGCATCGGAGTTTGAACAGTGCTACCTCCTATCGGGTTAGAATGCCCTTGGATGCAGAGATGGTCGAGGCAAGGAGGAGCCTGTTAGTTGTGCAAAAGGCCTGGAGCAAGCCTGTCGTTTTCAACGTTCAGTGCACCCAAGAGTTTGACTCTTGGTGGGAAGCTCAATTCCTGGAGAGATTTCCAAAGGACCCCATTCATGCCAACATTAAGCTCTTCAAACTTTTCGATTTTGGGAGCAATATGAGCGACCAAACTCGAAAAGCCTTTGCTCTGGAACTAAAGATCAAAAATAAAAAGGCACTGATTGGTGAGCCTATTTCCTTTGTCATCGGGATGCCTTCTTTTAATTGTCTTTCTATTATAGCCCTTCTGACTTCTATCGTGTTTGTCTTGCAGTTGGTGTAGAGCCTTTTAATAGCAACAATACCAGTGACCTTTTTGGAGGAGATGACAATGAGGAGGAGGTTCAACAGCCCAGCATGGTTCTTGCTGCCCCATCCCGACCATCCAGGAAGGGCAAGGAAAAAGTTGCTGATGAGGCAATGACCAAACACAGGGAAGATCGGCCTTCAGCTCCTGTCATCCCTCCTCAGAGAAGGGAATCGAGGGAATCCTCTCCCGTTCCTGCTCTTGCCCCTGTTGAGAGTGCAGTTGATCCTCCAACAGTTGCCACAACTTCTCCCTCCAGTAAGTTCTAACTCTCATTTCAAAAACCATTTTTGGTTCTCCTTGTACTAGCCACTATTTATAAGGTTTTTCATGCTTTCAGATAGGACTCTGAAAAGAAGACGAAGAACCAGAAGAAGAAGCTCCTGCCCACAGGAACCCTGTTCCTCAGGTAATTTTGTGAAGTCTTTGAAAGATATTGAATTCGATCAGCCTTACTTTTAATTTTGTATTAATTTCTTTCTTCTGGTGTAGGTTGATACCTCTTCAATTCCTCCTGTGGCCCCTAATGCGCCTACAACAACCCGACCTGCCAGGCCTTTTTCCTTAGCCCGATTTAGGGACATTGACAAAGATGTCCCTACACCATTGGCTGTGTGGAAGCCTTTTCCCGATTCTGAGCCTACCGTAGAGGAGATAATCTGAGATTCGGATAGGCGCCGCGAAGTCATGGGTCTATTCTTCAGAGGCCAAACACAAGAAGAAGTGGTAGCCGAGTCCCTTCCCGCTGGCTTCAGACCTCAGAAGAAGAGGCAAAAGAGGAGGAGTCACAAAGAAGCATGGACTAACGAGGTAACTCATTTTCTGATGGTAAACTCATAAAGCCATCTTATTTGTAATCCTTGACTTGACATATTTTCTTCATTTGTTTCTCAGGTTGCTACTGAGTCCACCGCTGGGGAGGGGAACCAGGCCCAGAGACCACTGAACCTGCAGTTCAAACCACGTCCTCTACTCCTCTTCCATCAGAAGGACTCTCAGTCCCTGTGGAGGAGGAGCATGACCCTCCATCAGGTTCAGGGGTCTCACCTAGTGGTGAACACCGCGCTCCGCCACTCAGCCCTGTGGAGCAATTTGACGCTCAAGTCTTGGCTTCATGAGGGGCAAATGAAACCTTGGTCACTTCTACCAGTAGTGGTAGGGATGACCAAGTCTCTTACATCCCTGATCAAACTGGAGAGGTAACAAAACAATCTTTTAAAAACAACCTTTTCTTTCTTTCAATGTATACACTTCTTTTTGTGATTTTAACATTCTGTCATCCTTTCAGTTTGTCAGGTTGGAGTCTCTTCTCCTATTGCAACGGTGGCAGCCTCAGTGCTGACTTCCTTTGCAGAGCCTCAACTCGACGGGATGGGAAAACCATCCATGGCTGCTCCTCAAGAAGCTCCCTTTCTCGGGTCCAGTTCCTCAGTCCTTCTTGAGCTAGCCAAGCTACAACAGCTGAGCAGTGAGCCTCATCTTAAGACTCCCCAGAGAGATATCGAGGATGCCAAGAACCTGCTGTTAGCTTGGGCTGGTCAGAGCTTTGATCCAGAAGCGGTGGTGGAGTCAACTCAGAAAGTTCAAGATGCTACTAGCCTTTTAGCTAAGGTCGGGTTGCTCTCTCAAGCCGATCACAATGCCTTTCTCTCTCACTTGACCATTATTGGTTAGATGTATCAGGATCTCAAAGAAGCAACCCCTAGAGCAGAGGAAGCTCAAGCTTTTATCAGCCTTCATTCTAGGAGCTCTTCCCAGCTTCGATCCTTGGTGGAGGAATGTACTGTGATTGGTGAGAAACTCATTAATGTGGCTAATCGAATTAAAGCTCTGACAGCTGAACTCAGGCTCCTCAAGGCAGAACATTTAGATTTAGAAAATCTCCTGAGGACCAAGCTCGAAGCTACAACTCCTCTTTAGGCTCAAACTCAACAGCTGAGTGCTCAACTGAAGGAGAAGGGGAGAGAAGTGAGGAGGCCAGGGATGCTCAAGACTAGACTTAGGGCTAAGTTTGATCATTGTGTACATTTGGCTCAAATGTTAGAGTCTGAGCTTTCTTCTTTCTAGTTTATTTTTAGGTTGTTTGAACAATTTCTATCTATAATAAAACAAGTTTATTTTTCTATATAAGTTTGTTCAAACAAGGACCCTAACAAATAACCTATTGTCTTACTAACTCGCTGACTTTAAATAGATATCTCTAACATCCCATAGAGTTGGGAAATACTTTTTCAAGAACTTCCCATTTATGGAATGTTGTTGCTGGATTCCTTCCACTGATCTTAACTTGTATGCCCCATTTCTGATCACTTGATCAATTAAAAAGGGCCCTTCCCAAATTGGACTCCACTTCCCGAATCCCTTGACTTGAGTCTCAAATGGTAGGATAGCCTTCCATACTAACTCATCGGGTTGGAAAGTCTTGCCTTTGACTTTCTTGTTTTATGCTCTAGCCACAGCTTGCTTTCCTGCGAGAATTTTATTTAAAGCCCCAAATCAGACTTCATCCACATTTTCTATTTCTTGACACATAGCTTGTAGATATTCATCAGAGTGTAAACCATATTGGTTCTGAACTCTTAGAGACATCACATTAATTTCCATGGGCAAGACTGCGTCCTGGCCGTATGTTAGAGCAAACAATGTGGTCCCTGTTCCAGACCTTTTAGAGGTCTTATAGGCCCACAAAGTGTCTCCCAACTTCTCGTGCCACTTTCTTGGATTATCATCAGTCATTTTCTTGATAATTTTAACCTAACCTTATTGCTGGCTTCAGCCTGTCCGTTGAACTGTGGATAGTATGGACTGGACTGTATCAATTTGATTTTGAATTTTTCTGCAAAGTCTAGTGTCTCTTTAGATATAAAGGATGATCCTCTATCAGTCACGATAGTTTCTGGTATCCCATATCTGTGCAAAATCTTGCTTTTTATGAACTTAATGACTTCTGCAAAAGTGATCTTTTTGACAGCTACTGCTTCCACCCATTTGGTGAAGTAATCTGTGGCTACGATAATGAATGTATGCCCTTTGGAGGAGGGATGATACACCTGTCCAATGAAATTCATTGCCCAACCCCTAAAATGCCATGGCCTGACTACAAGATTCATCGGGATGGCTGGAACATGCTGAAGAAGACCATGTTTCTGGCATTCTTCACATCCTCTAGCATACTCTTGGCAATATTTTTCCATTCTTGGCCAAAAATAACCATATCTTCGGATTAGCCAGCGCATTTTAATCCCAGCTTGATGAGCACCACAAACCCCTTCATGCACTTCAGCCATTATCCTCATAGACTCAATAGTTCCCAAGCATCTTAGAAGAAACCCATATAGTGTTTTTCTTACTAGATCTTTATCCCATATTGAATAATTTAATGCTTGAGTCCTTAGCTTCCTTTATGTCTGTATTGATGGATTGTTGAGATATTTTAACAATGGGACCCTCCAGTCTTCAACTTCTGGTTCTGCCTGCATCACATCCATCTCAAACTCTCTATCAAACACGGAGGGAAGTGATATCGTCTGGACCTCAACCCATTTATTGGCCTGGTCAAACTGAACCTGTACTCCATATGCAATTTGGGCCATATCATTGGCAACTAAATTCTCTCCTCGGGAAATGTGTTCTGTAGTGATGCAGTCTTCCCAGGTTTTCACCAAGTACACGACAGCACACATGTAACTAGCCATCACTAAATTCTTGCACTTATACTTCCCTGTGAGCTGATTGATGACTAGCTCTGCATCACCAAATATGTCTACACTCTGTGCCCCCAACTCCATCAATAATTCCAACCCGATGATGAGTGCTTCATATTCGGTTCGGTTGTTGGTCAGGCCATCAAAGTCCAGATGGAATGAAAAATGATGATGCTCGCCTTTAGGATTAACAAGTACTACTCCTGCACCTGCAGCTTTGCTGGTACATGAACCATCAAAGAATAATTTCCAGGGTGTAAGCCATAATCTGGCTATATTTTTGAAAATCGAAAGAACTGTCTTTCTCTTGTTTGATTAGTAGGCTATACACTGCTGATTATGATATCTTGAGGGGCTGTTCTTTAAGTATTGTAGAGTTGCTTGGATGAGATGCCAAAAAGTCTGCAACGGCTTGCCCTTTAATAGCCTTTTGAGGCACATATTGGAAGCAGAATTCTGACAGAGCCAACATCCATTTTCCAATCCGACCAGCCATCATTGGCTTGGATAACATGTATTTAATCACATCCGTATTAGCAATTATGTGGACTGTGTATGGCAACATGTAATGCCTGAGTTTGACTGCTGTGAAATATAGAGCTAAGCATAGTTTCTCTATCAGGGTGTATCTTGTTTCTACATCAGTCAAACTTCTGCTTAAATAATAGACAACTTGCTCCTTGCCCTCTTCTTTATCTTGGGCTAGGAGGCTACCTATTGATCTTTCCGAAGCTGAAATATATAGCTTAAGGGGTTTTCCTTTCTGTGGTGGCATTAACACAGGTGGTTCTGCCATATACTGCTTGATCTCTTCAAAAGCTTTCTGGTGATCTAGTCCCCATTCAAACTTTTCTGTTTCTTTGAGTTTCAACAGCGGGGATAAAGTGTTAGAGATATGCCCTGAAAGTCAATCTTTGGAAGAAACATTTCAGGACAATGTCTGTATGTATGGATAACCCTAAATACATTAAAAGGCAAAGTCACTTACTTGGACTATCTCAATAAGTGATATATGTCCAAAATAGTGAATCCATGGACAATGGATTGATGGAAGAAGTAATCTAATGATGTTAGACTGTAGAGACCTTCTTCTCATAACCATGATGTTCAAAATGTTCCTAGTCATGAGATTGTCAGAGGGATACTGACAATCCATAGACTAGCCCGTACTATGTCAGCTTCAAATGGGAAGGATGGAAAGTCTCAACCATTCGTGTAGTGACACTATGACAAGTATGTGGGTGCTCATTAAGGGAATGAGTTCACTGAATACAATCGAATCAGAGCACTTGCATGGAGGTCTACTCACATGTCAAGCAAGTGACTCTACTGGTTGGAATAATGTAAGTAATCCTTTGACCTGAGACATCATAGTTGTCTTGGGGATACGTTGCTGATCATTTGATAATGAGACATGACCACATCTCATCTTGGATGTGTTCTATGCATTGTTGGGGTCAGTGATTTATTCTCAGAGGCATGTGAATGATCAGCAAGGGATCTCTAATCCTCGTTACGAGAGGAAGAATACTCTATGATATGATTCGGGAATCTTCGGCCGAAGTATCGAGCGTAATGATGGAAAGTGTTCCTATACGACTCAATTGAATCATATAACTTGATATAATCACTTTAGGGGTTTGACATTAAGTATCCATACCCTAGTAATGTGATTGTGAGTATTGCGTTGGAGAAGGATCGAATTACATTGTAATTTCAACTGCATAGGTTCTCCGAACAAATTCTACATTAGCTTGGGTAGCCATGATATATGTTTAGATGTCACTCATGGCTTGTGGGTTCTTCTAGATGATTAAATATGTAGTCATCGAAGAAGAAAGAGAATTAAAAGTAAGTTTTAATTCCCTAAATGATTGGATTAAAACAAATCAATTGGATTGATACCAATCACCTCATTGCCTTGCTAATTAGAACCTAAAATGATTGTACACCGATACACTCTTGTGGTGGGACAACTAATGAATGATGGAATTAATTAATTGGATTAATTAAGTGTTATGATTAATTAGAAAGTCTAAAGAAATCATAAAAGCGATGAAAGATCGTTTTTGGGCTTATTGAAAAGTTCGGGTTTGTTTGGGCCCATTGGGCCCAAACCCATTTGGCTTTTGTTTTATTTTTCTTTCCCTTGCCATAACACCAAATTAATGTCTTCATATTCTACAAAATGTATTTTTTGGTGAAAAATCTCTTATAGTTCATGTTTAAACACTAAAAAACAGGTAATATAAAACCTAAAATCCTAAAAAGATTTTTAATCTAAACAAAGGAGTTCAAAAAATACTTGTAGATGCCCCATCAATATTATGAATAGTGCAATTTGGAGGTTGAAAGAAGGCAAAGCAATTGTCTCAACTACCATCATGTGTTTGCAATTTTAATTAAAAAAACTTGTCTCGTACCATATACCAAGAAAAAAACGAAACCCGAGACAAACTTAAACAAAGTAACGTAGGAAGGAAAAAAAAAATACCAATAGAAAAAAGATAAAACGAAAAAAAAATTAGAATAGGGGACGATCGGTAGGATACTACCGATCGTTTCATAGAGAATCGGGCACAAACCAACAGTCTTACCCAAAGAGTCGGTAGCAACATATCGATCCTCCCATTTGTCAAAAATTTTTGTGTGTGGGTATTTTGGGTTTTTTGGTTTTTGTTTTATTTTTCTTTCCCTTGCCATAACACCAAATTATTGTCTTCATATTCTACAAAATGTATTTTGGTGAAAAATCTCTTATAGTTGATGTTGAAACACTAAAAGCAGTGTATATAACCTAAATCTAAATTTTGAATCTAAACAAAGGTCAAAAAATACTTGTAGATGCCCATCAATAATATGAATAGTGCAATTTGAAGTTGAAAGAAAGAAAATAAAAACAATTGTCTCAACTACCATGAATGTGTTTGCAATTTTTAATTAAAAAAATTGTCTCATACCATATACCAAGAAAAAAACGAAAACCAGACAAACTTAAATAGAAGTAAACGTAGGAAGGAAAAAAAAAATACCAATAGAAAAAAGATAAAAACGAAAAAAAATTGGAATAGGGGGTGATGGTAGGATTCTACCGACCGTTTCTTTAGAGAGTCGGAGCCTGACCAATAATCCCTACCCAAAAGTGGTAGCAACATACCGATCCTCCCATTTTTTCAAAAATTTTTGTGTGGAGTGACTACTGGGTTTTTGGTTTTTGTTTTATTTTTCTTTCCCTTGCCATAACACCAAATTATTGTCTTCATATTCTACAAAATGTATTTGTTGGTGAAAAATCTCTTATAATTCATGTTTAAACACTAAAACGATAATATAAAACCTAAATCTAAAAGAATTTTTGAATCTAAACAAAGGAGGTCAAAAAATACTTGTAGATGCCCATCAATATTATGAATAGTGCAATTTGATTGAAAGAAAATAAAAACAATTGTCTCAACTACCACGAATGTGTTTACATTTTTAATTAAAAAACTTGTCTCATACCATATACTAAGAAAAAACGAAGAACGGACAAACTTAAATAAAAGTAACGTAGGAAGGAAAAAAAAATACCAATAGAAAAGATAAAACGAAAAAAAAGAATTGGAATAGGGGACGATCGGTGGGATTCTACCGATCGTTTCTTTGGGTCGGGCACAACCAACTAATCCTTAGCGAAAGTCGGTAGCAACATGCTTGATCCTCCCATTTTTCAAAATTTTTTGTGTGGATATTTTGGAGTTTTTTGGTTTTTGTTTTATTTTTCTTTCCCTTGCCATAACACCAAATTATTGTCTTCATAATCTACAAAATGTATTTTTTGGTGAAAAATCTCTTATAGTTGATGTTGAAACACTAAAAAACGGTAATATATAACCTAAATCTAAAGAATTTTGAATCTAAACAAGGGGTCAAAAATACTTGTAGATGCCCATCATTATTATGAATCTCGTGCAATTTGAAGTTGAAGAAAATAAAAACAATTGTCTAAACTACCATGAATGTGTTTGCAATTTTTAATTAAAAAACTTGTCTCATACCATATACCAAGAAGAAAAAACGAAAACCAGACAAGCTTAAAGTAACGTAGGAAGGAAAAAAAAAAAAAATACCAATGAAAAAGATAAAACGAAAAAAATTGGAATAGGGGACGATGGGGAGTAGGATTCTACGGATGGGTTTCCTTAGAGAATCGGGCACAACCAGCGATCCTTACCGAAAAATTCGGTAGCAACATACAGATCCTCCATTTTTCAAAAATTTTTGTGTGGGTATTTTGGGTTTTTTGGTTTTGTTTTATTTTCTTTCCCTTGCCATAACACCAAATTATTGTCTTCCATATTCTACAAAATGTATTTTTTGGTGGCAAAATCTCTTATAGTTCATCGATGACACTAAAAAAACTTGATGTATATAACCTAAATCTAAAGAATTTTGAATCTAAACAAAAGGAGGTCAAAAATACTTGTAGATGCCCATCCAATATTATGAATAGTGCAATTTGAAGTTGAAAGAAAATAAAACAATTGTTTCAACTACCATGAATGTGTTTGCAATTTTTAATTATAAAAACTTGTCTCATACCATATACCAAGAAAAAAATGAAAAGCAGTTAAAGCTTAAATAAAAATAGCGTAGGAAGGAAAAAAAAAATACCAAAATGAAAAAAGATAAAATGAAAAAAAATTGGAATAGGGACGATTGGTAGGATTCTACCGATCGTTTCCTTAGAAAGTTGGGCACAACCATTGATCCTTACCCCGAAAAGTCGGTAGCAACATACCCATCCTCCCATTTTTCAAAATTTTTTTTTTTGTGTGGGTATTTTGGGTTTGGTTTTTTGTTTTTATTTTTCTTTCCTTGCCATAACACCAAATTATTGTCTTCCATATTCTACAAAATGTATTTTTTGGTGAAAAATCTCTTATGATTCATGTTTAAACAATTTAAAAAATAGTAATATAAAACCTAAATCTAAAAAATTTTGAATCTAAACAAAGGAGTTCAAAAAATACTTGTAGATGCTCATCAATATTATGAATAGTGCAATTTGAAGTTGAAAGAAAATAAAAACAGTGTCTCAACTACCATGAATATGTTTGAAATTTTTAATTAAAAAACTTGTCTCTTACCATATGACAGATCAGGCAGGATGTACAGTGGAGATTTTAAATGTGATAATGGCATAGAACACCTCACATTAGGAGTGTTGAAGTCAAATTGGAAATAAACCTTGAGCGAGTTAATGAGTAGGATATACAAAATTTGCACGGAGTAAAGGAATTAATAAATAAACAACAATTATCGTAGGAATACGAAATGCTTGAAAATTTATAAATAAATGGAATTCTAAACATCTTCATACCATCGGGAGTCTCGCGTCGAGCTCCGGCCACTAAACTGGAGGGCACAAAACGGAAAATTTGAGTGGGCCATAGATAGTTTTTTGTGAAAACCTTTTCTTTAGAAAATACTAACCCCTCGCCCAGTAACAAGTACTAAGTTTCGTAAAAGCATTTCTTGAAAACGTACTATAATAATAGGTAGAAAGTCAAGGTAGTACGGAAATATACTTACGAGTCAGAAACGGAGCGAGGAAAGACCACCGTTCGGCATAAAATACTTTACCAAAAAGTTCGTAAAAATAAAGCTATACGGAAAAAACCCAGTAAATCAAATAGTAGTATCCACGTGGCATCGAGTGAAAATAGAAATAAGTCACAATCTAACTATAAGATAAACGCTCGTTGAGCGGGCGGAGACACACAAGTCATACAGTATGATACATTGTAAACATTTGGGTGTATAAATAATGGTACGCTCATGTACTACGATCACGTGAAGCGCACATAAAGGCGCATCACCTGAGTTCGGTCGCCCGTACGACCTAGAACGAGGCGCACTACTATGGATCCAGCTAGTGAGCGTATCGGTGCATGTGAGCAATCACGTGAAGTGGTCACGGCAGGGACAGTACAATCAACACCGTGTAAGCCTCGAGGTTGAGCGTGCAAAAACATGCCACGAGTATTTTAAATAAAATAAGTGAGAATTAATTTCCTTTTTGGGATAACCTTTAAACAATCAATATATAAAGTATTCTCGAGTGCATTACCGGAATACCAAGCATACTTTACAATACGTGAAATACAAGAACACGCCACTTGGGTACCAAGGTATAGAAATACCAACAATGGTAAACTAGGTGAACCCAAAAATACGGTGAAAATTACCATTTCAAGGTTCACCCAAATACGGCTTGAGGCCGTCGGATGGAAGTATAAAACCCATAATCACAAACAAGCACAATATCAAGTAATTCCACACAAAACCCTTAAAATAGGGCTGGTTTGATACAAGCAATAAGTACCACAAAAAATATCTGAATCACCAATTTAATGGTGAAATTCCCAAATGGAAATATGAGCCAAAGCCAGCTAATTTCCGTAAGCTACGCAGAAATACCGATACGATCTAGTAAACCAAGTAGTGCCATGAATTACAAGGTCTGCCAACATACAAGATGAATACTAACTTTAAGTCATAACAATAGTGTAGGCATAAGTTAGGTTTGCTAACAAAGTAACAATAATCAACTTAAGTATAGATTTGAAACCCAAGTTCATGTTTAAAAACATAAAAAACATTTAATTTGAGTAAGGAAGGGAGGCCCACTCACAAATACCGAGAAGCCGGAAGTCCAAACGTATGCTTACTCCCGAACACCATGGGTTGCAAAACCTAATTTTAAAACTACAAATTAATCATACTCAAATTACAAAGAAACGGCGTTTGGGAGCCTGAAACGGAGTTTGAGGTCGAGAAACCCCAAAACCCCGCCGCCGTGGAGCCGCCGTGCGCCTCGCCTGCTCCACCCTGCTGTTGCCGTTTGGCCTCATGCGCCGCCACGCGGGCGCGGTCACACGCGCCACCAAGCGCCTCACGCGCGTTGTGGCAGCGCCGTTGCGTGCCGTCAGGAGTTAGCGGAATATTCTAACGGCGTTAGAATATTCCGTTAACACAGATTAAGTTGGACGGAATATACCTTTAGAATATTCCGGTCCAAAGCCGAGTTTGGACCGGGTTGATAACGTCATCAGGTGTACGCTGGCGTCGAGTGGGTCGGGCGCGTCGGCTTGCCGGTGACCTCTGCATTTTCCGGCCGCCGTGTCGTGTCGCTGGCCGCCGTCTGCTACGTGGGAGTTTCGCGAGCGGGATTATTGCGGAAACACACCAAGCTTTTCTAAGACGTTCAAAATCTCAGCAAATTTCACCCAAAAGGTGTCAAATGAAGGCGAGAAAGAGTAGATTCGAATTTACCCAGTTTGGAGTCAAAATCGACGAGTTGGTCGGAAAATCGAAAAGCTCTCGGTTGGAAAATGGCCGATCTCGGATCTTTGATTTTGGCCATGCAGGCTCGATCGGGTTGCGGGGACCTCGGGAGTTGTTTGGTGAACACTTTAGGGGCTGTTGAGGTCGAAATCGCGAGAAGGCTCGTCGGAAACTTGAACTCTCGCGGGTTCTGGGTTTTGAACCTCTGGATTTTACGGGATTGGAGGGGGTCAGTGGGGCATTCGAAGCCAACGAGGACGATGGTGGTCGGTGATCTCACTGACCCGAGAGGTCGGCTCGTGAGTTCAGAAATTAGGCTCGGGTGACAATGGCGGTTTACGGGTTTCCCTTTGGGCTTGGCTTTGCAGGCTCGGGTTCGGTAAGTTCGGTTGACGGGGATGATGATGATGATACCGGTGGTCATCGTGGCCAAGGGAATGAGCTCAAAATGGAGGATGTAGTACACATGTGTACTTAGCAAATTTTAGTTTCTTTGGGTTGAAGCTCACGGGATTTTGGATTTACGGTTTGAGCACGATTGGCTCGGATGATGACAATGAAGTCTGCAAAATCAGTTGGCCGGAAAATGGCTCGGGAGGAGAGTGGCACGGGGTGCCCTCGCTGAATTCTCGGTGTAGGTTTGTTGGTTTTGGTGTTACAAGAAGAAGAGAAAATGGGATCAAAGACACGATCCAGTTTTCAGGCATAGCCCACATGGGCTTGCGGACCAATGGGCTCCCAAGCCCAAACAGCTCAAAACTGTCCAAACGTAAAATACGGAAAATGTCAAAAATGGCGCATTAAAAACTTCGTTCGGGATCAGAACGAAGACGTCCCTTCCGTCTACGGGTTTTGGAGCGACGAGCACGACAAGAAAATACGAGTGGAGACGTCGTACGAGTTACGGCGCAAGAGTCAGCCGAAAGGTCAGCCAATGGCAAATCGTCATTTACAACTCAGAGTCATGCATATTATTTCCGGTCACGGGGTGCTGTAACACCATATACCAAGAAAAAAAAAACCAGACAAACTTAAATAAAGCAAAACGTAGGAAGGAAAAAAAAATACCAATAGAAAAAAGATAAAGCGACAAAAAATTGGGATAGGGGACGATCAGTGGGATACTACCGATCTTTCCCTATAGGCAGTCGGGCACAACCAACTGATCATACCCACAAGAGTCAGTAGCAACATACCGATCCTCCCAGTTTTCAAATTTTTTGTGTGGGTATTTTGGGTTTTTGGTTTCTGTTTTATTTTCTTTCCCTTGCCATAACACCAAATTATTGTCTTCATAATCTACAAAATGTATTTTTTGGTGAAAAATCTCTTATAGTTCATGTTTGAAACACTAAAAAACGGTAATATATAACCTAAATCTAAATTTTGAATCTAAACAAGGGGTCAAAAAATACTTGTAGATGCCCATCAATATTATGAATAGTGCAATTTAGAAGTTGAAAGAAAATAAAAACAATTGTCTCAACTACCATGAATGTGTTTGCAATTTTTAATTACATAAAAACTTGTCTCATACCATATACCAAGAAAAAAAACGAAAACCGGACAAACTTAAAATAAAATGCTATTAGGAAGGAAAAAAATACCAATGGAAAAAAGATAAAAACGAAAAAAAAAATTGGAATAGGGGACGATCGGAAATTTAGAATTCTACCGATCGTGTCCATAGAAAGTCAAGGCTGTAACTAATCCTTACCCAAAGAGTCGGTAGCAACATGCGATCCTCCCATTTTCAAAAAATTTTTGTGTGGTATTTTGGGTTTTTACTGGTTTTTGTTTATTTTCTTTCCCTTGCCATAACATAAAATTATTGTCTTCATATTCTACAAAATGTATTTTTTGGTGAAAAATCTCTTATAGTTCATGTTTAAACACTAAAAAAGCAGTAATATAAAACCTAAATCTAAAGCATTTTGAATCTAAACAAAGGAGTTTAAAATACTTGTAGATGCTCATCAATATTATGAATAGTGCAATTTGAAGTTGAAAGAAAATAAAAACAATTGTCTCAACTACCATGAATGTGTTTGCAATTTTAATTAAAAAAACTTGTCTCATACCATATACCAAGAAAAAAACGAAAACCAACAAACTTAAATAAAGCTGCGTAGGAAGGAAAAAAAACAATACCAATAAAAAAAGATAAACCGAGAAAAAATTGGAATGAGGACAGTGGTACAGTACACCGATCGTTTCCATAGAAAGTCGGGCACGACCAAGCAGTCCTTACCCAAAGAGTCGGTAGCAACATACCGACCCTTCCATTTTCAAAATTTTTGTGTGTGGGTATTTTGGGTTTTCGTTTTAGTTTTTATTTTTATTTCTCTTGCCATAACACCAAATTATTGTCTTCATATTGTACAAAATGTATTTTGTGGTGAAAAATCTCTTATAATTCATGTTTAAACACTAAAAAAAAGCATTAATATAAAACATAAATCTAAAAGAATTTTGAATCTAAACAAAAGGAGTTCAAAAAATACTTGTAGATCTTTGATCAATATTATGAATAGTGCAATTTGAAGTTGAAAGAAAATAAAAACAATTGTCTCAACTACCATGAATGTTTGCAATTTTTAATTAAAACAGCAGCCTTTACCATATACCAAGAAAAAATGAATACAGAGACAAACTTAACTAAAGTAACGTAGGAAAAAGTACGAGAATAGGAAAAAAGATAAAATGAAAAAAAAAATTGGAATGAGGACTGATCGGTATGATGTGTGCGATCCTTTCCTGAGAGAGTTGGTGAACAACGGATCTAACCCGGAAAGTCAGTAGCATCATGCAGTCTCAATTTTTAAAAAAAAATTTCTGTGGGTATTTTGTGTTTTGGTTTTGTTTTATTTTTCTTTCCCTTGCCATAACACTGAAATTATTGTCTTCATATTCTACAAATGTGTTTTTGGTGAAAATCTCTTATAGTTCATGTTTAAACATTAAAAAAGCATTAATATAAAACTCAAATCTAAAGAATTTTGAATCTAAACAAAGGAATTCAAAAATACTTGTAGATGCTCATCAATATTATGAATAGTGCAATTTGAAGTTGAAAGAAAATAAAAACAATTGTCTCAACTACCATGAATGTGTTTGCAATTTTAATTAAACAAACTTGTCTCATACCATATGCCAAGAAAAAACGAAAACCGAGACAAACTTAAATAAAGTAACGTAGGAAAAAAAAATACCAATAGAAAAAAGATAAAAACGAAAAAAATTGGAATGGGGACGATCGGTATGATACTACCGATCCTTTCCTGAGAGAGTCAGGCCGAACAACGGATCCCTTACCGCGGGAAGAGCCGGTGGCATCATGACCGATCCTCCCATTTTCAAAAAATTTTACGTGGGTATTTTGTGTTTTAGTTTTTGTTTATTTTCTTTCCCTTGCCATAACACAAATTATTGTCTTCATATTCTACAAAATGTGTTTTGGTAGAAAAATCTCTTATAGTTCATGTTTAAACACTAAAACGGTAATATAAAACCTAAATCTAAAGAATTTTGAAGCTCAACAAAGGGTTCAAAAATACTTGTAGGTGGTCATCAATATTATGAATAGTGCAATTTGAAGTTGAAGAAAATAAAAACAATTGTCTCAACTACCATGAATGTGTTTGCAATTTTTCATTAAAAACTTGTCTCATACCATATACAAGAAAAACGAAAACCCAGAGACAAACTTAAATAAAGTAACGTAGGAAGGAAAAAAAATACCAATAGAAAAAAGATAAAACGAAATAAAAATTGGAATAGGGGACGTCGGTAGGATACTACGAATCGTTTCCTTAGAGAGTCGGGCTAACCAAGCTGATCCTTACCAACGAGTCGGTAGCAACATACCGATCGTCCCATTTTTTTTCAAAATTGTTTATTATTAATTATTGTGGGTTTTTTTGGTTTTTGTTTTTATTTTTCTTTCCTTGCCATAACACCAAATTATTGTCTTCATATTCTACAAAATGTGTTTTTTGGTGAAAAATCTCTTATAGTTCATGTTTAAACAATAAAAAACGGTAATATAAACCTAAATCCTAAAGAATTTTGAATCTAAACAAAGGAGTTCAAAAAATACTTTGTAGATGCTCATCAATATTATGAATAGTGCAATTTGAAGTTGAAAGAAAATAAAAACAATTGTCTCAACTACCATGAATGTGTTTGCAATTTTTAATTAAAAAAACTTGTCTCATACCATATAAGAAAAAACGAAAACTAGACAAACTTAAATAAAGTAGCAGTATGAAGGAAAAAAAAATACCAATAGAAAAAAGGTAAAGCGAAAAAAATTGGAATAGGGGACATTCGGTGCAGGATACTACAATCGTTTCCTTAGAAAGTCGGGCACAACCAAGCTGATCCTTACCAACAAGAGTTAGTAGCAACATACCAGTCCTCCCATTTTCCAAAATTTTTGTGTGTGGGTATTCCAATGGGTTTTTTTGGTTTTGTTTTATTTTTCTTTCGCATAACTTACCAAATTATTGTCTTCATATTCTACAAAAATGCTTGTTTTTAAAGGTGAAATCTCTTATAGTTCATGTTTCATTTCAACAATAATATAAACCATAAATATCTCAATACATTGATGGTTTTATAACTTGAACGCAATTTAATATAAATATATAAGAAAACGAATCGACAAACTTAAATAAAAAGTAACGTAGGAAGGAAAAAAGATACCAATAGAAAAAAAATATAAAACGAAAAATTGGAATAGGGGACGATCGGTATGATACTCACCACAGATCCTTTCCTGAAATTAGGGCTAGCGGATCCTTACCGGAAGAGTCGGTAGCATGATACCGATCCTCCACATTTTCAAAATTTTTTACGTGGGTATTTTGTGTTTTTAGTTTTGTTTATTTTCTTTCCCTTGCCATAACACAAATTATTTTCTTCATATTCTACAAAATGTGTTTTGTGGTGAAAAGAAATTTCTTTATAGTTCATGTTTAAACACTAAAAAACAGTAATATAAAACCCAAATATAAGGAATTTTTGAATCTAAGCAAAGGAGTTCAAAAAATACTTGTAGATGGTCAATATTATGAATAGTGCAATTTGAAGTTGAAAGAAAATAAAAACAATTGTCTCAACTACCATGAATGTGTTTGATTTTAATTAAAAAAACTTATCATATACATTATACCACGAAAAAAAAGCGAAAACCAGGACAAGCTTAAATAAAATAACGTAGGAAGGAAAAAAATACCAATGAAAAGATAAAACGAAAAAAAATTGGAATAGGGGGGGTGATCGGTGAATACTACCAGTTGTTTTTTTCCACTTAGAGAGCGGGCACAACTTGGCGAGTCCTTACCCACAGAGTCGGTGGCAACATGCGATCCTCCCATTTTCAAATTTTTTTGTGTGGGTATGTAGTTTTGGTTTTTGTTTTTATTTTTCTTTCCTTGCCATAACACCAAATTATTGTCTTAAATGTTCTACAAAATGTGTTTTTGGTGAAAATCTCTTATAGTTCATGTTTAAACACTAAAATAGTAATATAAAACCTAAATCTAAAATTTTGAATCTAAACAAAGAGGTTCAAAAAATATTTGTAGATGCTCATCAATATTATGAATAGTGCAATTTGAAGTTGAAAGAAAATAAAAACAATTGTCTCAACTACCATGAATGTGCTTGCAATTTTAATTAAAAAACTTGTCTCATACCATATACCAAGAAAAAAAAGAAAACCGAGACAAACTTAAATAAAGAAATAGCATTAGGAAGGAAAAAAAAAATACCAATAGAAAAGATAAAAGCGAAAAAAATATTGGAATAGGGCGATGGGTATGATACCGATGCTTTCACAAAGGAAAGAGTCGGACGAACGCTTGGATCCTTACCGGAAAGTCGGTAGCATCATACCACGATCCTCCCATTCCCCCCGAAAAGGTTTTTACGTGGATATTTGTGTTTTTGGTTTTGTTTTTATTTTTCTTTAAACACCATGAAATAATTATTGTCTTCATATTCTACAAAATGTGTTTTTGGTGAAAAATCTCTTATAGTTCATGTTTAAACACTAAAAAACAGTAATATAAAACCTAAATGCGAAGAATTGCAGTCCTAAACAAAGGAGTTCAAAAAATACTTGGTCTCATCAATATTATGAATAGTGCAATTTAAGAAGTTGAAAAGAAAATAAAAACAATTGTCTACCATGAATGTGTTTGGAATTTTTAATTAAAAAACTTGTCTCATACCATATATACCACGAAAAGACGAAAACCAGACAAACTTAAATAAAGTAGCATTGGGGAAGGAAAAAAATACCAATAGAAAAAGATAAAGCGAAAAAAAAATTGGAATAGGGGACGATGTTGGGATACTACCGATCGTTTCCATAGAGGCAGGCACAACCAACTGATCCTTACCCACAAAACCAGTAGCAACATACCGATCCTCCATTTCAAAATTGTTTTGTGTGGGTATTGTGGGTTTTTGGTTTTTGTTTTATTTTTTCTTTCCCTTGCCATAACACCAAATTATTGTCTTCATATTCTACAAAATGTGTTTTTGGTGAAAAATCTCTTATAGTTCATGTTTAAACAATAAAAAAGCAGTAATATAAAACCTACAAATCTAAAGAATTTTGAATCTAAACAAAGGAGTTCAAAAATACTTGTAGATGCTCATCAATATTATGAATAGTGCAATTTGATGAAAGAAAATAAAAACAATTGTCTCAACTACCATGAATGTGTTTGCTATATAGGGACTTTTTCAAGTAATAGGGTACTACCTTCTTGTGTATGCATTGCTCATTCTTCATTCATAGCTCTAATGGTTTTTTATTGCTCATAAAAAAAAAGTGCATAATTTGATGAAATTTTTTGTATTTGAGAAAGAAACCTAGAATCTTGAAGGGGGCTTATTTGAGAATGAAGCAAGATGACCGCTGAAAGGATTAAAAAAATTTATTTTTGTGATGTTGAGGTGTACTTACGTAAATGGAGCATGCAGTGACGAACCGCACAAGTTAAAAACCATCAAAGACATTTTCAAATAATTAAAAATTAAGTGTAGATTTATGAATATTGTCGACAAGTATCAAAGCTTACACTAGGTTGTAAATATTTGGTTGGGATCATACTACTTAGCAAATGAAATCTTTAGATTACACACAGCGGCTTCACCTAAACCGACCGCTTCTGACACCCCTCCTCCTATCCCATCTATTTTCCCTTTATCTGCTCCTACTATCCCACCTATCATACTACTTAGCAAATGAAATCTTTAGATTACACACAGCAGCTTCACCTAAACCGACCACTTCTGACATCCCTCCTCCTATCCCATCTATTTTCCCTTTATCTGCTCCTACTATCCCACCTATCAATCCTTTATTTGATCCTACCCCACTTCCCACTAGCCCCACTTTCCATGCTCCGTTCTCTGCCGACCTTCCTTCCACCCCTACCCTACCAACTCACATGTCTTCCCCACCTCACACGTCTACACCACCCCACTTGACTTCCAGTCCTCCCCCAGATCCTGTTTCCTTTTCCCCTCCTCTTCCTCAATTACGGCAGTCCACGCGTCCCAAACAGCTACATGCGTGGACCAAAGACTACCACATGTCCAATCATTCTTCCCTGGCACCACGTTCTGCAAAAGGTACTTGCTATCCCATCTCTGATTTTCTTTCTCACTCTCGTTTCTTTTCAGCCCACTGTTCCCTTTTAGCTAACATTACAGGTCCATCTGAGCCCACCGCCTATGCTGAAGCTATCCTTGATCCTAATTGGCAACAGGCCATGCAAACAGAATTAGATGCATTACAGCACAATTACACATGGGATTGGGTTCCTCTTCTTCCTGGTCACAAACCTATCGGCTCCAAATGGGTTTTCAAAAAGAAGTATAAGTCTGATGGTTCTCTTGATCGTTACAAGGCTCGTGTAGTTGCCAAAGGATACACACAAATTGAAGGAGTTGATTATCAGGAAACTTTTTCACCCACTGCCAAACTTGCCTCTTTGCGCTGTCTTCTCACTATTGCTGCTGCCCGCAATTGGCTCATTCACCAGTTAGATGTTCAGAACACATTTCTTCATGGCACTCTACATGAGGAGGTCTACATGGAATCCCCTCCTGGCCTTCGCCGACAGGGGAGAATATTGTATGTTGGCTCAAAAAGTCTCTCTATGGACTCAAACAGGCATCTAGAATTTGGTTCACCACATTTTTCGTTCTTATCTACATTGATGACATACTTATCACAGGAAATAACATACAAGAGATGGAACGTCTCAAATCATTTCTCCTCAAACGCTTCCGCAACAAAGACCTCAAATCATTTCTACTCTAGCCTTCTCTAGTCTACTTTAGCCTACTTTGATTCGTTTAAGTTAGTTGGGTACAAAACAAAAATCTCTGTCGGAAAAAATTGATTGTCACATGATGGAGACTCGACTGCGTGATGAAAATCGTATTAAGTCGCGCCTGTTCGCCTGATACGTGAGTTGCTTGTTCTGATATCGTCATGTATGAATTAGAGCATCCAACTCAAAAGAAACAAATGACGATGGGTGGAGAAACCCAAGGTCTTATATAATGTGGTGTAAGTCTTGACATTCCTGACATGTTTAGCAAATAGCGATGAAGATTGATCCTTTCTCTAAAACCTTTGCCTTGTCACTATGAAAAGCTCCACAACCTAAGTCCATGCTTTCTTGCATAACCAGCGCATTCACCGTTCTGCCACAGAAATCCGAAGAAGTAAGCATGTCTCCGATCACTCCCAGCTCCGCATGCTCTACAAATCCGGCCATTTCTTCGTCCCTCAATGAGATTTCCTCATGTCTTCGCCCTACCATCACAAGATCATACTCGACCTCCACATTTTTAATGGAACTCATAACCTGCACACCGTCTTCCACCTCAATGTCAAGCCAACTCAAGCGATTATTCCCCCTGTTTCTTAGCCTAAAATCTTCAACCAACGACTCGTCAAGCTTGGCCTCTATCAGCTCCTCTTGGTTGCCTGCTTTTAGTTTATTCCGCAAGATGATCCTCAACATCGTCATTTTGACGTCCGAGTTGCCTGACATTTGTTCTGTGTAGGCCAATGCCTCGCGATCATCTGGCCCGCCAATGAAAAACACCGCTATTTTGTACGATGAGTGTGTCAAGCTCACCACACAAGGTGAGCCTCTTTAAACTAGTATTCCAACTGTACATTTGGCTATATCTTTGTACATTGATGTTGAATTGCCGTATGGCGGAAGTCAAACTAAGGTCAACCGTACCATGTTGATCATGGAACGGAATGATGATGAGAGGAATGAGCTTGTCCTGCGCAAGACGGAATAACGTCTCGTGCATGCTTTTATAGGGAGCGATCAAATTGAAGGCATGGATCATGACCGGCCCATTAGAGTTTTGTGAGTAATTTTCAAAGGCTCGCATCATTTCATGGGCGAAAATTGTAGCATGCTCCGGAGTCAATTTTACTCCGGAAAAAATAAATAGTTGGATGTTGGTTTAAAACATTCAATGGTGTGGATTAAACAACTAATTTGACTTGGTAACCGGTAAAACCTTTCTCCTTCTCTCTCTCTCCTCTCTCTGCGTTGTGATCCTTCTCTCTACGAAGAGTGTGCCTTCGTCGCACCACAGAGATCAAGATTACCATGAATCTGAGAAATTCTGAGGTAAAAGCAGCAACGCCAGTCATGTCGCTCGCAGCAACAGCAGGGACGACGATGACGGCATGTCGTTTCATTACGTTTCGAATTCAATGCTCTGATTCGAAGCCCAGAACTGGTTTCGGAACCAAAACCAACAACAAGAACAAGAACAGGAACAAGAACAACCTCAGCCAGGTACCATGTTGTCTGAAATTGTTCACCAAGATTAAACCTTTTCATTTTATTTGCATTCAATTAGAAATCTCTACTTAATTTTATATAGAAATCTGTGCTAAAACTTCATATTTGCGAAGCAGGAATCAACAACCAAACGGTCTGGTGCTGTTCCTACTCGTAAGTGAATCAGCCATTTACTTCTATAAACGTACATACATACATACATACATA